>CM026426.1:39689290-40125353 GCA_014871385.1 Ceratodon purpureus | reverse complement strand
TCTTAAATCATACATTCGTTACGTAACAGAATGAATCATTCTCCACCTGTTCACATGGACATTCTGACCTGAATATAATGATCACAGCGATGCATCATTCCTCTCACTTTGCTCTTGCAATATTGCTTCGCCAGTACAGTCACACTTCTCTCTTCTTGCCTGAGTTACCTGCGATCATGGGGATGGTCTGTCTGTATGCCCAAGGCATGGGCATCCTTTTAGGTTTCGCGTAGATGACGATGGTCTAGGTACAGTCTCCTCACTTCGCCTGAGTCCGTTCCACTTCCGTGAGGATACCATCAGTATAGAGGAGATCTTTGATGACGTTACTGCCGAGGTTATCCACACCCTCGGGCAACCTTCAGTGAGAGATGAGAACAACATGTTGCAGTGGAGACTCCTCCCTGGATCCTATAGAGTCTATGGTCTTACTGATTCTCTTATGGCTGCATCCACTGAGATCCTCACCCCCCGTCGCTCTTCTACTTGCACAATTCAGACTCCCTTACCTCGTGATGTCAAAGTCAAAGTCGAGCCTGGTATCGAAACTTCAGATGTAGAGAAACCTCCTCCCACCGTCATATCTCTCTCTTCTGATGACGAAGTCAGTCCCGTCAAGTTGGTGCCTAAGGTCCACGCAGATGCTCCTCCTTCCAATGTGTCTCCTCCATTGTCCCAGGTCACAGTTAGCATTGTCCCCCTCCTTCAACACTTGCTAAGACGCGTGGGTCAAAAAACATTTTGAAAAAGATAGACTATTCCACTATTACACACGAGAGAGTTGAGTACTTGCCTGCGAAGTTTGATGGTCCGGTTCTTTTTGAGTTCCCACCAGCTGCTGCAGGATCCTCTAAGCTCGCCGCCAAGTCTATGCAGGGAATGGACAAACGATACGACGGACACTTGTGGACCAAGACCATCACAACAAACATCAAAAACGACTTCGGACTCTCTTTTCGAAGTTCCAACTGCGTCGGATGGCTGCGTTGCACCAACGAGGAGTGTGACTTCCTGAAGCGTGTTCCCAAGATCTTCGAGGTTAACGAGACTGAGTTCGAAGGCTGTACCCTGCAAGCTTTTGTCATGGACCAGCCTCCTCCATCTGAGTCCACGCTAGTGTACAAGGTATGTAAAGAACCTCCATCATGTGTAGCTACATGCGAGGCTAAGATTTATTATGTTGTGGGCAAACCGACTCAGACTAGAGCTTGTATTCACATAGGAACACATGATCATCCAGTGAAAGTTGGAGACTACAGAGACTCTAAAGCAGAGATTAGTAGCTTAATAGAAGAGCAGGTAGAGATGAACAACAAAGCCATAAAGAGCGCCGTTGTCCTGGAGGCGAGCAAACTCCTCATTGGGAGCTACCTTCTACAGCCCGAGGATGCTCCACCGAGGAAGCTGACGATGGAGGAGCTGGTTCCTGTTCTGGATCGATGCAAAGACATGGCGTCGCCCAACATCCGCAACAAAGTCGCCACCTTCAAAAAATTCAAAAGGTACGGAATCATGGACGGTATCACCAAGCTACGTGGTAATAGTCTCTGGGCGTATGTCCATGAGAATAGGTTTCCTGGACAGGGATCTATGCGTGACAAAGTCTTCGTCTTCAAGATGTCGGAGGTCGGGCCCGGCAGTGGTGTCGACTTGGTCAGCCGTATGCAAGCTGGTGGCGACTTGGAGAACGCATGGATCATGTTCGACCATGTCAAACGCGTCAAAGACTGGTCGACGATGGCGTGCCATGTGTACGACGCCACCTACTGCCGCGTGATGACAATCGCCACTTGCGACATGCAGTCCGAGGACACGAAGGCCCCGCTCGTCTTCTGGAAAAACCTGAACCTGGTCATAGAGATCAATGGCGTTGCAGCGCCGAACTTCAAGGGGTTCATGGCGGATAACGCACAGGCGAATTGGAATGCAGTGCGAATCCTTTACGGCAATGGCAACAAAGAGGACCCAATGGAGGACCGGGAGAGGTCGTGCTTGTTCCACTGGACTCAGAACATGGTGGCGTATACGCAGAAGCACTTCCCGAAGAACTCTGGGAACAGCACAAGAAGATGTGCACTCAGTACAAGAATGCGACCACCATGCCAGAGGCGGAAACTCTGTACCACGCGTTGCGAGCCTGGTGGGCATCCACCGGGGTCGTTGGCGAAAGCGGGCTCATCAAACTCGATCAGTGGCTGTCATTCTGGCACCACCGCTTCTGCCAGTGGGGGGGATTCATGACCGAGGTATTATCTCTGCACTCTGTTTTCATGTTTTTGATTCTAGTTTCCTAGCCCTAACCTACAAAATTGTAATCGGTGAATCTAACTTCACCTACTGCCAAATCTGCAGAAATTCACAAAAGAAGAACTCACAGAGATGCCCACCTGTAACCTCGCCGAAACAATTCACAACAAGTGGCTCCAAGCTTCAGGAAACAACGGGAACGACCTCTACGTTGCTACCGTGGACGATTTCGTTCGGGCTTTTCTACAGGTTGTCAACTACTACCAGTTCCTCAAAGGTGACGTCGGCGGAACAGGACCATCCAAGAAGGAACTCAGGCTCCGGATGGCTGAACGCAACGCGAAGAAATGGGGAAATCCTACACTGCTCGACAAGCCCATGCTCGATATGCCAGGCGCCGATGAGTTCTGCACCCGTCAGCCTATCATGCCTGGAGCGGAAGTCTTCGGTTCACAGAAGCGAAAAGCCGACGTTCTTATCGGAGCTGACGAGGAGTCTCATCGCCCGGACAAGACAAACTTCTCACGCCCAAGAGGCCCAAGACGTGCCGTCAGGGCTCGCCCTATGCAGATGCCTGTCATTGTGGAAGACGACTCCGAACACGACCCCGAGGTAGAAGGTACCCAATCTCCTGCCCAGGTAGTTGATTCCCCTTTACCTTCACCAGTGAACAAGGGCGGCATTCGCCATGTCAACGCGGTTGAAGAAACTAAGGTGGACGTGAAGGAGTGGCACATTTCGAGACTTCACAAACTTTCTGCGAAGTGCTGCTGGGCCCAAAGAGCTGAAACGAAGAAGAAGTGCACTGAGAGAATTGTCAGGGGGCCCCATTGCACAGCTGCCCGACCTACACTGGACTGTGGACTAACTATCGCAGGAACCTAGTCGAGAAGACAGAGTTCTTCTTCTGCTCTGATGATATTGAGCGCTGCGTGAAAGGCTCTAAGCGCAAGTGGGTAGCACACTACTCAAAGGACCAGGAATTCCCCTCCATTCCAGAGGTGTGGCCAGTGAAACTTGGTACTAACCTAAAACTCAGTGAGATTCTTGCCCTCGAAGCAGCAGGCTTTCAACTTCCGCCGAAGAAACCGGTCTCCCAAAGACGCCTGTTCTCTTCTGCCCCGCCCCCTGCAAATCTCAGGTCGGTGCCAGTCCCTGCAGACGCTGACCGCTACCCAGGCAAGAGAGACGGCAAGATGGTGAAGCGCACTGCCACTCGTCCCAATCAAGCGCAGCGACTCTCCATGGGCTCCTCCGAATCTCTTAAAGCGCGCCTCCGTTCCGTCACCATGATACCTGAGCCGGGCCACAGTTGCATCATTGGGCTGGATTCGGGCGTCGCTCCACACATCACATGGTACCAGATTACCATCAGTTCTTACCCTGGTTGCACTTGCCCAGCATTCAAGAAGACAATGACTACGTTCCGTGGCAAGACTCTGTTCACGTATTGTAAGCACCTATACTACATACTCTTGAAGGTCTGCAACCGTGATCCTGAAGCGGAGCTTTTCATCCATGCGCCTACCTTCAGCTTCAACGAGGTCAAGCTGCTCTTAGAGAGTGGAATCTTGCGTCACCCCTTGGCGAAGAAGTAGGTAGCCCTCCTACTTTAGAACTGCCATTTCCACAATGGCCATTTGTCACGTAGTGAATGATTTTAGTAATATCCCATGTACTAAGTCAGCAATATAGAAGCTGTATTGACTTTTCATTATAAAGGCTTTGTCGTTCACATTAATTGCATTCTATTTCAATACAATCTATCTTGAACAAGTGCACTATATACTTCGTATCCCCTGACATTTATCTTTATTACAGCAAACATATACTTGTTATTAGATGTCTCAATCTTCGAACCTAACACGTTTAGGGTTGCCCACTACACTATCAACAGGACTGCCAGCCGCTGACTGTACTACAGGACAACTACATTCGCATTCACTTTCGTTCCCACACTTGGAGCGTGTCCTTGGTATGAACGTTTCAGCAATGGCGCCTCCGATTAACTGATTCCCTGGAATAGGTTCCCCTTGGGATCTTTCCAACCTTCGAGTATGCATGTGGTTGCAAAGGCACATCTGCGTCCTTCTCTAGCACTATGATTTCATCCGAATTTTCTGAACGTGGAGGGTCAGCTCTTACATCCGGTTGGACGTCAGCATCCGTTGTCGAAGGACGCCCTTGGCTGTGGCCATCACCTCTTCTTCGTCCTCCACCTCAACATATGGTTCAAATGGACAAACATCGTCAGCAAGTGAAACAACAATATCTCTGACGTCTTCCATAGCTGCTGTCCCGCACTACGGAAAAGAGCTTCACATAACACCAACACAAAAGAGGCAGAGACATTCCCTACTCTTATCTTAAATATCCCTGAAGAAGATGCTTGGCGCCCTTGAAAATCGGCTATTCATTCATTTAAAAGTTGTCATCCTCCTAAACCAAATTGTAAAAGATGAAGGTTTAGCAGAGGTCATTTTGCATTTAAATTTTTGTTTTAAAAATAAAGAATGAAGCAAAATTAAAAAAACAAAAAAAAAACAAATTATATAAATTGAAATTAAAAAGATTAAAGTAAAGAATAGCAATATTTAAAATGAAGGATGAAAATAATATGAAGGAGATTAACAAATTGAATGTGAAAATAAAATGATTGTGAATATAAAATGAAGGAGAGAATTAAATGAAAGGAGGCTTTTGACCCCTCTAACAAGATAGATAGAATAAAGAAAATTTTATAAATAATACAAGACAAATATCAAAAAAAATTAAAAAATTAAAAAAAGGAGAAAGGCATGTAGACTATGTTGGATGAATTCTAGCAATGTTAAGAAAATGTTATGAAATTAAATGTTACTTGATCCCTGTTCAGAGGTTCAATACCAATACATTTTAAGTAGTAATTTGCATATAAATTTAAGGAGATAAGGGGAATTACTGTACGCCTGAACTAGTTAGAAGGAGCTGGAGCATAGTACTAGGTGCACGTTAAAAAATTAATCACCAAGAAAAGATAATATGAACTACAAATTCAATGAAAATACTGTAATTAGTCCACGGTTATAGGGTCAATTAAATTACTAAAATTAGTAAATTTCTAAAAATATTTTAAGAATGTTCGAATTTTCTAATTTATAATTTATTTTTAGTAAAAAAATGCTATTTTTAGGTTCTGTCCCCCATTCTGTGCTCTTCGCTCTCCAAATCTGCGCTCACCGCTCTGCGCTCTGCGCTCTGCGCTCACGTACAAGCTACCCTCCCTTTACGTTTTATTTCTAATTCTAATGCTTTGATTTTCTTTCTAAACTTCCATTCTTATTCCTTTATTTTTTCAATTATTTCTTCTTCCATTTTTATTTTTTATTTTTTATTTTCAAATCTTCCTTATTTATTCCTTGATTTTATTTTATTTTATTTGTATTTCCATTCTTTATTTTCTTTTTTTTCAATTTTATAAACCTCCTTTATTGTAACTTTATGTTTTTCTGTAATTCTATTGCTTTTATTTTTCTTTTTGAACTTCCATTCTTATTGCTTTATTTTTTCAATTTGACCTTCGTCCATTATCCCTCAATTGTCTTTTAAATTATTTCATAATCTTCCATTATAATTCTGAATTCCTTCATTTTATTCCCTTTCAAATCACTCCATTATATCTTTTGTTATTGAACTTCTTTGATAATTATTTTATTTATTCATTTTTTCTTTTTCTTTTTCCTCCCGTAGAGTGTTCAGTCCTACCCTCATAAGATCCATTTCTACGTGGTAGATACAGCAGCGGACATTACGTTTCCTTAGAGGTTTCACATACCAGGGCTTGAGGTTATCGAAGCTTCGCTGTCCTATCTTGCACTCTATGTGAGCCTCTTTGAATTGCAAAAAGAAGGTCGCCTACAACAAGCCACCGATGACAAGTATTAGTAGTACTACAGTACTGTTGCAACTTGATCCTCAAATTACAGTTCGAAATGGACGGACTAATACAAAGTACAAACTGTCACTACGCCAAAGCACTAAAAGTACTACAGTAGATGCGAAGGTACTACTCCGAAGTAGTATGCATCAATTGAAACTAGTTTCGGCACTCATCACCATGACCCTCGAAATACATTTTGGAATGGATGGACTGATACAATGTACAAATGGGTCTACTCCGAAACACTGCAAGTACTACAGTATGCTTCACATACCTCTTCGAAGTACCCTTCATCAGTGAGTATTGAATGAGAGTACATACTTTGAGAAAAAAAGTAAATGACAACAATACGAAGTGGTTCAAGTACTGATGGTATCCTAATGTGAGAGGTAAATTATACCTCGAAGTACCTGATATCCAGTGCAAGTAAATCATCTCTATGATAATGTACTTCACGTAATACACTTCGAGCAATGGTAATACACACTCTACCACGGGTACTACTAGTTCAAGTCAAAAAGTAACATAATTTTAAACTCGGACATCAAAAGAGTATTGCACAAGGAGATTTACAGTATCTGAAGTACTATATGACAAGCAAAGTGACACGACAATACTTAGCATAGATGTGGTCAAGCAATTAAATCGAGTGTTGTGCTGAATCCATACCAGTGTGACAGTCAAGTAGTGCTTCGCATGCGTCTTTCCTCCCCTTTTCACACCACCGCCTTTGTTGACCACGTCCTTCCTGTTTGGGCTAACTCTAGTGTGACTGTGCCACCATGCTTTGACTAACTCAACTGTGTAACTTGTTGTAGTGTCAATTCGTTTCTGCCTGCGTAGTGGTACAAATCGTGGAACTCCCTCTTCGTATTCTTCTCTCCATTCCAAGGCGGCTTGAATATTTTCAGGTTTAGTTCCTAAAACACGTGCAAGCGCCCTAACACCACCTACAGTGTTACTCACAACAGCATCTAACAAGACACCTTTTCTAACTAACATGTTGTTCGAAAATGGTATAGATAGAGATTTTAACTCAACTCTAAAACTTTGAATCAAGTAGTGGATACTTTTTGCCTCTAAATGACGAGGGTAGTAGTAGGGTAAGAGAGGCCAAACTTGATTATGGCGCAGAACCTTCTCAAATACAGACTGTCGACACTGTGGTCCAGGGAGAGCATTGAGCTCATGAGATATGTTGGTCACAATCTTCTG
This sequence comes from Ceratodon purpureus, assembly GCA_014871385.1. NCBI lineage: Eukaryota > Viridiplantae > Streptophyta > Bryopsida > Pseudoditrichales > Ditrichaceae > Ceratodon > Ceratodon purpureus. Next base: position 40,117,972 of record CM026426.1, on the reverse strand, counting down.
AGCAACTCTGGATGCATCCCTAGGCGAAATGTAGTTGACTTCATCAGTGGCTGTGTCCCTCGTCGATATCTCCTCTCCTCCTTCCGAACGCACCGAAGACTTCTCTCGATGGCGTTACTGGTACACACGATTGCGCTCCGCTTTCTCTAACCGTGCAGCCTCTGCCGATTCCATTAGCGCCGCCCTCTCCGTAGGACCAGGCTGTTGGTTCTGGACCTCTGTGTCCGGGTTTTGTCGCCCATCCTACAAATGCCCGTGAAGAGCCGCGAACACCAACAAGGAGAGACTACGCGGTTAGAGAAGGAGGAGACAGTCTGGAAAAATAGAGTCTGCAAAGAGCCATGTTGTGAACCTACGAGCAAAACATTTGTCAACATGTGGAACATGTTGTCTACACCAGCAAAAACTTTGAATCCAAATAGTAACATAAAACTTTGAAGCTTAGAAACTGAATGATAAGGAAAGTGAAACTCACCAAGTGCGCACTGGAAGGGGTCGAGGATGCGTATGCGGTGAGCTCCTTAGGTGACAGTGCCTCTTCAGTGAGCTCGGATCCAAACAGGGTCTTTGAATTCTGGACAAGATACTCACGGGCATGTACTGCTTGGTTTCCACTATGGAGGTACCATGCAATATCTCCAAGCCTCGAAGTTGGTGTACAGGAAATGTGCGAGCTGCTTGACACATCATCATCCGGACTATAGCATGAAGGGGCAGTAAACGTTTGATCTACACTCTAAATCTCCTCATCGACACCATTTCTCCTTGAGTAGTAGTAAGTAATTCGCTGTTGGACAAGCTGAGGAGGTTCTCTAACTACATAGTACGATGTTATTAGGGACTGAACTAATGCTGGGTTGCAGGGACAACCTTCCCTAGACATTGGTGTTGCAAACCCTTGCAACAGCAGTGCCGCACCTCACAGTGCCTGGAACACTAAGGGAAAAAGAGACGACGTTGTGAATCTTTGCATGCGCCTGTGCACATGCAAGACAACCCACAAGTAGATGAATAGAAAAAAAGAAACATCATCCGTAGTATGAATGAACAGAAACGTCACCGGAACTCGAATAGCCAAGATCCAATATATTCGGATCTTATCATGACGTGTACGGCTGAGATAGGAAGGCATCACAATTGGACGATGAAGATTACACTATAAAGTACTTCGAGTACTTCTGAATCTGGAAAGTAACCCGCATAGTACTCTTAGTGGCGGCCGCATGAAATCCTAAAGTCCACAAAAAATAGAATTTATAGAATATCTAGCCGTTAGCCAACAAAGAGCAGACGTTAGGAACGCCGCCTGCATAGGCGAATCAATCTTGCGCCCATTTTTTTGTAGACTTTTGGACTGTAGAATAAAAATTCCCACCACATCAAATTTTTCCACGGATTTTTATTTTTTGGTTCTTTTTTTTATTGAGGTCTGTAGCGACAAACAAGTCACATTCCCTGCAATAAAATCACAGTGATACAAAACCCGAGTTGCAAGAAAATAAGTACTTTGTCGAGATTTCTACAATCTGACGTACTTTAATAAGTTGGAAAAGTACTTCATATAGAGGTGCCCAATCATTTTCTTTTTAATTTCTGACATTAAACAATACAACATAGCAGTGGTCGACCCTAATTTCATAATAAACAGCTCAGAATTACGTTAATTTCCTATAGAAAAAATGTACTTTGGAAAAAGTACTTTTTTGACATACTTTTTCCATAGGCGTAGCTTGCCAACACCCCACACAGAATAGGTCACATAAATGGTGGCACCGCGTATTCTTCTTTCTACTTGATATAACGGTTGTCAATATGTTTTTGATTTATGTGGACAAATGCAAACGTGCTCTTCCGGTTCGCAAACCAATCATTCACTTGGAGTTCAGGACTAAATTATATGAGGCTTTGCTACGCAACTGGACAAGGCGGGAAAATGATAACATCCTTCCTGCACCACGGAGTAGAGGTTTATGTTTCCCTTTGTATTCGAAGAAGAGAAATCCTTGTGTGGTATGTAACAAGTCAAAATCCCAGGAAGGTAAAAGGCCACATTACTATTGTCCATCTTGCGATAACAAGTTCATGTGTTTCAAGAGTGGGACATGTTTCGAAGATTATCACAAGGCTCTCAGGGTGCAAACTCTACAAACTGTAAGCCACCTACATATAAATGTTGTATTCAAGTTGTTCATTTTGTAATTTTCTTATTTGCTATGTAATATTTCAATTTCTATAAATTCAATTTGTTTCGTTTTTTTTTCCTTCTTTTTCTCACTTGAGCACACGCACATATTTTTCACGTATTTATAATTTCCTTATATCACTCTAATACCATATACTTCAATTTATTTTTATTTTTTTCGTTGCTCATTGCGTGGTATGTAATAGGAAGCACTCACTATTACTTGAATTTAATGAAGAATGTACAAACAATACAAAATATTTGGTAATTTTCCTTTGTGTGGAGCTTAGTGTGAAGAAAAAAGGGTGTGATGACGTTCCTCAAAGCCAATGTGTGTGATACAGAGACGCATTTAGGTTCATCACGGGAAAGGGCTCCACAATCCGCATGTTTGGGTTCATGGCGAGAATGACATATATTGCAGTGGAGGCTACGTGAGGTGGCGAGGAGAATGGGCCCTCTCCCAACTGCCACCGCGTCCCAAAAGCAGGGCCGCGCCAGCTCAGACTTTTGGCGTCGGCTCAGTCGTGGGGCTGCTCCCCGCGGGGACCACCGGAGCGGGTCCAGCTCCAAGAAGGAGCCCGGGAGGACCTGCGGGGCAGGGGAGGGCGTCCAATGCACGGGGAGATCCGGCAGCTAGTTACAGATCAGCCGATTAGAATTGAGGTTCAGCCGGTTGAACTTGAATGTCTTAGGCAAACTTCCAGTTGAAAAAACTAAAAATCATCCATGTATTGCCTGAGTATCAGACAAGTATCACCCAGATATTGTCAAATTATCATCCAGGTATCATCTCCCTCAACCGAATGAGTTAAGAGAAGAGAGGATATTAGTTGGGTTGAGTCCAAAATCTCCCCGATAGCTGAGGGCGTCGAGCGCCAGGGCGGCGCGGGCGTCCAGCGCCAGGGCGGCGCGGGCGTCCAGCGCCAGGGCGGCGCGGGTGTCCAGCGCTAGGGCGGCAGCGGGGAAAGGGAGGGGGTTGGGCTGCGAATTCCACCTCGGGAGCGCCCAAGTTTGGTGAAGGGGCGGGTCTTCTGTACAGGGCATTCCCTTGGGGTTGCCTAAAAAAGAGGCCCCCCGCCCTCTACTCCCTGCCCCCCCACTGATTTCTGGAAAAATGTATTGTTTTTACAATTTGTATTGTAAATTTCGTTGTTTTTAATATATATATTTTTTTAATGTTCACCGTTGGGATTCTTATTTTTTATTAAATTACATGATGAAAAAAATCAAATGCAAAAACGTGCAAAAAGATGACTTGCACCCATGTCGTGATTCGAGCATTTTTTTGAATAGGATGTAAATGTGCATTCTATTCCATATTTGGTCCACAAGTTCCTTACTTAGTAGTCATTTTGAATTTCCAAAAAACTCAACCACTTCAGTATAAAATCTTGCACCACAACCAGTTAAACTTTGCTGATCCAAACGGGCACCTTCAAAAAAAACATTTTTCCAACTTCAAATGCGCCCTGGACACCCACACGGGTGTACATGGGGCGGGCGTCCAGCGCCAGGGCGGCGAGGGTATCTACCAATCCGTACGGTCAAAACTGTTCAAATTTTCTCCCAATATTCATCTTGTCCTTATTTTTAAGATCCTACGGTTGAAGTTGACAAAAAAACATTTTTATTCTTTACACACCCTTTGCACTAAAAGTGGCAATTTTGGATTACATTCATTAAAAACATAGTCAAGGAACTTTAGGGGGTTAAGAGTTTGATTGGATGATGAGGTCTGTGCATAGACAAATGTTCCGAATTTAACAAATGCCATGTACAGTTCAGCCTCAATTCTAACACGTTATTGATGTTGGCATTTAACAATTGAGTTGAATGGGGCACCACACAAACCAAGAATGCAAATAAATTACGGAAACATGGAAAACCAAAAGGATGAAAGGTATTAAGGTAGAATGACCTTAAACCGTGCGAATAAGAGATTCAGCATGGTTGTGGACCTCGTGTGTACTGTTTGTAATTTTTCTTGGATGGGGAAACAGGAGGGAGAGTGAATGCAAAAATTTCCAGAATTAAATAGCGAAAACTGAATTTACTACAAATTTTTGAAGTGAAAAGTGTACATGACCTTAAAGTGATCAGTAGACTCTCCTTTTTATCCGGCAGACGAGTACTTTGTGGCGCTCACGCATGTAGCTAAAACCGTGCAAATAGAGTTAATGAACCATGAATCTATGAACCAACCACCTCCCTACACATGTCCATATCGAGTCACTATTTATGAAATTGCTGTGCACGCAATAAGGTCCATGCCATGGGCGGCTACATGGGCGGTCTACCCTGCGCTTCTGGGGGGCCGCACGGTTTAAGGTCATTCTACCTTACACAGAGATGTGCCCGTGGCATCACGATGGCCAAAGGGGGCAGGGGATCCGACAATGGGCTGTATTGAGGGAGGATTCTGGGGACGCCGCTATGCGACTTATGAGGGTGAGTCTGTCGGAAGGCGAATTCAGCCCAATTTACTTCCGCGCTCATAGCCTCCACCAGTAAACCACAGGCGAAGTCGAATGGCATCACGCATCATCTCGGTCATGGCATCTGCAATACTCCCGAGTACAGCTGTCGCATGTAAATTTTGTACACCAAGAGACCCTGGTTTTTGAATATGTACCCGTGGCCTATGCGGTGAATGAAGAACCCAGCAAGTGCTCTACGTGACGGCATGTACTCCGTAGGGGTCACCGTTGGAATTACGCCTCGGTTGTGAAGTCGCATGTATGCGACATACCAGTTGATTGAAGAAACTTCGACCATAGCCATCCTAGAGACAATATGGGGAAACGAGAGGTGAGTCAGGTACACGGCGAAAGAGACAGAGGTTTAGGCTTGTTGGTATTCTCGTGATCAAAAAACAAATTGGATCCGGAGAGTGACGAGGGTCGCAAGAAAATAAACATACTAGGGAAATAGAACATGCAGCAAAATAACGACCAGAGAGAATAGAATCACTGAAGCATGAAATTACACCAAGCACACCGAACATGTGTACACACTTACAAAACAGATAAGACCACTTGGAGATCACACAAAGGTCGCGAGAAGACCTGGGGATTGTTGAACACAAACACGGGCGCGGAACAAGGCAAAATGGAGACGCCGGCAAGGAAAACTGCAAGCGGAGTTGTGAACTGTGAAAGACTATTTGCAGAACAAGTAGCAGAGAACGTTGGAGCAAGGGAAGGAGATCTGGCTAAGAAGAAAACAAGATTGGAGCATAAGTGCTGCATGAACCTGGGGTTTTGGCTAAGTAGCAGGTGATGATTGAATTAATGTGGTGGAGAAGAGGGAATGAGGATTATTGATGAAAGAGGGACGCATCAGTCATGAACACATGCAAAAAGTTGCTCCCATGTCGGCACCCAGATCATATATATCTTTGCTCATAATTTTTGTATCATGCCTAGGATGTCAATTCACATGGTCAGTAATCTCACTAGTCACTAATTATAATTCAGAGTTTAGTGAGTTTAGAAACTGACTAATCCTACGTGAATTACGAGTTACTACTAGTACTTACTAGTACTTCGTAAGCCTCCAAGCGTACTACCAAAGTTTTGCGAATTCAATCGCCAGAATTCGAAACGATCATCCGCAGGCCCGAATCATAAGAAAGTTACTGCAAGAATCAACTGTTACATACAGATGCTGTGGAAATTGAAAATGACCAGAGTTTGGATCCCAAAAGCCATTGATGAATTCTTACAGACTCAAGCGCAGTCCGGACTTACTGAATTCGCAGAATTCGTCCTATTCTCCGATGGCATCACCGAGAGCCAGTGCTTCCTGGTCCTGAATTCGAGAATCTTCTGAGTAGTACCTCTCAATTACACAGTTAAAACAAAAAAATAAACTGTAATGTGAGTGGATAGAAGGGAGAGCAGGAATACAATGCAATGTGGAGTATGATGTGTCTCATTCAAATTGGCTCAATTTTCAAACTGTCTACTATGTTTCAGCATTTGCGGTGAGTATTAGGGGGGGGGGATGTAACCATAATGATAATTCCACATGGGTGGATACATAATGGGGGGTATAGGAAACTAACTGAACAGGGCTAAGTGCGAAGGTTCACAAAATTCAGAAGATGAATTGAGAAAACATACAAGACATTAATGGCGAAGAAGGGACGGTCTCCACTTAGAACACTTCCAATGTCAAGGAATCATGGTCAGAGAGATAATCAAATCAAATAGCCAAAAATAATCAAAGAAGGATGAGGCTATGGAGTTCCTAGTCACGGCATAATTGAAACGTACCTTGAAGAAGAATTCCAGCTCAAAAGACAAAGACATCACTCCACATATTGTATTTCGACCTCATCCTCAGACCGAGTGTCCTCGAAATGGCCTTCGTCATCTGGTTCTTCCTCTTCCTGCAATTGAGCATTGAAACGCTGTGGTGGAACCTCTTCTGCGTCCATATCACTATGGCGGATTCGAGTTTGACTACCACTTGCAGGGGTCGCTGAACGGGTGCTTAATGTAGGGCAAGATGATCCGAGAGCACCAAAGACATGCACCTCCTGCTCGCCCTAAATGCGCTTGCTGCAAAGGTCATGTCGCAGCACCACCTTCCATGAAGGGTCTGCCAAATCAGCAACGAAAAAGACTTGTGACACTGTTGCAGGGAACACATAAAGATTGTGTTTCTCTGTAATCTCACGGCAGTTGAACTGTACCAGCCAGAATCCATATTGGTCTTTTCGCACCACTCGGCGGCCTTGGTCTCTTGTTTTGATCTAGGATTCCTCCATGACAACGCAGTTCACTGCGCCATATGAAACCAAAATAATGTTCTTCAAGATACCAACATCGATTTCTATACATGTGGCCGATGGAGAAATGGCTGCAATTCCAAAGTGAAATGCGATAGTTGAGGGGCATGCTTCATCGTTCCAGGTGAAGTGAGCACCATAGGCCCACGTGGTGTAGAAAGCACATGCGTATGGCAAAGGGGGACAATGTAACGACTCTAGTTCTGCCGGTATGGGGAACTGTGCATCTTTCAGTTTGCATACATGACAGTTTAGCCACATACTGAATGCTGGAAAGGAAGGGGCGAGATCACCTGGGTACTAAATAGGACCTCCCCTTGGACATCTATGCGAATTGGCAAAAGCTTGGCGCTGCAGCTCATAATCACGCTTCTGCTCCGTCCACTCTCTACATACAAAATCCAAACTGTAAGCCTTCCCATGCTCAAACTAAACAAGTACCATGTTGGCACTGCTCACAAACAAATCATTGCTCTGGTTTCAAAAGGTCAACAACGGAAACATATAGCTTTCAAGAATCATACCGTAGAAGTTCCTCAGTATGAACTGAGTGTTTGATAATATATTCATGGATTTGTTCCAGTTCCAAGTCTGTGAGGAGCTTAGTACGGGGTCTTCCCAGTAAAGACTCCCTAGAGTCTTTAAGCTCCTCCTACGGGTCCCATACTCTACTTTTAGCATGCTCATAAAGTTCAAAGTATTCGGTGCAGAATCCAAGACTTTCGTCGATCATGTAACCGGAAGCCATACCCGCTCCGGGCTTTGACTTGTCTCTTACGTATTTTGTCAAGACTCCTTAATATCGTTCCATAGAATAGCACCACCTTGCATGAACTGGTCCACAAATCTCTAACTCATCTACCAAGTGAATGACAAGGTGAGTCATGATATCAAAAAAATCAGGAGGGAAATGTACCTCAAGCAGGCACAGCACCTTAGGAGCGCATGTACGAAGGGGCCCAATTTCGGAAATCAGGATAACCTTAGCACATATCCTCTGAAACAAATTCCCTAATCGTATAATGGTTTCCCGTACTCCCCTGGACAGACTGTTCCAAATGGCAGCAAGAAGTATTTGCAGGATAAGAGTGTGATGGTCATCGCTTTTCAGGCCAAGCAATCGCTTTTCACCAATGTGCTTAGTCAGGGTCGAGCTATAACGAGAGGGAACTTGCGTACTTGTAACGATTGAGAGGAAATCCGATTTTTGTGACTCTGAGAAAGTATATGGCGCCCTCGGTTTGATATAGTTACTTGTAGCACCGAGCACCAGGTGAAGGTGGTGCATCTTGCCTGCTTGAGCCATGTCCCTTTGGGTTTCAAGGGAGTCTTTCTCTCCAAAAAGGTGCCTCAGCATATTATCTAATACATTCCTCTCAGTATGCATGACATCCTAAGTATTCCGAATCAGTAACTCCTACAGGCATCATGGCAAAATACTAGAAACCGGTGAGGGAGGGGTTAACAATACTGATTTCAGATACACACACGAGTGTATCCCAAAAACATCCATGGTACATAATTCACATGCTGAGTCATGGTTCTGGACAATATGCTAGCTGATTCACACAACACTTATGTGTAGTGATTTATAATCAGAGTGACAATACGTAACCTGCATTATACATTCACTACCATAATATTACTGAGCTACACCAATGTGGATAACAACTACAGAAGAGAATTAGCAGCTGTGCCCCCAAACATGTGCCACCAAGTCCACTTGTAGTCCACTCGTAGTCCACAGTGGCGGTGAATGCGACATAAAAAAACTGTGTCCCATGTCAAAGCTCATCAACAAATTCGTTTCGAGGGTAATGGGGTATTTCTATGTTTGTGCCAATCTGTAAAATTCAAAGGTCTATAATTGGGTGTAAGCATGGTAAAGTGGACCAAAAAAGTGCTTAACTATTTGACAGTTTCAGCCCTTTTGCAAAAATTGCACAAAAGTGACGGAAAGATGTAATTAAAGTCAATTTTTTTTGCTAATATGGATTCTCAACTTGTTTTTCTACAACTTGGAAAAGTTTCGTGCAAAGTAGACACTTTAAAGTTATTGTATGAAGGCTTTAAATCCAAGCAAAGTGAATGCAGTCATTTGGAAAAATGAACATAACGGTTTAGGGTTTTGTCCGAAATCACTTTTAATTTCGCGGTGCCCTCTGTATATTTAAGAGGTATTCTAAAACAGTCAATTTATATACTCATTAATTGGTTTAGCATTCCAAAAGTACCGCAAGGATGTTATTTAAGAGGGTCACTTCCACGGTACTTTTTGTCACTTTTTTTTCACCGAACATTGTTTTTTAAATTGAAAAAAAACATCCTCTAAAGACAACAGAGGGCACTAAATGAAGAAATCAAGACTTTGGAAAAGTTCATTTTCATGATTTACAACTAGTGGTCAAATTTAGTTTCAATTCAGGATGTTTTTTTTATGAAGATGTGTGTAAGATACCTTGCGACACCCTAAAAAGTGACTAAAATGCTCAAAAACTACACCCAAATGCTCAAAATCAGCTTTGAGCCTTAAAAAACAACACACTTCATATTCACTTGTTAGTGGTCACATGTTGCACTTTGTGGTCCACTTTATTGTGCTTACACCCAATTCAGACTCTAATCTATCATCAATATGACGCATGTTCCTCGGTTTGACATAACTCTACGGATTAGCGGTACCACACATATCATTCCGGTTGGAGACGGATTAATGTACTATGTCACATGTAAAAAAATAAAATCAAGGGACCAACTGAACTCACATGCCTCCATGAAAGGATCTCACTCTCTGTGAAACCTACGACTGCTGTACCCTACGCAAAACAGCTATTGACGGACATGTGGAAACCAAAAACAAAGAAACGACACTAAGTATACATCACAACCAATTTACTTTGGTCATCAGGGGTGCCTATGTGCTAAGACATAACCTGTTTTCTCGAGTCTATGAGATGGTTTGCAATGAGATAATTTAGAGGGAGGTAAAGGATAGTTAGCTAAATATGCAGTTCAATGACTGAGTTAAAAACTCCGACTCTCAGGAAATCATATGCAGACTCACCTTCTCTAGACGGCGTCATCTACCATAACCGTTCTGAACGCCTTGAATATCGAAACGAGCAAAATGAATTGAAATGCAATCAACCTCAACAACAATAATGTCGACATAAAGAGGGGCTTCGACATTAAACGAATTCAGACATCGTCGACATACTCTAAGAGTTAGCGACAAATTGAAAAAAAATAAGAAATCTAACATAACGCAGTTTTGTGTGTAAGCTTGCAACACACTGTCTAGGCAAATGCTGTCGCACATTACCCTCGCATTAATACAATGTAATGACACTTCACTATGTTGAGAACTGGATTAAGTAAGAATTAGCATAAGAAATGGAAGAGATCAAACAATTAACTTACAGCCAGACTCTCGAGCAAGGTCTGATGCCGCAGGACCTACACCAAGCTGAACCTAGCTCTCCCTCAGTCGGCCCCAACGAATTATCTCATCAGCGGTCATTCTTGGGGGAGGGTGTCTGCTCTCGGCACTGTGGTCGAACTCAGATCTAGCACTCCTCCAGGGTGATCTAAAGGTAAGAAGCAACGGTGTTGATCATCATAAACATTTTTTCGAAGTGCCTGTGAGCTTTCTGGATATTGTGTTTGATCCACATACGATGCAACCTTTGTAACTTTTCGTAATGCACCCTGCTACTAAGGTAGCGGCACCCACTCCCGTGGGTGTCCCCACTGCCGTGCACTACAGCGGCACCCCATCCCGTTTTACTTTTGAGTGGGCACACCAATCCTGTAGCGTGTAATGTGTGTCCTGTGCTCACAGGAGTGGCACCACTTTGACACGGTTAGGGGCGCCTCACCACTTTCCTGTTTGAGCGACCAGATTGTACTCAAATCCTTTGATATTCATGGATTTTTTCTCACGATCCTATTTGTTTTGTATTCGCCTTCTTTCCTATCTGGTTGCAAATTGTTTCCTTATTCTACAACTGTGCAATTTCCTTATACCCACGGGAGTGGGTGCCGCTACCTTATCCCGTAGGCGGGAAAGTCATGTATAGTCCACATCAAAATGGCCTTCATATAAAATTGCCGGCTTCCATTATATATTGAAGCGTCCTCCATCGTCACCCTCGTTCGCCATAAAATCTGCAACTCCTCAAGCAACGGCTGCAAGTATACATCAAAATTCTCACTAGTCACAGACTACTTCCTTGGGATTATTAGGCTAAGCATGATAAAATGCTTCTTCGTTGTCATCCAAGGTGGGAGATTACAATTCAAGATCAGAACTAGCCAGGTATCTCACCTGCTACGCTTTACCAAAAAAGGATTCACCCCGTCAATTGCCAATCCTAACCTTAGATTCCTACGCTCATTCGCAAATTCATCATGATAATTCCAATTAATGAATTTCCACTAATAAGAGTTGACTGCACCCCTCATCACTATGTCTTTGCTTACATGTCTCGCATGCCAAGTTATGAAACTAGCCTGCAATGGGATACTGTACATTCTAATTAGCCTAGGGACGATCTCCCTCTATGGCTGCTAAATCATCATCGGCCATGTCCTCGTCTTCGCCATGGCGATCTGGAGCATCATGGCGATTGTCTCCGAGGTCTTCTTCTCTGTCTGCCTGGTTTGGTTGGGGCTCTGACTCCTCCCCATTGTGATCGCCTTCGTTAATATCTCCTTGCAGATCTACACCATCCATTACGTCGGATGCATTTCCCACCACCTCATCATAAATGTCAAACGTGTGTTGCACATGTCTTTCAATGTTCAATCCCTTGTCAAGCCTTCGATTACCTCCTCAATCGATTCTTCCCGCTCCGGCTCCAAACTATTCTCTTATATCAGAATTCCATTCTAAGTCACTTTCATTCTGCTCGTAACCCTAAAAAAACCCCGCCCAAAACAAAGAGGTGCCTCTTAAAAACCAGATGATTTCCATTGGCAAATGCACATTAATTACATCCAAAGCGGAAATGACAATTTAATAGGAAGAATTTCGTTTTCTCACCTCAGTGGAACCTCTGTGAATGGGGTGTCTTCCATAGATTCTCAAGTGCTCAGCCACCACACTCCGAAATCGCACCGAATGGTTCAGACCCAAACAAATATTACAAGGGCATTTTCTTTTTCTCGCACCATGGCGGCTAGCAACTTCTTCTTCCCTACGTGCGAGTTTAATGTCTGGGGGAATCTGGCGAGCTCTGTCGCCGAGAGGCAAATGACCTCCTGTCAACATTTTCACCACTTCTCTATGGACTCTTGCGGCTATTAGTTCAAACTACGGGAGGGAGAGCATTCAACGCCACTGAGAGCTTAGACACTACCATTCAGACGGTAGTTCTGCGCCATATTAGACCAGACTGTTTTCATCCCTCATGGACGACTTCTATACCTATGTGCGATTTTTGAATAAAAAATTAAGAAAGCATTTGGAATTCAATCGAATTAGGCAAGCATTTGGAATTCAATCGAATTAGACAAGCATATTGGTATAAGATCAGGGAGACCTAAGCAGGAGCACAAAGCTCGCATAAGTAATTCAAATCCAAGTTGTTGATACACGGTCGATCTCATACGCCTTCTAAAACATGGCCGTGGACGGCGTGCAGACAAAACCCGCACCTTCGCAACGACCGTTTACACATACACGACAAGTCGCCAGTGATTCCAGCTCCGGCATCCCCTCGCACTCATGTTGCCAGACATCAGGGCCCTCCAACGCTGGCATGTCTTCAAAAAAGCTGTCGGGGAGAGGACAACCTTCATGTGGATCCCCAGCTTGGACCTCCTGCAATGACGTATCGATGCCAAGGCGATCAACCATGCAATCCAGTGGGCTCGACAAAGGAGCGGTCAATATTGATAACGGGCCAGCAAGTGGTATCGTCAACATTATCCTCAACCTCTTGTGATAATTGTAGCAGCACTCTGTCCGGACTACCCTCACACTCCTCATCTGATTTGATCCTATTCAGAACCTCATCTAAGTCCCCAAAGTTCCAAATACTGACTATCTTCCCGTCATCGTCAACCCTGCAGAATCCTGTCTTAACCAAGGTCCGAGGACTCCAATTCTCCATCGTAGAGCTTGGTGTCAAACTCAGACACCAACTAAGGATACAACACTACAATGATGGTCGAGACCTCTAGCAGAGCCGTATCGAGGTTAAAGACTACACCCGGCCGCTCTTAGAGCGATGATACAACAGGACACGAGTTCTCACACGTTCCCATACAGCTGCACCGTCACCTATCCACCACAGATCCCTATCGTCACCCCACTACCAAATTATATGAATGCATCAACCTGACCAAGCAGATACTACACAAAGTTATCGCACTCATGCTCAGCGCAGGACATTGCAAATAGCGTATAGATCTGAAGCCGCCAACACTAGATTGACAACATTCCATTCTAGTTTAGCACCTTTGTACCTTTTCTCTAAACCGCCATCACCTTAGCGCTTGAAAAATCTTTTTTCTAACTCCACTAGGATTGTAGGCAAATTTCGTCACTGTCTGTCTCAGCAAATCTAATGGATAGCTGCCGATTTTTGCCAAGGGGTTCGTCCCTCGAAATCGATCCGTGGCCCTTGACCTCCTCATCCGAGTGTAGTTCCTCCTCAGTTGGATCTTGCAGTGTGTCGACAATCACATCCGGACCTGCAAAGCGTCTGCGTGGAATGGCGTTCCCAGCCAGAATGGCCCCATGCCTGGTCTTGGACGGTCAAACCATGAGCGAACCAGCGGAGGATCTGGTAAGTATTCCCGACTGTAACCTTCTTTCTTGCAATCCCTGGCTAAACTGTGTGACCATGTTCGAATGATGTGTTTGCAACCACGTGACTAATGATTGACAAATGAAACACCATCTCACTATAGAGGTTCAATAAGTTCTCCCCATCCCCCTGATAGACATATTGGCTACTTTGAATTGCAAAAGTTGTGTAGTTATGTCTTTCACGTCCACCAGATCGACCAGGTTAATTATTTGTGTTGTTTCTCACAAGTGCTGATTATGACCCATATTGCATATGTTAGGGAATGATATTAGACTAAATTGAATTTAGTGATCCCCCTGGCGTCTTATTTCCTTGCAATTTCAGATTCGGTGCATTGTGTTTAATTTCTCTCTCTTGTCAATCAGTGCACTACGAGGGTGCCAGTATTGAATATCCACCAGCCACAACCAACTAACGTCGCACATGGAGCTCCTCAGACCCGCCTCGGTACTACTCGTGCGCAGTACCCATCCTACTTCGGTACTATTCCGGTGCAGGGTCCATGGTTAGCTGAATGTCATATGGCCGTGGCACATAATCATATTGGCTTCCTTGAAGACGTTAGTTCAGGCTATACTCGCAATCATCCTCAGCATGTGGTCGCACATTCGGAGAACGGCCTTGACAGCACCTCCCTCGATCTGACCAGCAATCCCACGAGTCAGGCAACGAACAGCCGACAAGAGGAGGACAAAAGTCGAGAAATCCATCGCCCCTACCTACGAGAGATGGCCGCTGTTCATGCGCAGGACATGGATCCGCACATTGAGATACTCGTGTGTCCATCATGTACTGTTCTCGGACTCAAGAGCCTACGGCACAAGGCTGTCCGTCTTAGTGCTAGGCAAACCTTCAATTTTAAAGTCAATAGCTATAAGGAAAAACGAGAATATTGGAATTCCCAAGTAGATTGTATTGCTCAAAAACTTGCACAGAAATTCACCTACTCTAGACCTTTAGACCTAGCATATTAGGGCAAATTTTTGAAAAACACTCTAAAAAACGATCGAAAGACATGGAAAAATATTTCATTGAAACAAATGGCTTAAAGCACCTCCGCTGTCCGATGGAGGCTTTCATGGAGTAGAAGAAATATTGGTTGAGTGCAGCAGGGAGGAAGGAATTAATTCAAATGACAGAGATGAGGAAGGGAAAGAGAAAGGCTCACAGCTTGGAGAACAAGCGCTCTTACCCAATTGCTGCCAACATGGCTCCGTATGTGTACATGGTATGAATCCGCCCCTTTGGTCCTTGCTATTATTGCTGAATTTTCTCAGCAACGGTATCTCTTGTCTGCAACGTCATTGTCCATTGAACTATCTCCCTTGTTGTCCATCAACAAGACAGGTACACAGCGCTACTCCCAGCCATGACCCACGAGACTACGGCCACACCGCCTCTACCTACAACACTGAATCCAAAACAAGCCTAAGCAGCGGTTTCCAGCACAGCACTCCTACGACAGGAGTGAACCAAGTCCCGACCCAAGCATTGGCTCAAGGACCGCGCCATGAAGACAGGACTCCAAGTTTCCCTACGGTACTCGGTATTAAATCCTCTTCTGTTTTCTTCGCTATTAGAACACAAAGAATATTTACACATAGCTTGTAATATCCTAGCTCAGAAGTAGTTGCGTTCTGTTTTCGAAGACCTATACTGACGCATGACAGTGGTTTACTCCTAAACTCAAGCTTTATAAACGCAATTTCTCACAATCCTTTCTGCGCGTTTCTTGTCCATTGCAGCGTGCTACAACTCCACCATACGTACTTAGGGAGGATGCACGAATAAATGCATTAGAGTGCACAGTTCAGCAAATTGCAACGGACCTGAGCTCCAGCAAAGACCAACTTAGAGAAGTTAAAGAACTTCTTCTCCAATTAATCAACCCCCAAACTTCAAATCCTCCATCAACCTCTCCCATCTTGACACCAGATGTTGCTCGCCCTGGCTCCAATTTGGCATATGCTCACCCATGCAGTCCAGCACCAGGTGTTATCAACACCCCCCTACTAGAAACAAATCTGACGTCTCTCTTTAACTCAAGAGAGCCATGCATGCGCATGCAGGATGACCTGCAGACGCGGACTTCACCCTCAAAAACCCCCATAACGACTGCGGTTGCTGACGTGGAGACATCTTGCTCGTGGGCGAGTGGAGATACTGTACCAGTGACGCCGAATACCTAACTTCAGAATTTCTTTAACAAAATGCCAGTGGGTGCTGTAGTGTCCGCAGAAGTGAGTGCCTCGATCAGGAGTGTTGCCACAGAGCATTCCCCCCATCCCAGCGTGGACACCCATAGTCACTTCGGAGGAGCTGATCTAGGACACCAACAATACAACATGGACCCGGAACCAAGTGCTGCAATCTCGATTTCTGCGTGCAACAATGTCGACGGTGTGAGCACCCGAAGAATGACAATTATGGAGGAAGCTGGACCGATTGTTAGAGCACCAAGAGAGCGTTTTGATGTGGGATTGTTACCTCGGATTTGCAGTGGTCCACTTGCCGCAAATTGCTTATGTTACGTGCTGCACCCTGATAAGGGAACTACAATTGTCGCGGAAGGGAGGACCGAGGGCAGCTGGAAGTCTCCATCTTTGAAATTTGGATCACTCTGTAAAGAGGGAGAGCAGATGGTGCAAATCCACAAGCTCATCATCCCAACGTGCCTCTAGTTTTCATTGAAGATAGGCAATCCTTTACATTGCTCGACCATGCCTTAATCAAACCATTAGGGAGCAGTGTTTATGAGAAGTGGCACTCTCGGCTACTAGTGAAGAAGAAGAAAAGCGCAAGCACAACAGGGTAGGGTAGCGGTCGAGCTAATTCAACTAAAAGGACTATCCTTGAAATGTTGATCAGATCAAACTGTCACCTAGCATAGAAGCATTTGCTTTGAACGGTGGAAATAAAATTGAACTCTGTGATCCGAGTGTCGACAAATCCCGTGTGTGCGATCTGCTTGATATGTGTGTCTTCTGTCTCAATTTAGATCAAACTGAATCCTAAACCTAAAAGCATGCAATAAAGTGACCTAAATTAATTAGGTCATACTAATCAAGAAGAGGTAGTTACCCAGCACACTAATCTGCGTGTTGTAATGAACCCTAATACAATTAGGTTAATGTTAATTTTATTAATGCTTAATTAGTATATGCTAAACAAGTAACCGCACTAATCACGATGAACCAATTTCATCAACAAAATGAAGTGGATGAAAGCAGAAATATCATATGTTACATACCTCCACTGAAAACAATGAACGAGTATGCACCAGTTGTATACGAACAAGGTATAGGGCAAGGTATCAATATAGACATTCCGTGATCCTGCAGCGAGGCGGTTAACAACTTCTAAGAATCCCGTTATGTACCTTTTGTGGATATCAAAGCGGATAACGCAGAATACCAAAAACCTGCGGGTACAAAGCAAATACGGTTTAGGCATTAACACGGGCGGGCTTCAATGGCATATGACCAGGTATGTGTCAAGGAGACATGGAAAACCCCAATTGAAATTCACCCCATTTGTGAACATGTCCAAATGGACAGAAAGTGCTCCATCCTAAACATCATCGCATTGCAGAATTACTTGGTCTTACGAACCTCTAGTTTCACCGAGGGTGAACACAGCAAGACCCATGTGGTGGCAGAGGGCCTCGTGTGGTGGGGACTCACGTTGAATGTGATGTGCTGATTTGATGGGTAAGTTGGTACTCTACCTCTGTTATTAAAAAACGCTGAAGCCATCTATCTCTTTCCAATTTCTTACGGCTCGAATTTAGACCTGCAGTTTTTGAACTGGATGGGGTATCTACATATCTAACAGGAATTACATGGAACTGTAGGGGTATGGTCAGAAATGCACGCCCCGAGGGCAGTGTACATTTGGTCCTCGATTGCATTCCTAGCTTTATTGCTTTGTGACATATCCCATGTTAAGTGACTTGAGGTGCGAGCGATGGATGCATGTGGAAATCAGTTAGTTCAATTTGACGGCGTGACACAAGGTTTGAATCGAATTTGGTATCGTGGGGACCACTACTCGCATTTGCATTTGCTTCTATATTCCAAAAATGCAACTCGCTCCTGCCGGATTACACCAAAAACGATTCAGACTACACCATTTCCCACAGCCCCGTTTAGCCATGTTTTGGTGTAAGAGCCAGTGTACTTGCAAGCAATTTCCACAAGTGTATAAACAGCCAAGAAACAAACAAGATAACAAATAATAACAGTGAAGAAACAAACAACAGCAAATGAGAAAAACAAAGTTGAATTGAAAGAAAAAAAAACGAACCAGATGTTAGTTGCTGTCGATATTTGGCAAGAACTTGCCAAATCCACCAAGTACTTGCAAGAACTTGTTGTCGCCACCTAGATCCTGCAGGATTTTGTAGCTACCGCAAATACTCTTTGCGAACAATTGGCACAAATCAAAAGACAATGATAGTTTAAAAACTTGATTGCAAAACACAAAAACAAAAGCAAACAATTAGGGCACACACAACGAGGACATGTTGCAACCATACTCAAACATGACCACTGTCTATGTATCCCACTGTTGCAAATTCTAGACCAAATACAATAACACAAAAAGTTAACAATCTAACACAAATCAAACATTGGAACAACAGTCTAGTGAAACGTAATACTAAAGAAAAACATACTACATCAAAAGATAAAAGCAAAATCATAAAACAGAAAAATCAAAACTACGGTAGAGTGCAAGCACAAATAGCGAGCGCAAGTGTTGAAGTAAGAGAAAAAATGCAGACTTAGGGACTTCATCTTTTATACTCCACAGTAGACGGTCTAAATTTTTCTAGGAACTGTCGCCAATCATGTCGTCCACTGAATGATGAAGATCTGATGCCCCAAATCAAGTGAGTAAAGCATTCATCTAACATCAGCTGAATCTACAATTATTCATAGCTCTATTCACATGTCAGATTGACATGTGGCAATGAACGGCCCTGTGAAATGAGATCATGACATGCAGCAAGAGTCTTCAAAGACATGTAACTCATATTGTTTCTTGAGGGAGATTCTAGCATGTATGTAACCTCTAGCATATAGAGTCTAACAAAATAAAAAGCTTAGCTTCACTAAGGAATTCCAAGTTATCTAAATTCCCTCTTCACCTGTATGGCAGATATTGAGTGCATGAGACTAGGTGTATCTATCATTTGATTTTCAATCATATGGGCTTGGGCAATGGTGAAAGTGTTCTGTCTATTTAGACAATTTGTGAGTAGGATTGAAGTTGCTCCAACAGCTATCCTGCAACATTTTATTTGTTTAGATATGTTTAAAACCACAAAGGCCGCTTTAATAGGTTGTTGCTTAGATACTTTACAAATAAGGTTATTGTTGTCATTCCATTAAGGTGAGTCCTATCTGAAAGGCCTCACAATGGAAGGTACCCCTATTGCAAGGGCAAGCTACGATCTTGCCCTTTCGTATCTGAATTCTACTATAAGAAACCCATGTATTTTGTTATGTCTTGATTCATGTCAACGTGTTTTGTTGATGTCTTGCTGTTAGCCAATAATGTCCCCTCAAACATGAAGATGTCCATGGGTCAATAATGAATAGTGGAGGTGGGAGGGTACCAAAATACGGGTGTGAAACAGAAGACGCAACGATGTCTCCAGCAATGTAGTCGTCTCCGAGGACGTCACCGAGGACATCCTGGGTGACGCGAAAATGCCACGCTAGCAACAAACTACTGTTTAACCTTAGATGAGAACATGAAAGTTACATGTGTGCAAAGTAGAAAGCTGTCCAACCGTGAAATAAACACCAAAATCGGTAGCAGTGTGCATGAAGAGAACACAAAAGGCACTATCCTTTAAATTTAATTTATTTTAATTTTTGGAAAAAATTAATTAATTACAAAAATATAAGGAATATTCTAATTATAATCAATTTTTTAATCCTCTAAATTTCTGATTTGTATCCCTAGTATAATACTTTTCAAATATAAAATTAATTTTTTAAAAATATAAAATTAATTTTCTTAAAATAAAAAATTATATATTGAATATTATTTTAATAATACATTATTATAAGTGATTATTCTATAATATAACCTGATATAATTAATTCATTATTTTTTATTTAGATAATAAAATAATATTTATTAATCAATTTAATATTAGAATACATGTTCTCTACCAAAATCCGAACTAATAAAAAAATTAGGGTGATTATGTAAAGTTTTTGGTGGCACACCCACGTGGACGCATAACATATTTTTGTAATTTACATCTTTTCATTCAAATGGCAAACACAATTCCACGTCAAACAAGCTGATACGTCATTCTGTGTTAAGATCTACATCACTTGAGACATCCAATTCAAGATGCCTCGAGTAACGTCAACATATCTCTAAGGACATCCCAGAAGACATTTGCATGTTGTTCTCCAAGTGTCCGTAGTGACATCTGCAACGATGGGGCCCGTGTCTCAAAGAATCTTTTCATGGATGTCCACGGAGATGTTCTTGAAAACATCAACAGTGTCTAGTAAAACATAACCATCAATTCACATGAATTTCGTCAAGTTCATTGGATGAACAAAGGCGGCGAGGGTTAGCTGCTGCGGCCATAGTTAGATTACGAGACCTTTAAGTAGAATTTTAGGCTGCACAAAGCTTACTTTGGCCTTCATTTCTCCTAGTAGTTAGAGTTTGAGAGTATAGACTGAGTTTAGAAGTTAGAATGTAAGAGTTTGAATGGGGAAGTTAGAGTTTTAGAGTTTTAGAGTGTGTCGTTTAGATGTTGAAGTTTTAGAGTTTGAGAGTGTTAGAGTTTAGAGTATAAAGGTTCAAAGTGTAGAGTATAGATTTTAGAGGTTAGAAGTTAGACTTTGAGAGTATAGAGTTTAGAGTGTTGAGTTTAGAGTGTAGAGTTTAGAGTGTAGAGTTTAGAGTGTAGAGGCTGCAAAGAAGAAATGAAGAAAGCGGCATACAAATAGGTGATTACTTGCACAATCTAATGCGGACAAGAATGAGACTTAGGTGAGAGACTGCACGATGTATGAATAACAGTGGAAATCTGGAAGACGTCTTCGAAGACGTCCAATCAAACCCGTCGACGTTTCCATGACCGTCTAACATGTTTGGTAGAACATCCCAGGAGACGTCGTGTCACATGATGCAGCTTGTATTGCACATTGTGGGGCATGTTGAACGTTCACATAGTGTTGTGATTAGTGCTAACAGTTTATGGATGTTAAGAAGGGTGATAGTACACAACGATTGTACGAATTTGCAGTCACGGCACAGTTTCAAGGCATGGTGAAGGTTTGGACCCAAATTCACTCCAATTTCTTTTACTTTATGTTCAAATTAATAAGTAGGCATAGTTTTACATCCCGCGTAAATTGAAGATTGCATGACAAAAAGTTCCTTGGATGCAAAACATGCATCTTTATGAGTACATAATTACAAAGATTGTACTATCACAGATTCAGGATTCACATGTTTGTACTCATTTTGTCAACTTAACGTTTTAATTTTTACGTCTGAAAGGGTTGTAGGAAATCTTCTAAACTTTAACAACCATGTCTTACTATTTGATTATACCAAATAATAGTATATGATTGAAAAACTTGACAAATGTGGGTTTTTTGGGGGGGGGCTCAAACATGAGTTTAAAGTCTGATTTTTTTAATTATTTTTGGAAATTTAGTAAAAAGACTTGTTGGTGCATAGGGACCAAGAAATTTTCACCTCTGTTTGCCTCGAATTAAGCTCCGGCCCTTCAAAATCCTCTATAGATTCCTTTTTGTACAGGTATGTACATGTTTGTACTTTTTGTACATTATGGACCAATCATCACCTCCCGCGTGGCATTTGAATTGGGATCCACCTGACGTGTCGAGTAACCTATGGTGCTAGTGGTCGGCACATGATTATCTCGAGTAGTGCGTTTTGTACAGTTTGTACAATTTGTACTTAGTTTGGACAACTTATACAAAACTGCTAGGAGAGCAACCCTAGAGTAGTCTCACTCAAAAGTAAACCATGCATATATAGATTGTCCCACTAATAAGATTTATAACAATTTCCTTATTTTGTGAATCCCTCGTTTAAGCGCATGTGTTGTTGGCCTGTTGAACATGTGTAGAGTCGGACATGCAATGTGTTGTGAGCGTCATGTAGACGTGACCATGTTGTGGAAGACGTATACTGCAAGATTAAGGAAAGGCAGGGACGTCTTTGAAAACATCCATGCGTCCATGGAGACATCCCTGAACAAGTTCACGAACACAAGAATGTTTTAGACCGCGATGTCGTGACACTTTAGTGATGTTCAATTTTGAGTACAGTGTAGGCTGTATTTGTATATGTAATGACTATGATTTGGAAGGCACTCATATTTTAAATTGCGTATATATTGTATTACCACATTTTCAAATATGCCAATTACTATGAAGTTGAATGATTGTACATGTGTGATGACGTATTCAAGTCTTAGACTCATGTCTTGTTTAACGTACTCATGTCTCATACAAAGTAGTCATGTATTATACAACATCTCTTGATGTCCCACCAAAACACCATCAAATATACACTATGAGCAATACCATGTCTAAAGTGATGTCACGTGAGACACCCACATATTCTTTGAGACATCCGCAATGACACCCCCTATACCGACGTGCATGGATCAGCAACGTACTTTAGGACTTGGTCATGTCCATCGAAATGTCCATCGCCATGTCCTCTAAGACATGGCGATGTTCATCGAAATCAACATCAAAATCCAAATAGCATTGTCGAAGACATTGAGCCGGACATCTCCACATCAGTCCGCGACGTCTTAAAAAACATAGCCATGTTCCTAGTGACGTCTTACTGAACATGGTTCTATAATGAAATCCATGCAAAACTTTGTTAACGTGGCCCACCAAATCACTCTTTTCCGGGTCCACACCAGATTTCCCGCGTCCAGGACAGACGCCACGTCAGCTTATGGCAGGACCATGTTAGATTCCACTTCACCATTGAAGAGGATGAGATTCTTGGTCATGTCGCACTGCCAGTCATTCTACAGCTTATATGTCGTCCATGTGGCGTCAAGTTGGCACCCTTTCCAGCCTCCCAAAATCACCAAAAATCGTCTATGTTGCAGGGATGTCCACAAATTTTTGGTGATGACGCCACATGTTCCTACGCGTTAGGGATGTTTGCACGTCAAAGGGATGTAAATTTGGATGTCTACATATTTCACAGGACATAATTGAGGATGTCACAAAAAACACGGGTTTCTTATGGTTTACCTTCCATCACCAATTTCCATTAGGTACATCCCTTGCGTAAGCACCTCTGAGTAGAGGCTCACCTTGTATAAAACCCCATGTCAATCAAATCGGTAGTCCGTGCACTCAATGCCAACATTATCTGGGCAATTCTTTATTTGGAGTCAATCAAAATTGATTATTCTTGTGAAACGTAGAGAGTTCCAAGAGAGGTGGAGAGGACCTCACAGGATTAGTGTTCTAGATGGTATACTCGGACTCTCGGTTTAAATGGGTCGACGAGGTTCGGCAAGTGAATTGTGACACAATCCTTGGCAGATTTCATACATGCTAATATAATGAAGGCAAACAAGCAACAAGAAGACTAGATGAGCATCTAAGAAACCTGGTCAATGCTAAGAATTCCTTAAATCAGAAGTTTGTGCACCCATCAATGTTCTACGCTGAGGTTACGTCAATATCAGCCAAATGAACATGACCACTCCTCTAATTTGCAAAGAGCTCCGAGAGAGGTGGGGAGCTCTCACATATTAAGGTTACAAATAGTACACAATGTGTCCCCGATTTGTCCGTGGTTTAAATACCCAGACTCCCGGTTTAAAATGAGCAGTTAAACACAAAATTATGTTCTGGCCAACTCAAATTTCTGGAAGTACTCATAAAATCCCGAGGCCAAACCCGTGGGACAATCCTTCACTAAAGCCTTAACATGTTGTACAGTCGGGTCCAGAAATAATTCGATTTTTTTTTTTCAGAGAGAAAAATTTCAGTACTGCCCACTTTGAAAGCCTCCCGAGAGCTCGGATATTGGTATTTCACCACGAAATTTTTAGCAAAGAATCATCTTTAAGTTAATTATACGTATGCCATTTTTCAAGGCCAAAACATTTACCAAATAAAAGTTATTCAAAATCTACCACCAAGGACATGTTTCACTGCTGCCAACTTTGACAGCCTCCCAAAGATTGATTTTTTATTTTTTGGCCATGAAATTCTTGGAACAAAGTCCTTTTTATGTTGATAACATATGATAAAAATTTCAAGGCCAAAAGATAAATAACAAAAAAGATATCAACAATCTACCAAAATGTGTAGTTGTCAGAAACAATGGAGGAAACCATTTCATTGAAACCAACGGTCGAGAAATTGTCCATTTACCATAAAAATTGGCATGAATGTCATGCTCTTTATCAACATAAAGGGGACTTTGTTCCAGGAATTTCATGGCCAAAAAATAAAAAATCAATCTTTGGGAGGCTGTCAAAGTTGGCAGCAGTGAAACATGTCCTTGGTGGTAGATTTTGAATAACTTTTATTTGGTAAATGTTTTGACCTTGAAAAATGGCATACGTATAATTAACTTAAAGATGATTCTTTGCTAAAAATTTCGTGGTGAAATACCAATATCGAAGCTCTCGGGAGGCTTTCAAAGTGGGCAGTACTGAAATTTTTCTCACTGAAAAAAAAAAATTCGAATTATTTCTGGACCCGACTGTACAGAGCAATTATTCCCAAGTCCAGATCACGTCAAATGCTTAAGGTCATGAATTGAAGAGGACTACACTCGTCAGAAACCTCCACACGGGAGGTATGTACCAAAGG
Source organism: Ceratodon purpureus (assembly GCA_014871385.1). Lineage (NCBI taxonomy): Eukaryota > Viridiplantae > Streptophyta > Bryopsida > Pseudoditrichales > Ditrichaceae > Ceratodon > Ceratodon purpureus. Next base: position 40,093,297 of record CM026426.1, on the reverse strand, counting down.
AAAACCAGATCTTCGCCATACAGCAATTAAAAACAGTGTTAAAAATCATACCAGAGATGGATAAAACATTCTTCCAACCTGAAATGATTAGGTGAGATTGTCCCCTTGTATATTGTCCTCAATAATCGGAAGGATTGACTTGTGTCAAAGACGTCAATAAGTGAAAGAATTAATCTAGGTCTGGCCTCGTCAAGAGACTCTATTTGTACATTCGACTGTGACAAATTTCGACCCTAAAAAATCCCAGCCAGTTCCAGACAAAATCCACGGGCAAAAAATAACAATACATTCAGAACCGCACAAGAACTCTATCGTAGGTAGCGAAATCCCAAGACAGGATTCTTTGGTGCAAATAATTAATCACCAACATGAACAAAGTTCCACATGAACGGTGTTCAATGTTCGATTATATAATGCTTCACTAGATTTTGGGTATGTGGATTACAAGGTAAACAGACTTCCATCGTCATTTAATCTTCCTCTTCTGCCTCGTTATCAGCAATGTTAAAGTACCGCAACTCATACATGTTCCTGTCCTTGTTGGACGCAATCACTCGAAGCCAATCCCTCACATTGTGTTTCTTCAGATACTTCTTGGTCAGATATTTCAAGTACCTGTTAGGTTTATCCAAAATCGCATGTGAGTCGAAGGAAAAAGCATTAGCTGGCTAATTACAAACACAGTTCTCAAAATGCAAATAAGAGAATTTAGACCAGATTCAATAAGTGACGTATTTGCTCCTACGAAACACACACTCCATTACTCAAACCGGAGAACTGACACAGCTACAAAGAAAAATCCATTCTGAACACCTTTACTTCTGTATCCTTCCCGAAGCTCACACTCTAACTCTCACAGAACACAAAAAATTACGCACCATCAAAAAAACTTCAAAAACAACTATATCATGAGCTGGACATAACGAAGGAGACACACCTCTTGGAAAAAACGCTCTCAGATGTGACGCTGATGCGGTTCTTCTCCCGAGCAATGGTGACGGCGCTGCCGAGAACTCCGGCCTTGCCATCGACCTTGATGCGGTCGTGAAGGAACTTCTCGAAGGAGGCGATGTCCATGATCTTGTCCTCGACAGGCTTGCCGCAATCTATGGTGAACGTCTGCGGCTTTTTCTTGCCCTTGAGGCCAGCAGACGCCTTCTTGGCAGTGACGGCGGGCGTCATCGGAGCGTCCGAGTAGTCCTGAAGCTCAGACCCTAGAGGGTGGTGTTGCGAGCGCGAAGCGAGAAGCCGGATGAACACACGCAGCGGAAAAGACCCTTCCTCCCCACCGACGCATGACAAAATCACCCCTCCAGCCCTAGCAGATGAACGCCGCTCCCGGACGCCAGTGTTCAGATGAATGCTTCGGCCATCTTCATTCCGATTCTCAAAATTTTAAAAAATTATGAAATAGAGGAAAATGATCAGCTCTATTTCATAATTTTTAAAAATTTGTTGAGAATTTCATCATGGTTGAAACAGGATGTTTTGGGTTGCAGACAGGAATTACTCCATTAATAGGGACTTCAATAGGCATGTGATGGAAGAGAGACCTCTGAGAAAGGTCACTACTGGAAACTGCAGTCAAGGTTGTACACCAAGAAACAAGTTAACTTTGGAGTTTCGAAATGGTGTAAACCGGATTCATTTTAGTGTAATCCGGCACTATCATAAGTGATAGGCCAGTTCGACACCCTACTATTGTCAAATAATTATTACTTTTTTAGAATTTTCAATTAGACGATTCAATTTCCGTGACATTTCCGTGTTTTTTGAGTAAACATATCGTTTTTTCTTAAAATAGAATTCTGGATTTTTTGGCGATTTCAATTTTAATTTCATCTCCGTCAAAGTGGCGTATTACATATGGTAACAGAGTTTGTTTCCGCGGGTAGGCTCATGGGTAGTGGTACCCACTATTCCGTATATTTTGGGGTCATCATGTCATGATAATTGCGTTGATTTTACTTGAAGTCGGGGAGCCCACATCTTGGCGGTAATTACTTACTGGAACAAATAATGATTGGATGGAGTAATTTTCGTCAGTTTAGGGCACTGCAAGAGGATTATACTGATAGATTCGGTGGAAGGATTTTGTTTTTCTTCCATAGCACGCGTGTGTGCCATTTGACATACACTACTAGTATACTTACGTCCGTTTCAAACTATAGAAACAATTTTTCAATCCTTGAGAGGGTGTTGAAGTGGGCAGCCGTGAAATTGTTTTTTTTAAACTACACTTGTCAATTGGTAGATTTCAAATACCTCTTTGTGGTAAAATCTTTTGAACTTGAAATTTTTTACACATATTATCAACATAGACATGATCTTGTGCTAAACTTTTCATGGCCAAATTCTGTTTTTCCAATCTTTGGGAGGGTGTCAAAGTTGGTAGTATTGAATTTTTTTTCTTAGCTACACATGGTAGATTTTGAATATCTTTTTTTGTGTAGATCTTATAACCTTGAAATTTGGTCCGCATGTTATTAACTTAAAGATGATGTTGTGGTAAATATTTCATGGTAAAATTCCAGTTTTGGAGTTCTTGGGAGAGCGGCAAAGTTGGCAGCAATGAAGCTTTTTTTCCCATGTGAATGCAAAAATTCGTAAGCATGTTGTACCCGACTGTACAGTTTTTGAGCGTTCTGAGTTTCCCATCCATTCAACGAGAGGTAGATGAAACACACGTATGATTAATGGAGTCCGGTCTATTCATGAAGGTTCGAATGCACAGCTTCGGAACGACAGTGTATGGGGGGAGCAAAATGTTGCATCATTACATAGTTCCAAGGTAAACGTTTGATCGCAAAGTCTCCAGGGCAACACAGTAGGTTCATTTCAGAAAGCTTTACAAGGAATGTCTGCACTTTCTACATAGACTAGACTATGCGTGCATTTCCTAGCCGTATATACAGTAACAAAAAACCATGCTTCTGGATGTAAGCAACTCCAGTGATGTGCATGTACGGTGATCTCCACATTTATCCTAATGCCCAAGTCTAAGTTCTCGATGCCAGGTAAGTTAACCTTCATGTAGGTTTTAGTATCCATTCCTCTTCTCGTGTTAAGTCCGTGTCGCTGTCTGGAATGACGATCCCGACTGTGGTGTACTTGTCCCCTAAATTTGCACCTCCGGGGCCCTAGCTTGGAACTTCCGCATCTGTAATGCAAATTATAGATGCACTCCTTAACCGTCTGAACTTGCTATACAATGCATACATCAGGAAACGCATCAGGCGCAGTGTGTTCTTAACTACAAAAAGAGTTGTACTACAAGTGTGAAGCATACATGAGACAGTGAACATGTACCGTACCTTCTGGAAGCTAGAGGGGGCGGTGATTGAACCTCAATGGTGACATCAGGGTCGTGGCCGTGTACACACCGAGACGGCCGTCAATTCCCACGTCTTTGTGGCTTTCTTGCATTGCCTCCCCCAAAATCCGAACAAGTTCTTCCATGGTGGACGCTGACGCTCCGGCTGAAGAAATCAACTCATCTCCATGGACGCGCAGTGCTGCACACATAAAATTCGTTAGTAAGGAACTAAGCCTATAGACCGTAGTAGTTTAATTCTATGTTTACAATGGATGTTGATATTTTTCAACAAACAGCAACCCATTACCTGGGCGCTCGTACATTGCGTCTTCGTCAGAGTCTTCATACATCTCCGGGGTAATTTCTAAGGGTGTGCCACCATGTGAGCGTGGAGAGTCCGGGTATTGTGTCCTCCATCTTTTCCCGGCGATCCACAGCGCATGGACGTCGTCCTCGGCCTTCCTTTTACGAGTGATCTCTTCAAATTCTTTCTTACGGTCCATTAGGTATCCAAGCTTCCGCACCGCACTGAATCCGTCGAAGCCGCCTTGGGCTGCCCGATTCTCCACTGAGCATAACGCAAAATGAGAATCAATTTGAAACCTTATGTGTCTAAAAGCATGCAAAATACATACACGCATGTTCAACACGAGTATGGTGCAAGAGGACGGTGTAGTGACAAATTCCGTTCTCGAGACAGGACTCACATTCATCGTGGACGGATCCGTACGCTTCCCCTACAAGCTGGGACGCCGTGACGGGAATCTGCAGTTGTATTTCAGTGCCTGTCTCTACTGGCAATAGTTCAGATTCTCGTTGTGACTTGGGGGACGTCTTTTCTGCCGCAATGTCGGTGTCCGTTTTATCTTCCTCAAAATCCTCCCACTCCTCATTGTCACTGTGGAGTTCTATCCGTCGAGCTCCGTTCGGAAAGCCTACTAACAATGCGATGCGTCAGTGTCGACCAGTACCTTGGACGGATTACGCAGGCAGTGAGAATGGTATCAGATAATACATGGAGGACATACAATTCATAGTCGTGGAATGTGACGCGTTATAGATCAAATGTGGTGCCGGGTGGACACATGGCACTATTTATAATGAAAGCACATTTTCACGGTAGTACCTGGACTAGGCGACATAGGGCAGGAGTCCCATTTGTTTCCGTGGTGCACACTTCATGATGCGTCAGTGCGGTTGCCTTGCAGTCCTGTGGATAGATCATCGCCTTCGCTGTCGTTTTCTGCGGCAGGAGCAAAGAAAAAATTCATATCCGAAATAACACACTAAGGAACTTAGAGAGGTGAGAACGAAGCAAGGTATTACTGGAGATTCTAGATTGTAAGGACAGTGAGGTGAAGACAATAAATTGATTGGTTTAAGGTTTACCTCCATTGGCAAGTTCTCCGTCCGACTCTTCTTCCTCCGAGGTATGATCACCACTGTCCATATGTGTTGCACCTGCATGGACATACCACATCGCAAGAATTCATATTCTTCGCCTGGACAGCATTGTGGTGGATAGAAACAATTGATATGGTTGACGCAGTCTACTTCGGTTTAGTTAACATACCTTCGGGGTTTCGAGACCGTCCATACAGAGGAGGCGATATGGTGGAAATCTGGTTTGGTTGGCAGCAGATCCTTGAGGTTGTAACCGTTGACTAGCCGAATGTTCGCTGTTCACATTTCGACTCTTCGGCGATGACGTTCGGAAGGGCATCTCTTTCCCGCCTAGGTGCGCCCGGTATGTAGCCATAGTTATTCAGTTTTTTTTCTACGAAGAACCATGTTGGCGACCCTCCATCGTCATTGCTTCCATTGTGTTGTTTAAATATATGCTATGCTCGGAAGAGCTTGAACGAACCCCTTCCGATGCAAAATGTCCACTGCTTGATGAAAGAGCTTCCCTCGTCCAATGGCGTGCACTCTGTAGTAGGGAAACCCACAGGTGTGCACAATTAGCACGATAGAACAAAATTCAAGGTTTACTCTCTCTGAATCCCGCAAACCAAACACTGTACCAGCATTAATTGAGCATGTACTGTCGCGCATATGAGTTAAATGTAGATTACAGACTACGTTACATATTCTGTTGCTGGTTGAAGTTGGGAGATATATACAACTCACATACAAGTTGTTCGCAACACACAACATACAGGACAACGTCGGGGCAACAGACTCTCACCGAATGGTTGGGGCAGCTTCGGCCACATGAAGTTTGGTATGAGAACTGCTACTGCGTGAAAGGACGAGACAAAGGAGGACAGTTAGATCATACGCGACAGGAGGTTGTTTAAAGAGAACCCCTGCCTTCTATGATGATAGCTCAAGACAGCGACTCCTTTGATTGTTAAAAACACAATGCCGGCAAGGTACATATACCCATTCTATGCTAGTCTTGCCGGAGTACACATGCAGTTCACATCAATGCGCGTTAAAAAGGGGAGGGCGAAAACACACGTGAATTGGGAGAAACTTAAGGAGGGATGATACGAACTTACTTTGTTTAGGATCCCGTGTGTTGGGAAGCCGTATCCTCTGTGATTCCGCGGAGCCCTCGACCAGGACACTCTCTCGATGAGATATGACGATGGGTGAAACACTACACCCAGCACAGTACAAGGAAGGCGATATGGAGAATGACTGGTGTTCCGCGCTCCGATGATGCGCGACACAACAGAGACTAAACGAGGGAAAGAATGGAGGATGAACACGGGACTGGGCCATTTACGAGGACTGCTTAGGGTTCCCCAGGTTGTGACGTTGGCGAATTGATGGGTTGAGTCACGGTGATTAACCTTGTCCAGGGGAAAGTTAGCATAGTTAGCATGCGAGCGGAGAGCGGAGAGCGGAAAATGGAGAGCAAAGAATGGACCTTTAACCATATTTTCAATAGTAAAGTGTACCCTATAACCGCAGAAAAATACTAAATAAGGCATTTTTTTGTTACTTTTTTTGAAAAGGAATATAATTCCGTGGATTTCAGGGTTAAAATTGCTTCAGTTATTATGTTTCTTTTAAGAGGTACAAATTAGGGCTGATGTTATGATGACGTCATGCATACATTCCGTTAGATGTGGTTTAGGGTTGGATCTAGATACAATGTTCGAGCGTTACGTTTTTTAGATCAAACAAGTAATTCTTGCATAGGATTATGTAATTAATTATAGGAAAAACAAATTTCACAAAATGTCAAGGAAACAAGGTCTGAAAACTTCCTGGAATATTTCAAAGTTCGTGTATAATAATGATACTACTGAAACCAAGATATTCCTTGTCAAAGTCTTTGTCTTCATCAAAGATTTCCCCGCCTTTCCACGCAGCGAATCCTCTTCATTTGAGTGATACAAGTAGATGATTCTCATCACGTTACAAAATATGAGTTCCATACGAGGAAGCCATTCCTTGTTTTGCAGCTCGTTTGTGGGTGGCATCTTAGCATAGTGATACAGTCTCCGCCATTCCGTGTTGTATGCAGGGGTAGAGTACGACGTCGGGGTGATAATTCTACACCCTAGCTTGAAACGGTCGACAACAACAACCGATTCTGGGGCGAAATGCCAAAGGTTCGTATTGCGACGTCAAGGAGGACGAGAGCGGCTGTGGGTTTAGCCCCCGAGGCACCGTCCAGTCTGTAGGAGTTGCGGCCATGGCTGGTGGAGGTGGAGCGCGCCAGGATTCGAGGTATGGACCTTCTGCCGTTTAGGCACATCGCATGTCTCGTGGATTTGGATGGGGAATGGCGTTGGAGAGTGACCTGTACCATTGAGCTCATCAGCATCATGTCGGAGTCCCTTATCGCGTTTCCCGTGGCCTCCACCGGCGTCGTGAATCCAGTTGTTCAGTCAAGCTCTCCTCAAGGTAATCTAAACAAGAGTTGGTGGCAGAAATAGGAAACTCATGGAGTGTCTGTGCGCCGTAGAGGACTATATCTTTGGTTCCGGAGTTAGCTTCCTTTACCGAGATGATATGTAGGCCCCGTGTGTGGACATGCGTAACAATTAGATGTTTATTCATGTGCTATATGTAAGTGTACTCCTCGGTATGACATGCGGGAAGTGGAGTACCTTCACTTATATAGAAATATGTTATGTTTTTTCTTGTGGCTAATAAACATTGGCATTATGGGTGTTGAGTGAATCTAGTCTGCTTGAGGCTGGCCTTAGTAGATGGATGGCGGACATTGACTGTATGAAAACATCGTTAGTATGACCTCATTTACTCCTCTCGAAGTATGAATGGTAGAGCCGAAAATTCATCACAGTAGACTTATTTACAGCTAATATTTGTGCAATGGCGAAAATGATTATAGTTCTGTATATTTTTTGAACATTTTGTTGTTATCAATTGTAATTATATGTTGAGGTTATTGTTTTTAATTTCATCCTATGATTATCAGAAAGAACCAACTTCCTGACTAATGTGGTTTAACATTATATAGGGTCCAGAATTCTATAAATTTTTTATGAGGAATTTCAGAATCACATTGGCACATGTTATGTGTTTCCCTCATGAGACCATGAACATTGAATTAGATGGTTAAAATTGATAGCAGTGAGCATGTCACATGTTTAAGATCTTGTAGAACTTCCCTTCAGCTTATACACCCCAAATGCGAGTCTAGAAATTATTGTCGACTAAGGTATTTATTTCAAAACTAATATTGTTTACAACTAAATATAAGTATATTTTGAATTAAAGTTGGTGTTTAAAAAATGTATTGATAATCAAATACTTCGAAATCTGGTACCAGTAGTAGATATTGTCCCTTCAAATGACGGCACGATCTAAAACAATACGGGTAGTCATCGAATCGAATTACAACCAAGATGCAAATGTTATTAATTCGTTAAATTTACAGCTTTGCACCCAAGATCTAACTGAAAATGACGGCTCCTTAATTGACTAATACTATTATTTGAATTAACTTTATATCCAAACTTGGAAGGATTTTGTGCTACAAAGTTAACGAATGAGTTCTAAACATCTAATAAGTAGGGCGCGGACAATGCACTAATCCTCTCAATCTGTATTCGCTAATTTGTCTAGTCACACTCCGAGCTCTCTACTCACATCCCTGCAGACAGAGTGTTAGGCATGGCCGTGCTCAGAGCTCATGGTGTTGGTATTCCACTTTGAGTATGTGTTGATGAGGATGGATTGGCAACTGTGACGGCGCAACGCCTCAATCTTAGGTTCCACTTCAAAGAGGAAACTGTTAGTATTGAGGAAGAGATATATGATGATGACACCAATGAGATTACACATACGCTTGATCAGGTTTCTGAGAAAGACGATGACGATAACAGGTCTGGAACCTATTTCCCGGTAGATACAGAGTTTATGGTCTCACAAAGTCCCAAATGTAGGCGTCCACTGAGATTCTAACTCCTCGTTGTTTATCTACTTGTACTATTCAGACTCCTCTGCCTTGTGATGTCAAGGTTAAAGTAGAGCTTGGATTGGATACTCTTGATGTAACGCCAGTCATCTCCCTCTTTTCGGACAAGGAGACAAGTTCTCTGAAAGCATCACCTGATGTTCAAAAACAATCTGTAGAATCTAGGCTGCCAACTACATTTCCAGTCAAATGTGCTAGTAACTCAAAACCTTCCAAGGAGGAGACTATTAGTTTAGTCCAGCTGATTAGGAAACTTGCGGAGAGACCACGGAGGAAAAACATTCTCCAAAAAATAGATTGCTCCTTAGTGAGACACGAGAAGGTTGAGTATCTGCCTGCAGTGTTCAACGACATCGTGATTTTTGAGCTCCCCCCAATTGGTGATGGAGCAATCCATGCCGCCATTCTCATCTCTAGAATTTACCCTAAGAAATCTTCTCACAAACAACTCAACTATTTGTCCATCCCTAGAGATCGCGTTGTCGAAGGCGTTACGCAACACATCGATCCCATTCTTATCAACTTAATCACTACAGGCCACTTCCAACAACATATGCTTTTCACCTTCAGCTACAAGCCTAGGCAATGTTAAAAACAACTTTGACGGTTGTCCATGGAGAATATGACGTTGCCTATCAAAGAAGAAAACAGTTCTCCAAGGCGAACATATGCAATGTCGTTTCCGAACAATCCAAGTTACTAGCTCAAAATGATCCTTCAATAGATAGCAACTCAAATGCTAGATTAAACCAATCCAAACACGCAAAGTATCTCAATAGCCTCTTATTAACCATGCAAAAAAAAAAAATCAAACCCAAAATTCAAAAAAGTGATTATTAAACAAGATGCTAACCAACACCTCGTCAACTGCCTGTTCATTGCCATCGCTCTGCTCCAATGATCTCCTCACACTAAAAAACCCCTTCACTTACTTACCATTGCCGTCTTTTGCTCAACCTACATGCAAAATCACAAACATTAATAATCCCTTCAAATAATCCACCATTGACAGAAAACATTAATACTAGCATCATGCGCAAATTATATTCAAATTAGTACCCAAATTAGCACTAGCTCTCTTTGAACTTCTCATATGAATCGCGGAATGCACATGCTTGCTTAATGCATCCAGAAGTCTCGTTGGCATGGTAGTAGCATTGCAACAAGGACAGGTCCTTAAACTTGTCCATGTTCACAAGTTTGCCATCCTAGTCTCCGAGCCCCACTGGTGGTTCAATGTTGCCCTTGGAAACCTGCAACAAACAACAACAATATATGAAAAACCAAAATATCAATTAACGAGGGTAACAATCAGTGAAGATTCTAGTTCCTACATAATGTAGGCATTTTAGAGACCGCAACCTAACAGCTCGTCATGGACTAATGCAGTAGTTTCATGAACCTTTTGCCTTCTCAAAGGGTACACTGATGAGACAATTTGCTACTAATGACAAAAAGAGCGTAGACATTTTTACTTGCAACAAACCATACTTGCATCTAGCACCCTTCTTGAAGATATAAAATATCGGCTCTCTAATCAATAAATAGTGGCTGATAGAACAATTGTTGAGATCCTAGCCTACAACAATGATATAAATTTTGAGATGCAAATGCCTTAGTATGTATTGTAAGTCTACATTTAGAGGATGAAATTCTGCAAGGATATTACTCAACTATAGGTACAGACCGACCTCAATGTAAGTGCAAGCTTTGGCCTAAGCTTGCAAACATGCATGCACTGTAGTTGAAATTGGAAATGCTCTCCGTCAAATTGATTTTGGAATTCACAGATAACAGGAATTTGACATGAGGTTATACCTTGGCAACGTGGTGACAAGCAGCCTAAGAAGCGATGGCAGTGCCAGGCGCGGAGGTGGCTAGAGCGCACAGAGCTGCGGTCGCCATAGCTACGAATTGGAACACAACACTTAGAAACAAACTCACCACCTCAAGTCCACTATGCATTTGTAGCCTAGACCATTGCCGATGCCAACAATGGTCTAAGTTGGTGCTTTCAGACCACTATCGTTGCCGCCAATGGTATGAGAGGGTCCATTTAATTTTGTATGACCCCATGAATACACTACCTCCACTAACAACGCTTATATATTAATCCCTTGTCACCCGTTCCATCACTTTTCAATCAAGAATTTTACCTTTAAAACCACAATTTACAACCATGATATTGTAAAGGAAAACCTTTGAATTTTAAAATTGGCAGTCAAAACCATTACCACCAACAACACTGGTTTCAGGATGAACATTTGATGTTTAAAATTAACAAGTTGGAACCATAGCTGGCAACAGCAGTGGTCTTCAAAGCCCCATTAGGAATGAACTTTGGTAGCGGCCTGGACCAATGCCAACAACGGTAGTGGTTTGAGAAGCCCTGTTTTACAAATACGATGCTTTAGACATGAACAAAAATGCTTCATCTTAAACATGTTAAGTTGCAATCCAAACCACTTCTGTCAATTGCACGGGTATCAATGGGTACATTTGACTTCTGTATTTCATTTTGTATGAGTAGAATTTGTCATTTACATAACCTTTAGTTCCCTTCAAATGAAGTACTTTAAAACTTAATTGTATTAAAAACTTTTTAATATAGTCTCTGTTTATTACTCTGAAGGCTGCTTGAGACAAACGAAGCTCCATTCTAAAAAATTTAAGTTGTATCAACATCTATATAAGAATAAAGTTCAAAGATCAATTTTTTTTTTATACCACTATTAGTGCCAGCAATGGTCTAAATACATCAATTTGAATTTTTTAATGTTCCTTCATAAACCATTGTTGTTACTAGCAGTGGTTTGAAGTGGTCACATTCAAAAACCAAATGTTCCCGTTTAGACCGCCGCCGTTGCTTGCAGTGGTTTGAAGGCTCAAATTCAAAAGTAGAAAATGCCACTTTTGCACCATTGTTGTTACTAGCAGTGGTTTGAAGTGGTCACATTCAAAAACCAAATGTTCCCGTTTAGACCGCCGCCGTTGCTTGCAGTGGTTTGAAGGCTCAAATTCAAAAGTAGAAAATGCCACTTTTGCACCATTGCCATTGCCGGCAGTGGTTTCAAGTGATTAAAATTGAAAATCAAGTGTTCCACTTTAGACCACTACCCATGTTGGCATTGGTTTAAAGGGGTCAAATTCAAAAACCAAATGGTCTCCTTAGGACCATTGCTATTGCCAGCAATGGTGTAGAGCGTCAATTTAATCATTTAAAATTCTCCTTTTAGATCATTGTTAGTGCCAACAATGGTTTGAATAGGTCAATTTCATAATTTAAATGTTCCATTTCAAACCCCTCCCAGAGCCGGCAGTAGTCTCCAGAGTTTCATTCTAAAATTTAAAAATTTCTTTTAGACATGTGCTAAGGCTTGCATGGGTTTTGGAGCAAGTAAAAAAGTTTCCAAAGCAACTTCTTTTGGCACAAAGAGCCCACTTATAACTTTTAAAAAATATACAAAAACAAGTTTGCTAACACATTTCTGTATCATTTTAGAGGAAGTAAAAGGAATAGTACAACTATTTGAAATCATTTCAAAAAATCAGATGTCCCCTTGAAACCATTGCTGTTGAAGGCAGTGGTTTGAAAGGGTCGAATTCAAAAACCAAAGTGGCCCTTTAACCACTGCCGTTGACGGTAGTGGTGTGAAGGGGCAAATTCAAAAACCAAAATGTCTTTTTCGACCACTGCCATTGTCGGCATTGGTTTCAAGGGGTCAATTTCAAAAACCAAATGTTCCCTTTTGGAACACTGCCGTCAATGGCAATGGTCTGAAAAGGTCAAATTCAAAAACCAAAAATGTCCTTTTCGAGCACTGCCGTTACGGACAGTGGTTTGAAGTGGTCACATTCAAAAATCAATGTTCCCCTTTAGACCGCTGTCGTTGCTTGCAGTGGTTTGAAGGGGTCTAATTCAAAAACCAAAATGGCCCTTTGGACCACTACCATTGCTGGCGGTGTTCTGAAAAGGTCAAATTTAAAAACAAAAATTGCCCCTTTGGACCACTGCCATTGCCGACAGTGGTTTGAAAAGGTCAAATCAAAAAACAGAAAATGCCCCTTTTGACAATTTCCGTTGCGAGCACTGGCTTGAAAAAGTAATATGCAAAATCCAAATGTTCATTTTTTGACTAATACAAGTCCCTGCAAAGCTCTTAATTGCAATTTAACAATATAAGATTAAACCTCATTTCTTTCAAACAGCTCTTATCGAAACTAAAAAGAGAACAAACAGAAAAATAGTTACTTGAATAAATTTCAGATTAATCATTTTAGAGACAGTTCATATTTATGAAACATCAATTTGCAGTGTGCTAATCCAAAACTTAAGTGTATCTCTTGGACCCATGCCCTTAACCGCATTGGACTTGACTCCAATTTAAATCATTCAAGATAGGATTGTTTTTGTCTTAAGGGCCATCTAAAAAATCAACAAATACAAGATTCAAATAAATTACACAAACAAACTTTTAAGTAGATCAATTCAGAAAAAGAAGAAGTACAAAAAGGATTTAGATTCACATAAAAGTAAATTCAAAATGCATTAAACCACTACCAGCAACGAGAGTAGTCTGAATGGGGTTGCTTGTTTCAAATCCTTACCAACATCGGCAATGGTTTTTTTGGAGTAGAGTTTCTTTTTGTGCTCACAATGAAGTGTCTCGAATAGAGTATCAGACCACTGCCGGCAATGGTAGTGATCTGGGTTGCAACTAGTACCCACGATGAAGTGGCTAGTACCCACGGTGAAGTGGCTAATACTCACAATGAAGTGGCTAGTACCCATGGTGAAGTGGCCAATACCCACAGTGAAGTGGCTTCAATGGGGCCTGACCACTGCCGGTGCTTTGGGCAGCACTGCCGTTAACGGCAGTGCTTTGGGCACCAACTAGTACCCGGTGAAGTGACTTGAATGGAGCCTCAGACCACTGCCGTCAACGGCAGTGCTCGATATTGCGGCACTGGATGCATTCGATCCCGGTGTCCATGGGGTCCGGGATGCAGGCGCAGCCTGGGTCTGGCCTCGTGCTTGGGCCTTTGCTGGAGAGCTCGTTGCCGCAGCCGCTGTATACGCGGGGCTCTGGGCAGATCAGCATGCGGTGAACACTACCTTCTGTGAGGTTTTGAATTCATGTCATGGCAGTGGAAACTGGGATTGATCGGTGATGTGCGGTGGCATTTATGGGAGAATTGCTGTGCATTGCTTTCGTTCATGGCTCATTTACTTGCAATGACTTTTTTGACCAGTTGCGAGGCAGCGGAGGGATGGATTTTGTGATCTGGCGGTGACGGGGATGTTGGAAAGATTATGTTTATTTCGGTTTTTTGCTGATTGTGAGGGCATTTGTGGGGAGTGTTGGTCAGGTGATGACGGATGAGCAGCTGGAGACATTGCGACGGCAGATTTCAGTGTATTCTACGATATGTGAACAGCTGGTTGAAATGCATAAAGCGAGTGTGCCGCAGCAAGCAGCCCTTCCCGGTGAGTTGCAGTCCTGCCTGGGCACATGACATCAATGCCGTTATGGTTTGCTGCATTGCATCACCTGACGGCCTCTGAAGCTCGCTGAAGCACGCTCCATCGCTGCAACAGCTAGACCTGTGTAAAATTCCCTCCTTCCAGTTTCTATAATCTTTTATCATCATTTATAGGATTGCACTGAATCATTATGTTCTAGATGTTTCTGTGGTGCTGAAATTTGCAGCGTATACCAAGGTGATAAATCTCGAGTGCTGATTACGGTGGATATCCGCAGCCGTTTGCTGATAATGCCAACGAGTATGGGATACGAGCAAAATTGAAGATTATGATTTCTGGATTCAATTGAATGGCTATAATGCGATGGCCGTGGACGCCATCGCCATGGCGCTTCAGAGCTAGAGTTTTGAGGTGAGATTCATCGTTGCAATTGGACGTTGCATTGTTGTTGGTGATGTTGTTTTTGTTGTTGTTGTTACTGTTGTTGCGGCCATTGCTGGTAAGGGTGATTGGAGCTGGCGATGTGGACTAGAGTAGAGTGGAGAGGAGGTTGGAGCTAGGGTTTGGAGTTTGGAGGAGCGGGGGTGAGATTTGGAGGTTGTTGGAGGTGGTGGTGATGTTGATGTGGCGGTTGGTGGTGAGGATGGTGGAGGGAGAGAGTGGAGGTTGCAATGCTGTTGCGGAGGTGATCGGGGGAATTGTTTGGAGCTAGGGTTGGAGGAGCGGGAGGTTGTTGTGGTGGGGTTAGGTGAGAGGTTGCGATTCTGGAGTTCGCATTGCGGTTGTGGTGATTTGCGGTTGTGGTGATTGGTGAGTCACCAGGGAGCTAGGGTTTGGGTGCAGGAGGTGAGATCAGAGGTTGATTTCTGCGATTGGAGGTTTTTGGTGATGATTAGTGAAGAGTCAGGCGTTGTGGTGCGTGGCGGGGCGCTGGACGCGGCATAGTACAAAGCCACGCGTGCTGGCACTTACAGGTATGGAGTTGAATCGTGTTTTGGATGTCTTGTGTGAATTAGGTTTTGTAATTTGGTTGTTTTGGTGTTTTCATGCTTATTGGTTTTGGTTTGGAGGATTGTTACGAGAGTGTGGTGGAATGGCGGTGGAGTGGGCAATGTGGCTGTTCTGTTTGAAATAAGATCAATGCTCTATGTATGGAAGTGGTGAGTATCATAGATCAATGTCTGTGCTGCTCTAAGTGCTGCATGTGTATTTACCATGACTTGTGGTGACTTTGGTTCTGTCCATATTTTAATGCAAGTACTAAGTAGGCTCGATTATTTCTACATATGAGTACTGATTGATCAGCCACAGAGTATTCTAGAGCACTTTAATTTACAGCTACAGCTGATTATGACGTATCTATCAGTGAAAGCCCATGGATACAATTGTTTCTGGGTACTATAATTCCAAACTCATGACTGAAGTTGTGTAACAGGTTACTTTGATGTTCGTATGGGTGCATATGGGTGCAGAAGAGAGACATGATTGTGTTGCCTGCAGGGTGTTACCATCGCTTTACTCTTGATGAGAGCAATTACCTCAAGGGAGACATGGCTAACTGTCCGTGGCTCTATTCATGTTAATTCAGAATTATTCTAGGCATGATTCATGTGGATAGTTATGTGTTACCAGACGGTGATAACTTGACGCAGGAACTATGTTGTTCCTTGGAGTTCTTAAACATAGTCTGAATTATTTGTGACAGGCAATGAGGCTGTTCATTGGTGAACCTATCTCGACCCCATACAATCGTCGTCAAAATGAGCATCCCGTGAGGTGAAATTCTAAATTCCAGAATGAGTTCTAATTATGTGTTTTCTTAGTTGCTAGCTTCATTAAACACTTTCTAACTCTCTTCTTAGTCCTGTGTACTGTATTTTTATTCAGCGAACCTTTTGAACTATTTTGATTTATGAAGTGTTGGCAGTATCATAAGGATTCTAATAGAGCTCGGTTATTTGCTTTTGCTTGTCCAGGCTCTAGGTTGGTATATGATGGATGGTGAAACCTGCGCTTCTGATGTGGTCAGTGTGGTTTGACAAGCAGGTGACGAACACTCCTTCGGCAGAACGAGCACTTGACGTTTCTTTTTGCCCTTGGATTAGACCTCGTAGCGAAGCCTTTGCATGACAGTCCTTTCATGGAGAGTCTTTAACCTAGTGTGTATGAACTAGGGACCATCCTGTTGATCTTGCACTATTTGTTTTGTATTGCAACAATTCTCCTGGAGGACGTGCAGGATATATTTGCTCATCAGACGTTGGTGAGAGGAGGTGCTGATATTGTGAATGAGGCCTTAGTATACCGGTAAACAGGACATGGAGGTAGTGTGGCAGATGCAGGCTGCCGCATTTGGGCAAAAGCTCTTGTTGCAGATTGGTGTTCAATATCCTAAACATGGAAATTATTTTCAAGCAATTCTGAAAGCCAAACGTGGTACACGTGCACTGTAATTGTGGCATCATCCATGGATCGTCTGGGTGATTGATGAAGTTTTTGTATTTCAGAGTTGGATTGGGTGATGGGCTTTGGTTGCTTGATCTTTGAGTAGGGTTTTTGTCCTCTATGTTGGAGTTTAATGTTAGCTTTCAGGTCAATGAGGGGAGAGGTTTGTGGTTTTTTATTGATAAGTTTTAGGTTACTAGACAATCGGGGTTTATTTCGGAGGTTGGTTGAGAGTATGGCAAGGATGCTGCACTTCGTTTGTAGCTGGTGTGATTTGATAGTGGTGTTTTTGAGCATTGGCGTAGGATTGTTGCACGTAGAAGAAAAGTTGGGAGCCTGGTGAGAAGTTAGCAACAGGGTGTGGGAAGTGAGGGTGAAGATTAGTGCTATATGAGTGTGAGTGTGTGTGTACTGCGTATTGGTGGGGTTTAAAAATAAAATAAAATATTAGGTAAGATGAGCTTCACATTCCCTTTAGGCGGTGTGGTTACTGCGCAGGAGGTTTTGTCTGTGTGTTATGTGTTTTTGGTTCTGATCCATTTCAGGCGTGTTTATTAGTTTGTTCTCCAAGGGTCAGTAATGTAGTGGTATCCAGTTCAACTTAGATTGTTGTGATGATCAAATGATTTCTTGGTTGGTTTCCGCATGATACAAATTAAATGCTGAAATTATAGTATACTTAAAGATTTCTTTGCCTCAGTCGCTACATAGCTGGAGAAAAAAGGCATAATTGTTTATGTTAATATATGATATGAAAGGTATGATATTATAAACAGTTATTAGTCCAGCTTATTTACTTGATGTCTCAATTTTACTTGTTTTGAACAACTGTAATATGATACGTTTTTTAATTTATGTGTATACATACTAAGAACGTAGCAACACAACTTGACATGGTGTCAGAAGCATTTAGTCTAGTCTTTGTAGTTGTGAGTTTATATTTCATGAGTCTAATTTAGATTGGCGGATTTTGTGGTATCTGGGTTTTTAGTAGCTTTAGATTTGTTGATTACGCTTATCTCTAGACCTAAACAAACAATTAATGATTCTAGTTTGTATTTTCATAATGCTTTCATTCTAATTATTCTTTTTTGTTGCAATAGGTAATAGTTGTATTTTATGATTTTAGGAGTACGGTGACCGATCAATCCTTACAACTGTAGCTCTTGGAGCTGCTCAGGTAAATTTTTAAATTGCTGAAGTTAAGTTCACCTATGTTTTGCACAAGACTACATATTAGATTTTGGATTCTTTGGAGTACTCTATTCTACTATGGCTATTGCATTGACCTCTAAAGTCAAAAGGCGTCAAAACTGCCAAAAACCCTCTGAACTGGCCCCTTTAATACAAGATATAAGTTTTCAAGTTTTGATGTATTTTGGGGGAAAATAATTGTAGGATCTAATATCTTACTTTACATGTACTTCTACTCCAAATCTTAGATTCAAAATCCTTATCATTTGCAAGATTATAATGTTCAAAGCTAAAAAAATTAAATTTTCCCTTGCAAAATGGGATTGTAGAGTTTCTTGAGCCAAAAAGATCAATTTCAAAAGTAAATTTGACTTCAGACTCTTCAAATTCTTGTTCCTGCGTGGATTAGGAAATTTCTATGCATTTATCCTCTACGACCTCTAATACCTAAAGAAATGTTTGATTTTTCATACGGAGGTATGCTGAAATTCATACACAAAGGCTATGGAGTTAAAAAAAGATTATTATATGATAGTAAAAACGGCATGTGCATAAATGTTGGATTGAAAATCCAAGCGGTGAAATCATATCTTAAAATGTTTTTTAATGTCCAAAAAACAAAACTTGGAAATAAGCACCATGATTCCACTTGACTCTTTTACAGCTCAAGGCTCTCTTCTCATGTCTAATCCTACATCCATGTCATACATTACACTAAGCCCTTGGGCCTTGGCTACACCCAATTGCCTCAGCCCTCTTCTTCCCCCTCAATCTCCACATATGGTTGAAATCGGCCAACGACGTCACCAAGTGAGACAACAATAACTCTGACATCTTCCATAACCATAGCCCGCTCCTACTGAGACTTGTTTCAAAAAAACAATGAATAAATAGGAAGAGACTGCCTACTGTTAAAGCTTAAATATCCATGATGAAGGTGCTTGGCGCCCTTGAAACCCAGACATTATACTCATAAACGACTTTCATCTTACACATAAGGATGGAAATGAGGCATAGTTTTATTTTATATTTTGTCAACATATTTTATAGCATAATTTATGCACGGAAACAGGATTGAAAATATAGCTTTTTTCAACTATACTATCAAATAAATCCACGGTTATAGGGCTAATATTATTTACTAAAAAAGAAATATTCCAAGAATATTCTTAAAATATTTGCATCTTCTATTTTTAGTTTTTAGTTTTAGTAAAAATAAGTCTATTTTTAGATTTAGGATACCATTCTCTGCTCTCTACGCTCCAAATTTGTGCTCTTCGCTCTCCGCTCGCCGCTCACCGCTCGCATACAAGTCTCGTCCACCTTGTCCAACTTACTCCACTTGTACTCATTGCCATGAATGGAAAGCTCGGACCCAGAGACAGTCATCTCAGAATGGATTGAACTCACCGCTGCCCTACCACGTAGTCTAATTCCCTCAAGTGTTACTCATTGATATAGCCAATGTCACCTGATGTGGCTAATGAACTGTGCTGTCACCTCCATTCGATGACCACCTAGGTTTAGTGCTCATCATGGTAGATGGCGAAGGGGACGGTTGCAGTTGGAATGAGGAGGAGTGGGTACCTCTGATTAGAGAGGTCATTCATACTGATGGCGCATAGCCCTTCCTTTCGGATTGTCTTGTCTTCGTTGCACTGTTCCCTCCTTCGCATCATGACATGTCGCGTGTCATGGAATCCAAAGTCATTCGCACGTCATATCAAAGGTGTCGTGTTGATCCTAAGCAGTGAGTGATCATTGAGACACTCTGAAATTGTTGCATTCCAGTGACACTTCTCATATCCTCCATGTAGCTCTGTCAAGACAACAGACAACACGGCGCCTAACAGCAATGTCAAGTATGTTGTTCACTAAATCACAGCAACCTATGTCGAAATTGCAATGACTTTGAAACATCTAGAATCGACTGCCCTCTTTTAATTATTGCCCGTCCTTGTCAATCAGATGACCTCTACATTAGTTGAACAATTGACTCTGTGTATGTAGCTCACAACCTATTCCGTGACTGAGATTAGGTGGCCAAAGTAGATTAACTATTTGATTGCACGGTCGACGCTATAGGAGAATCAACAACAGCTATGCGGACATTGCATACTCATTAAATAGTTTCACTGCAAGCTCCTGACAACCTATTGCTTATTTTTTCATCAATGTCTTAATTCCAAAACATGGTTTGGCCTTAGAGATACCTGCATAGCATAGTATACCTGTGAAATCACGCACGTTATTATTGGAAATGCAAGAATTAAATCAAGACACTCAGATGTTTGTGCAAGAAGTTTTTCACTACTAAGAGACTTGTATTCATGGATCGAATGATTAGTTAAGAGTTACAAGGGGAACGTCAAGCGTCATCAGCTTTATAAGCGCAGTCTGTAACAATATGTATGGGCGGGTAACAGACTCTAAACAAACTGATTTAGGCTAATCATTTCAAGTAACAAACTGATTGAGTATACAAGTACTCTGCAGTATTTTCCACATCTTATAAGGCTACGCCATGTCATCATAATTCCAACACCCTCCGTGAGACTGCTATTTCGTTGAACATAAAAAAAATAAAAATCAGCAGGCTCCAGTATCGATGATGACAAGTCATGTATTGGTTAACACTGCAGGTAAGGATAGTAATCCTACAGCGGATCGGAGCAGAGAGAACCGATTAGCAGGAAGAGCCTTGGTAAAAAGGTCGGCGAGCTGATCAGAAGTGCGAATGTACTGAATGTCAATGTTACCAAGACGCTAGTGTTCTTGAAGGAAATGATATGTGATATCAATGTGCTTTGTGCGACGGTGAAACTCGGGATTGTAGAACAACCTGATGGCACTTTGGTTATCAGAGAAAAGCCGAGTGGCTTCAAATTGTTCAAAACTCAAGTTTGAAAGTAAGCGCCGATGCCAAATAATGTCTTTGGTCGTTGAGCCGACTGCAATATACTCAGATTCCGTGGTGGATGTAGCCACGCAGTTTTGCTTTCGACTACACCATGAAACTGGAGCGCCATTGAGCAAAAGAAGTGTGCCCGTCCGAGTTTCCAAAACAAAGAGCCAGATCCAGAGTTCTTGCAAGATACCTGAAAATGCGCATGACCGCTTGGTAATGGGAGCGTTGGGGTTCACAAAAAACTGAGCCACTGTGCTAACTCCATAGCCAATGTCGGGACGGCTTAGAGTCTGATTGAAGAGGAGGCAGTCAACCAGCAGAAGAAGAGAAAGGAGGCTCAAAAAACTCAGAACTGTGATCAAGCTTAGTGTTCGGATCAGCAGGGGTGCTAAGAGGAGAGCAGTCTCCAAAGCCAAAACTCTTCAGTATGCGGCAAATGTATATCGCCTGGTGGATAAAAATGCGGCCGTCAGCTGGTAGTCGGCAAATGTGCAAACCGACGTAGAGATCAGCACATGAGCGTGTGATGGCAAAATGCTCCTCCATGTAGTGCACAAGTTCCTCCAATCAGGCTGTGGACAAGTAGCAGGCAAGGCCGTCATCTACAAAAAGTATGATAATTAGGCGAGGCTCTGTCTGTGAGATGTAAACACATGGATCAGCCTCGGTTGGTACAAGGTCAAACTTGATGACAATTGCATCAAAAGTTTGGTTCCAAATACGACCAGATTGCTTCAAACCGTATAAGCTCTTGTGTAAGAGGCAGACAAATTGGGAACCAACTGAGATAGCAACTTCAAATCCTTGGGGCTGTTCCATGTGGATCACGGTATCAAGAAGGCCATAAAGGAAAGCAGTTTGAATATCAAACTGGACAAGTTCCATGCACTGCTGGGCAGCAGTAGCAAGAACTGTCCTGATAAATTCATATTTCACAATAGGGCTAAAGGTTTGGTCATAATCTACTCCATGTTGCTGTGTGTATCCTTTGGCAACAAGGCGCGCTTTGAATTTGGCTACAGTGCCATCAGATTGTGTCTTTACTCTATAGACCCACTTGCATTTGACAAGTTTCCAATCAAGAGGAAGAGGTACAAGGCGCCATGTGCTATTCTTTATTAAAGAATCATATTCTGCTTTCATAGCAGTGCACCATTTAGAAGATTCAGCGCTGGCAAGAGCCTCAATATAGGTGGCCGGGTCATCAGGGATGCAGCTACTGGCTGCTAGACCCGCAAATGCAGGAGGCTTGACATAATCGCGGAGATGCGAAGGAGCGCTCCGGAGACGTAAACGGCGTGGTGAGTAGGCAACAGGCTGTGATTCCGAAATCTCAGGATGCCGGTGAGTAGGCGCTGCTGGAATGGATGAGTTTGCACCGTTGTCCCGCTGGGAACAGGCTGATGTGGTGGAAAGCTTGGAGCGGTGCCTGAGGAACTGGGGCCCGCAACATGTGGTGGAGCAAAATCAGCATGATTTGTTCCAGCATGATCTGCATGCGCAGTAGCTGTTGGACTTGGCTTGGAACCATCAAGTGCTATTGTTCTGGCATGATCTGCATGCGCAGTGGCTGTTGGGCTTGGCGTGTGGAGATGCACAAAAGAAAGCAAATCGGAGAAGACTTCTAATGAGACTTGGTTAGGAATGGAAAACTCGTCAAAAATAACGTCACGGCTTACAATGATTTTCCGCTGCTTGGGATCCCAAAGTCGATATGGTTTGGTATCGATACAATAGCCGACAAATATAGTTTTGATGCTTTTGGGATCCAATTTTCGTCTGTTCACTTTGGGAATGTGAGCATATGCAACACACCCAAAAACTTGTAGATGGGAAACAACGGGTACTTGTCCAGTCCAAAGCTCATGGGGAGTTGTGTAATTTCTTGTGCGAGAGGCAGTGCGGTTCAAAAGGTATGCTGCAGTTTGAACTGCTTCCCCCCACAGGCTGAGACTGAGCTGTTTGGTATGTAGCATGGTGCGCACACATTCCACTAAAGCCCGATTTTCACGTTCTGCACTGCCATTTTGTTCTGGAGTGTACGGAGTGGTTAGCTCATGCCTGATGTTAAAATCAGCTAGGAATTTCATAAAATCTCTTCCCAAGAACTCCCTGCCTCGATCACTGCGTAGCTTCTCGATGCAGTTTCCTGTCTCCCGAGGGACAAGTTTGCAAAGGGTCTTGAAATGATCCAAGACATTTGATTTACGTGTGAGGCAGTAGATGACACGATAGCCGGGGAAATCGCCCTTGAGGAGAACATAATAGCAAGCTTTTCCTAGTGATTGTTGACTCATAGGGCCACAGACATCAGTATGGAAAAATAGACGAGGTTTCGCAGCTCTTGGTGACGATCTCTGCTTTGGAAAAGGCTGTCGGGCGCTTTTGCCAATGGCGCATCCTTCACATGGTGTAGCTGGAGGCGTGTGTTGCAATAAAGACAGTCCATGTAGAGAGTTGTGTGTGTGCATGTGCACAAGCATTGCGTGATGTACGTGTCCAAAGCGTTGGTGCCAAAGAGTCAGTTGCTTGGCACGAGTATCACTTGATGTAGGCTCTCATACATCTGCGTCATGCGTCGCGGCAATGTGAGCTGCAGTGTTTGGACGGTTGACGTTGAATGCTAGTTTGTAGAGCTTATTTTCTCGGGTACCTGTTAATACGATTTCTCAGTGTCCTTCATGGCTTGTAACGTAGCAGGTGTGGCGTGTATAGGTAGTAATATATCCTTTATCACCTGCTTGACCCACCGAGAAGAGATTCTTGCGTAAAATAGGAACATAGAGCACACTTTTAATATTTCGTGGCTTCCAGTGATTGTCAATCTTGCAGGTTATTGAAGTACGGCCCATACCTCGTACCTAGAGGCGTCGGTTGTCTGCTATCATGACAGGCCAACGCCCTTGGAGTATGGGTTTGAAAGTGGCAAACCAATCTAACCGATCAGTCATATGGTCAGTGGCGCCTCCATCCATATACCATGCATCATCAGTTGAATATTTGTTAACATGTACGATAAAGGCTGAGCTATCACCTTCGTTAGAAATTTCGGTGATGGTTGCATGAGCTGCGCTTTTCCAAATATCTGTGTTGTTGCTGCTCACTCGCTTGCTTGAGTCTCGATCTTTCTTGTGTTCTGGGCATTCACGCTCCCAATGTCCGTGTTTACCGTACTTTCTGCACTTTGTCTTCTTCTTTAGTTTTGCAATCCTTGCAGCTTGCTTTCGCTTCTCTTCTGCTGAGAGAATTTTTCGACCAGAACCTGATCCTTGGCTGCGGCTAGAGAAGAAAGCTTTCTCTTCGGCCTTCTCCATGAACTCCTCCGCTCGATTGCGACTTTCCTCCTTGAGCAATCGCAGCGTTAAGGATTCGAGAGTTTGCTCATGGCGTGGAATGATGTCCCAAGCCGAGAGCAGATGACGGAAACGCGGCTGCAACACGCTCTGAATTTTGCAAATCACTGCTTGATCAGATACAGTTTCACCCAGGCTGTTGAGTTGATTTGCAAGCTGCTCTACGCTACTTATGTGATCGACCACTACAGCATCATTCTTCATTCGCATGTCAAAGAACTGTTGCTGCAACATCTCCACATTCTCCGTTGCATTTTGTTCATGAACTGTGCACAAACGGCGCCACATTTGGTTTGAAGTGCGACAATTCATCAATCTATGCATCAGTTTGCTATCTATTGCAGAGATGAAGAAAGATTGGCACACTGCATCTCTATTAAGTCAATCTTCTTCATCAGCAAAAGACTCTCTCAAAGTTGTCCCATCCACTATGCCTAACATCTTTCTAGCACGAAGTTGGATGCAAATCTGAAATTTCCAAAATTGAAAATTTTCTCATGACAGCTTCTCAATGTGTACAGAATTTCCAAAATCATGTTTAATTGAGGGTTGTATAGCAAGAAGCTGGGTTCGGCTGTGAGTAGATTCATCAAAAATCTCCTCGACACCATCCTGGACTCGCGCAGTCTGTGCGGATGGAGGTCACCCAAGAGTCTCTGCATCCATTGAAAAGAGGTACTAAAACACCGTATTCTGAGGTACTCAATCTATATCAAGAATTGGGTTTTTCACAAATTAGAGCAAAGGTTATTGTGATTTAAACCATGGAAGCTCTGTATCTCAAGTAATACACTGTAAGTGTGGGCCGATAACCTATTGGAAATGCAAGAATTAAATCAAGACACTCAGATGTTTGTGCAAGAAGTAATAGAAAGTCAAAACCAGGCAATACCTAAGTAAACAAACGGACACATACGTACTACAATTCCAAACCACAAGCCCTAGGGCTATTTTGTCAAGTATACTACTTCCTAAAACCTTCCCATCATCTTCTTTGTACGAAACTGAATAAGTGACACAGGCGAGCCCATTAATTCCCTGTTATTCGTAACCTGCTTGTAGAGGATGAAACAAATGCAGGATTTGATCGACGTGCACACAGTTACGGCGGTCGGGACGTACTACATTAGCAAGAACTATACACAAGAAAGAGCTGTATAAACCTCGGTTGCGCCAAAGAACCACGGATGTCTAGTGTTGGCTCTGATGCATTTCCTGTAAGACGGGAGTGTCAGCTCCGCCTCTCGCATGTGGATTTTGCAAGGACAAGGCAGCTTCCTCCACCCTCTTTGATTTGCAATTTCAAGTTCCTGTGGGAGAAGCTTAGCCTCGTGGGACCAAATTTGACGTTCGCTCAGACCTTGGCGGCGCATTCCATTGTCCATGTCCATGTAGTCCAAATGAGGGCGTGTTCCCACTTAGCTCACATCGACGAATTTTGGTCAAGTAAATTCCTATGCATCCAAGGGAATTTGCCAATGAAGGAAAACTAAGTAAGATCCTAGGAAGAGTCGACTCAATCTCATGGGACAGACGCTACTGACAGGAACTCTGACCACACTGTTTTAGGGACTTCTGCTCATGCCTCCAATGGCCCGTTCTCAATTGTCCTGATGTCACTGATTTGAATAAATTCCGTGGGCAATATATTGCCCGTAAATTGTCCGTTCCTCTTTCGCCCACTTTGAGACAATACACTTCACCTCCTTGCGATGCCCTAAATCTAAATTTCATAAGTCGCCTAAACGCACCACATGCTCAGGCCCGTCGTCTTCTTGGTCAGAATCGTCCCACCCGTGCCGGTTTGAATTCGCCCTAGCGCGAAAGTGAGCCGCAGTAAACAGAGGTGTTCCGTCAAGAGATGAATTCCATTTCTGAGTGGGTTCCAATAGAATACACGGACACAATGCTTCATCAAGAAGTGGCTCTAGAGTCGGCTCGCAACGGCAATTCAACCATTTAGACCTCATCACGGCATCCAACGTTGTGGAATGTAGCAAATGTGTCGAGAGTATGCAATGACAAATAGGGTCCAGTAGCCATACAAGTTTCTGACAGTGAACGCATTTGCAATTTTCGCTGCACTCGTGCCGTGGACCAAACGGTCCTACTTTGTACTCCCTTAAAACATTGTCTATCCACCTAGGTTTTCCCCCAAATCGGTCTATTCGAGCAGTTTCAATACCGTACTCTACTCGATAAACGTGTCCATTGCTCTGCATTGTACTGATCAATCAATCATGCCGCACTAGAACGAGGTGGAGGAGTGAATGCAATCAATAACCATGACCCTACTACGACTAAACCCTAATACCAGGTTCCGTTAGACTGCACGCGAGGATGATACCTTACACAGCCGAGAAGAACTGTCGACATCCCGTCAGGTCCGTTTACAAACTGTTCATAGTATTAACGTCTTACTCACCTTCTTCTTGACATGGGTTACCTCCCGAGACTAGCTTTGAAGGCGAGCCGGATATAGGTGCTACAGAGTGAGAACAATAATGGACACCAAGGTAAGAGAACGGAGAGCTGGCTACGTGGAGTCTTCAACATCCGTGAGTGGGTTTGCAGAACTCGCAATTCCTTAGAGACGCGTTAGAGGAGTCCGGATTCCCTACATGTGGAGCGGCAACACGGAGGTCTCCATCTTGGCAAAAGTATGTGAAGTAACGCTAGTGAAACTGATAAAGCAGGGCCGTGCTGCAAGATTAGGGGCCACAACTGTCCCATGAACGAGCCAGAAAGGGAGCTTACTACGACTAGCCCTCCACGATGATAGAAGATTGAGGAGTCATTTGCAAACCATATCTTTGCCCATATCTTCGTGACCCAAAATTGGGGTGAGTGCGGTGCATCGGAGGGGACACATTGTATGTTTTCTTGATTTAGGGTCCGATAGGAGTGTAATGGTTATGTTCGTCGTGATCAGGGAGAATGCGGGCTGCTTTGTCCTACTCCGGAAATTAAACTCACATTCGCTTATTTGGCTAGGGTTTGGATGAAATGCAGGCTCAGATGGCGCAGTGCGATGGTGGGTTCGGATGGAGCCGCGTCTCTAGCGGATAAAGGTTCTGCTTGCTTAGAGGTCGCGTGTTGGGACCGCGCATGGAGTGAAATCTCACCGGAGTTGGCTCCCATGGCGGTTCTGGTTCCGGTTCTACTTCCGTTGACCCGGTATCCGTCTCATCCTCTACCGGTTCACCGATGTCGCTCTCTTTGTTCTCCTTGAAGTGCATCAGGTGCCTTGCCACCTTCATGTCACTCTATTCTTCTCCATCAGGCATCCCTTCTTCTCTTTCAAATGAAACAAGAATGGTATGATGTGAACAGGTTTCTTTCCAATTTCAAGAAGGAGTTTCTAGACGACATCCTCGTTGATTCGAGCCTAGTTGACCTCTAGCTGACTAGTAAGAGCACCAAAGATGGTGTTCATTGTTGTCACTGTGACTCTGTCTGGCTTTCCCGGATACAAGATCGGAATGAGGAAAGCCAAAACTTGTCTCTCTCTTGGTCTGGCTTTCCCGGATACAAGATCAGAATGAGGAAAGCCAAAACTTGTCTCTCTCTTGGATCCTTACAGGCGTCCACTAAGTAACTGTTCTTTGGCTTGATCTTTTCTACAAATCTCTCTTGGACAAACCTATCCATCCTAGCAGCCCAACCTAGTCTTTGCTGAACAAAATAGTAAGTGTCCGCCCACATTTGAGTTGTCCATAGATTCGAATGACCCCAAACGATGTTGTCCCACTGATTCTCCAAACCCTTTACTAAGAATCTCACCATTGCCTTGTTCCTGAGCAGCCATGGCCGGAATAGAGTCCCTCACCCAGCATCTGGGTGAGATCCTCTATTAACTCCTACATTCCTTCATCCGAGTCTGGAATTTCATTGCTAATGTTTCGGAGCGCTATGGGAGCCATTGCTAACACTGTACCTCTCTCACTATCCGACGCACTTGATTTGACAGCAAGAAACCTAACAATCTATTTACATGTGAATTGGAAAGGACACCTCACCAATTGTCCACTCCCTACTTACAATCTGCAAAAAGACTTCCAAACCCTAAACATCCCTGCAAATATACCCCGCGAATCATTACTACAATGCGGTGTTTAATTCCCGTGGCCATGATATAGGTCTAAACGTTATCCGGTCATGATTACCACCGCGTTGGATTGGATCCCGAACGCGATTACTGTAACGGTCAGCTTTTGACCGGATCGAATCTGGTTGTCCTATCCGGGAAAAGATTCCGACTTAACTATTTAAATTATTCCTAAAGATCTGGTTCCCATTAACTACTAACCCGGGTTGTTTCTAGTCTATTTTTACCTACTTAACCAAAAAAATGAAAGATAAACTCAAATCTAGTTCCGATTTTGGTATATCCGGTTATTTTTTACATTCTAGGATCCAACAAGTACAAAGAACTAGCATGTAGGGACCAGAGGAAGGCAGGGACAGAGATCCACAGCGTCTACCTAAGAGATTACCTAGAGGGGCAGACTCTTCTTACCAACGAAGCTGGCAGACTAGAGAATTACTAAGAGGGAGGACGAGGAGGGAGAAGCTGTAACTTACCTATCATGGA
The DNA here is from genome assembly GCA_014871385.1 of Ceratodon purpureus. Taxonomy (NCBI): domain Eukaryota; kingdom Viridiplantae; phylum Streptophyta; class Bryopsida; order Pseudoditrichales; family Ditrichaceae; genus Ceratodon; species Ceratodon purpureus. The sequence continues at coordinate 40,064,598 of CM026426.1, read as the reverse complement.
AGGAGGCTGCCGAGGGTGGAACAAGCAGCAGAGAGGCGAGGGAGATATCAACTTAAGGAGCAGAGAGTAGCAGTTGAATCTTCAGGAACATTGGAGGGCAAATTAGCTTGGAGGAGAGCATTGCCATAGGAGGGACCAGGGACCTAATAAACATGGACTTGGTAGGAAACATTTCGAGCCAAGAGACCCTGCTTGGAGTAGGCAAGAGGACATGATCAGCTATGGGCGAACTTGAATCCAATTTCAAGAACTAGTAGGAGGAAGAGGTGATCAGGAGATATGATGGCTCAGTGCCATCACCAAGGATCCGTAGGAGAGAGTTTCCAAGACTAGGAGGTGGAGACACTCAACACAATTGAAACCCCTAACTGGAGACAACAGTAGCATACGACTAGTTTCTAGAGGAGGAGAAGAGTGCAAAATTAGTATGCGAGCAGATATCGGAGAGCGGAGAGCAGAGAGCAGAAATTAGAGAGCAGAGAGCAGATATTTGTCTTTTTAGCATTTGTTGAACGGAAGATTGTCTTCTATAACCGTGAAAATTAGCTAAATAAAGTCACCTATTTTTGGATTTGTTGTGGTAAAGGTGTGTATTACCGTTGATTTTGTGACTTATTCTGCTCCTTGTGTAAGTTTTAGGGTTAAGACATCCTTCTTGGGGCTTACGTCATCATGATGTCATGTATATGTGAGAATATTTTCTTCTTTGTCAACTGATCTAAGTGATATAAGTTTTTAGACAAAATTTGATTTATTTATAAGTTTATTATATTTGATCCATATTCATATAATTTTTGGTGTTCAATATGAAAGAATACGGATTTTTCATGTGCCTTAGTGGAGAACAATTACAACTGCATAATATGGTTGGATGCAACATTGACAATGTCTATGGAGATTACCATGGAGTTCTTTGTAGTTATGAAAGTTATAAAAATAACATGTAATTGTAGGGATGGTTATAGATTTTTTTTAGTATGAACATATTTCCTTATAAAAACAAGGGTGTCATTGTTCTATTCCAATGCATGCTTAGATGTAAAAGGTATTAACAAATGGAAGTTAGTTCCTCTAAGAATGGGTATGGTATTCAGATTAGAAATACAATTTAATTAGCGCATAACTTTACAATAATGTTAGAATATAAAGTACTACAATAGTCAATCACTATAAATATGTATGGATGTGAGTCATAGTAAAAAAATGTTTACATGGTTTTTATTCTTCTTAAGAAGCCCTGCAAGAATCCCTAAAGGTTTAGACAACATATGCAAAATGAAGAATATATCATAGATGCAAGGATGGAAGCAAGTATTTCTTTGGTAGTAAATAAGGACAATCAATTTCGGTATAAGATGATGATCATATCAATGTCATGTCAACTCCTATAGAAAGTTAGGCGATAAACTTGTCTTCCCTCTTTGAAGCCCTTTAATTATTGAAACGTAGCACTCTAGATAATTTCTCTCATGAGGAATAGAGGATGCACCAGAGCTAATTATTGAAGACTTTTCAGCAACTGCACGGGCCATAGCCTCAACATAGTTTGACAACTGCAAATAAGAACTTGAAGGTGAGGAAGCTACACGCCATACAGAGGACAACTTCAACCGACTGCAAAAGAAAAGAAATGTTAGAATTCATTGAAGATAAACTTAAGAAAAGGAAACGCATGACTGATCAACAGAACAAAAACTTACTCAAATAGAATAATTTTGTCCTCATTTGGAAGAGCGTCATTGTCATCAGAGTCTAGGAAAATTTTGGATCCGTGAAAGGGTAGGAGCAATGGGCCCGGCAATCTGGAGTGGCTGAAGAACTTCGTCAAAAATAGAGGAATCTCCCTCCAGGGCAACAATGTATCTCTTGGTAAATCTAGTTGCATCCACTGATGCTTCTAAAGTAAAAAACCATTTAGTCTAGCAGTAGCATATAGAAGGAAGTGTATAAATCATGAGTAAAATGAAATTTCTCACTAGTTCCTATAGTGAGGCCAACTATAATGCCATCTCTGGAAGAAACTAGAAGTTGGAGAAGAAAAACAAATTTCTTCTTTTTGCCCTTCTTGGCTATGCCATGGCCCTTCTTCTTCGAAACTATTTTCAAAGTGATGAAATTGAAAAGAAATCATTGTTTTCCAACTAACCATTTCCGAAATAGGGATCAAAGTCAGAGATGGGCTCCTCTGGTAGCCTCCCTAGATATTCTAGAATCTCCAAAGGAGCAAACAAGGACAATGGCTTGAACTTCATGGTCTTCATGGCATCTAAGAGTTAGATACATTTAAAGAAGATCGTATGTAAAAAGGCATAAAGACAACATATAAAAAATGGCAGGAGGGAAGCACAATAAAGTGTACCACAAAGTGCAATATGTGATCACTAAGAAGTGAATATGAAGTGTGCTGTTTTTCAAAGCTCAAAGCTGATTTTGAGCATTTTATTGTAGTTTTTGAGTATTTTAGTCACTTTATAAGGTGTCATAAGGTATCTTACAAGCATCTCCATAAAAAAACATCTTCCATTTAAAGTTGATTTGACCACTAGTTCTGAATCATGAAAATGAACTTTTCCAAAGTCTTAATTTCTTCATTTGGGGCCCTCTATTGTCTTTAGAGGATGTTTTTTCCAATTTAAAAAACAATGTTCGGTGAAAAGACCTCACAAAAAGTTTCACGGAAAATAGTGTTTTAGAAACGTCCCTGAAATACTTCTCGTCCGACCAAACTTTCATTTGAAGTGGTCATTGTCAATTCTACAACAGCAATTCACAAACGGAGGTCCCTGTGGAATTAAAAGTGATTTCTGACAACATTTGACACTTGTTCTTATCACATTTTCAAATGACTGCATTCACTTTGTTGGACTTTGAGGTTCTCGTACGGCATTGTAGAAGACACAAATTCGAACGGTATTCTCCTACACTTTAGATAATCAAGTCTATTTTCTATATCGAGACTTCTTCCTTACATACCAACAACCGAAAGGCCACTTTTTATTGTCTCTGCGATAGGGGCTGAAATTGGCAATGAGCAGGCACTTTTTTGGTACACTTTATTGTGCTTCCCCCCGGCAAATAGATGGAGAAAATCCTTACCAACTTTGAAGCTTTCAAAGGATGAAAGATGTGGAGGGAATTGATGACGTTCTAATCCTCCTTCACCTTCAGGTTGTTTTCGTTGAAGAAGCTAAAAACTCTTTTATGATCTGAGGGTTGTCATGATAGAAAAGATGGAGTGCCCCGTCATTGTGTAGAAATCTCTTACAAAATCCAATAGTAAATCCACAAGGCTTCCTTCAAAAGGTTCAAATCCACAAGGCTTACTCCCCTTTCCAGCGCCTTGGCCCTTGGAAGAGCCACCCTTTGCAAGGATGGGAGACTCTACTGCTTGTATAGAAGAAGATGGAGCATGTCCAATCATTGACAACGCACGTTGGATATTTTTTTCAAAGTGCAATGTCAAAGGCAAAGTTTCTTTAGTCAACAATCCATATATCACACGCACCTCTCATAATAGGAAAGATCCTTTGCTTGTAGCATTGCAGGAATATACATGCATTCAACGTGTGTGGTATCCTAATAGTTTTGAAAAGAATGCTTGTACCTTAGGGATTGCCTTGTATGGGCAAGAAAATGCACTTGAAGAATTCGTAAAGCACCCAAGGGACAGCTAAGAAAACGTTGAGTTGCTGATCTAGCATCTTGTTCTTGTAAGCCTAATGTGCTTCATGGAACTCCCTAAAGAATGTTGTATTCCATGAATGGCACCTCATTGCCTCCACATAGTTGAAGATGGACAGAATTGGGTCTTGGTCTTCTAGACTAAAATTAATTGCCACTCCAAGGTCCGTAAGAAATCTTAGAAAGAGCTCTTTAGCCTACAATGCCAAATGAATTAGGGTCAAATATAGAAGAAGAATCACAATATTAGATGGCATTTATAAAGTAAAAACTCATCTATCTCTCCGAAAGTGACCAGCCATTTAATTACAGATGAATTCAATTCACTTTCTATGAAATCCACTTCCCTATCTCTCCCTAAATCCGCTGCAATTTTTGGCAGTAGGAGAAAAAAGCTGCTCAAAATTCAGCAATTGGGCAAGTATAGTCGTTCCCAATCCCCACCACTTGCCTACCCCTTTGGAAAAATCCAGCTCCTTCTCCCTTGTCAAACCTACTTCCGTTACTGATAGAGGGGGAGGGTGCCTCTATGAGTTTAGCAATTGAGGAAGCTAAATCCCACTTTGGACCCTTTTAATTACCTACCTATTCAACATACAAGCAACATTCATAGAAATTAATCAAAAGTAGATGTGTGTCTGAGCCCGCCAAGTCGCACGATGAAGATGAGGTGGGAAAGTTAGGCTGTAGAAGTTAGCCTTTGATGTTTGAATGCATTACTAGTTCCACCCCAAAAGCCACTTCATCATCATCAATTGAATAGGCATCAATTGACTTTGCAAAGACCACTACATCACTGTTAGGGTCAAGAATCACACTTTCAAAATCGATAATGCCACTACAAACCACGAGCATTGAACTCCTCTATATTAGTCATTCAAGACTACAATTGATGGTTTCCATTTCAAACCATGAACATGTTATAAGTAACGGCCTAGAAGTCATCATCACCATGAACGCCCTCTCGGAGTCTTCATTCACTACTCTCCACCCAACAACCACAACATCATCGACTAGAGGGAACCGAGGTTGGCACACGACGCAACTCCAAGACATCGAACAACTTACACACAAAAATACATATATCACAAATGGAGGAAAAAAATGTGACAATGATGGCACTCCTTCTATAACCTCTCAATATGTCTTGCAAGTGCTCAACTTTGTTACGTTAGGCAAACCATTCTACAGGATGCAAAAACTAGACATGGAGCGGTTTAGGGAGGAAAACCATATAAGACGGGAGGGTCAAAAGGGAGTGTCGTCAACGGGACTTCTTTTATGACCTCTCAAGATGTCTAACAAGTGCTCAACTTCCTTACCTTACAAGGCCTTGTCAACATCAAACCCACAACACTACTTTTAAGAGCATATCTTAGAGGAAACAGTGATGCTTAAGGACTTGGGACTAAATCAAAATATAGGACAACTTGAGCTTCAAAAGTACCCATAATGCATCAAAAAGGATATGCTATCAACGGTAGTATCCCAGAAGCGTCTCCTAGATGCACAAAAGACCTATAAATTCCTAAAAATAGCCTTTATAAATTAATTACAGACTCAAAACTATTTTTTGAGGACCTTAAAAGGTAGTGCTGTAAACGGCAGTAGTTTTTTATTGCCATTTGAAGTACTTGAAGTATCCAATTGAAGGTTTACTTGACAATTTTTCAACTCTTGCTAAGGGCCTAAAAAGCAGTGCCGTTAATGGCAATGCTTTTCTAGCCTTCTTTTGGTCATTTAATCTGTTATAATAAACCTGCTGTGGAGGTTGTGCTGTCAATGGCACGTCTCTAGAAGTATCTTCCATTGTTTCAAGGGGGTCAAATTCAAAAACCAAAAATGCCCCTTTAAATGACGACAATGGTTTCAAGGGGTCAAGTTCATAAAAAAAAAACGCCCCTTTAGACGAGTGCCGTTGACGGCAGTGGTTTCAAGGGGTCAAATTTAAAATCCAAATGTTTATGTTTTGACTACTCTAATTGCCATCGAAGGCCTTATTTACAATTTATCGATGTAAGATGAAACCTCATTTCTCTCAAACACCTCTTATAAGACCTAAAAGAGACCAAATAGGAAAATAGTAATTTAATTAAATTTCCGAATAATCATTTTAGAGGACGAATATATCAATGAAACAATAATTTGCACTGTACATATTCAAAACGTAAGTGTTTCTCTTGGACCATGCTAATACCTCCATTGGTCTTGACTCCAATTTAAATTATTCAAGATTGGGATGCTTGTGACTTAAGGGCCGTCCAAAAAATAATAAATACAAGATTCAAATAAATTACACAAATAAATTTTAAAATAGATCAATTTAGAAAAGTAGAAGTATAAAAGGATTTAGATTCACATAAAAAAAATTCAAAGTTTACATGTCTTCTTTAGTCCACTTCCGGCAACAAGATTGGTTTGAATGAAGTTGTCTATTTTTTGGAATAGTGTTCTCTATTGTGCTCACTGTAAAGTGTCTCGAATGAAGCATTGGACCACTGCCGGCAACGGCAGTGGTTTGGGCTATTACTAGTACCCACGATGAAGTGGCTAGTATCTACGGTGAAGTGACTTGAATGACTTGAATGGGGGCCTCCGACCACTGCCGTTAACGGCAGTACTCTGTGCACCAACTAGAAGACATTGGATGTGCGGTACGCGCTTGTGAAATTGGATACGCCACTATTGTAGTTTGCTACATCGCATCACCTAGATCATTGCTGGCCTTTGAAGCTCGCTCCATCGCTGCAATCGCAGGACCTGTGTAAAATCCCCTCCTTCCAGCTTCTATAATCTCTTATTATCAGTTATAGGATTGCTCTGGATCATTATGTTCTAGATGATTCTGTGGTGCTGAAAATTGCAATGTGTACCAAGGTGATAAATCTCTATTGCTGATTACAATGGAAATTCATCGTGTCAGTGGTGGGGTTCTAGGATTCTAAAATTTGTGTGCGTGTATGATTGTTGTGTTATGTATGAAGCGTTGAACTGAGCTTGATTTCCTTGTCTAAAGAGGTGTGAAGGATGGAGTCGTTGTTGTGATAGAGTTGGGAGTGTTGGCAATTGGGAGTAATGGCCATCGTTTTAGTCATGAGCTGCAGACGGTGGATAGTTTGTTTGCTGAATTGCAAAAGGGGTTCAAAATTTTTGGGCTTGTTGTCTGGGTTTTGACAAGCAAATTGACTGGTTGGCTGTTGTTGGATTGTTGGGGATGCAGGTTTGTGCAATCTTGGTGTGGACGCCGTGGAGGTGCGCAAGCCGGAGCAATTTGCGAAATTGTCAGGCCTTATTATTCCGGGCGGCAAAAGCACCACCATGACCAAGCTGGTGGAGAAGAACAAGCTTATGCGTACACATTCCGCTCCCTCTTTAGGATTTTATTTAAACTGTCTCATATAAAATATGGTTTCTAGATTCTTGTCTCTGTTTTTCGACACTTGTGACCAAGTTGATGACACAGTTGCAATTTCCAGCACTGCAAGAATTTGGTCGCTTGAGGAAACCAATTTGAGGGATGTGCGTTGGACTCATCTTTTTGGCAGACAGGGCTTTCGGTGAAAGTAGAATTGTAGCCCAATCTCTGGCCTTGTATCACTTTAGTAATATCTCTCTTTCATAACTAGAGTTGTAATTGAATGTTGGTGCAGTTCATCTATTTAAGGGTTTAAGGATCGTGTCAGTGGTGGGCTTTTAAGTTTCCAAAAATCTGTGTGCATGTGATTGGTGTATTGGTTCCAAAAATCTGTGTCCCGTGTTCTCAAAATCAGCTACATTGAATTTCCTGCTGCCTCAATCATCCAGCTACATTGATGACTTTCCCAATCATCAAGTCTTGTTTTGAAGCTAGGTAGGCCTCACCCCCTGCTCCTCCACTTGACCAGCCTCAAGTTGTTTCTTCAAATCTGCTTGCATCTGCCTTAACTGGATTGCACCTGCACCCCAACCGTATCATCCCCGATAAGAACTGAGAAGAAGCATAATATGAATATGACTGAAGTAATTTGAGGACTAAGAAGTGGCCAAGAACAAATAATCAAAACATGCCGGGGCTCACCACACAGGTTATAATTCCAGATACTCTTGAAGTGCACCATCAGCTATTATTATATAAAAGTCCTCATTAGAAAAGAAACTGCTTCGACGAGCCCTTTGGAGGAGAATTGCTTGGTTAGGCATAGAGGACTAGAACATACATAAACGCTCCACCAAGTTAACTACACAAATCACATCTTTTGAGGGGCTCAAACAAGAATCTCCAGGCCTTGCGCAAACAGGAACTTTGCATCAAAAAATCTCCTTATGCAATCGACATAGTTGAAAATCTCACATTTCAAATAACCTATAACTGATATTTCTCAATCAGAACTGTAGTAGTTGGATTCTACCTGCAGCCACAGTAACATGAGTTCTGGCTCCACAACTTTGAAAACGAGCTGTAGTACTTGAGGCGGCAGGAAACAAGTAGCCTTGTACCCTAAGGACGGCAAAAGGGGATCACTTACTCCGCAGTGCACTCCCACCTTCTTCATGGCCTGCCAAACCCGAACTCGTTTACATCAGTCACACTCACTCACACTCGCACCATCCCCAAAGCCAACGCCACGAAGCACCTGCACGTACACCCAGGATCCAGCACTCACAAAGATCGAATCCACAACTCACACAAGACGAGGGCGCCGTTGATGATATTTCCTGCTTCCAGTCAGTACCCGGGCATCCTAAAGATTGACATCCAACAAAGCAAAAGGAGCAGCAAAGTTGAGGAAGCACAGGGTGAGTAGGAGCGGGAAGGCAAGGGCGACGAGCGGGGGCGGGAGGTCTAGGGTACAGCGTTCACCGCAACGTTTTTGGTAGCCAGGTAACCTTCTTGGACCACGCCATTTTTTATAATTGTATGGTTAGTTATTAGTTTGAAGTACTGTAAGATATTCTCAATTGATCAATTTCTTTTTGTCCTTACTATAGAAAGCATAATCCAAGTAATTGGAGTAGTCTTTTCTCCAACTAACAGTGATAATTTATTCTTTGTGCAGCTGATCAGATTCAAAGTGGAGCTCTCAGTTCCAGCTCTAGCCTCACAGGAAAGAGGTTCAAAGACTTGCCGTGTTGTGTTCATCCGAGCTCCTGCTATTTTAGATGTTGGTCCTTCCTGGATGTCCTGGCGGAATATCCCTTGGCACCCGAGCAGGTAGTTGATGTCCTAGAGCAGGTGCTTCTTTTCTTCGCTTACATCTCATGTAAAAGTTTATACGTGCTATCACCAGCTTGCACAAGGAGGTAGTAGTTGGCAGCCTCTATCTGTTTTAAATATGGAAAACCTATTGTACTAGTGCAACTTAGGTGAATTTGAAGCTGTGATATGGGCACCTGTCACTTCAAGGAAAACATGGGTCCAATCAAGAGAAAATCAAATGAATTCTCTAGAGCACAAGAGGGGGACGGTTTTTGAGATGTTGGGTCTTGTAAACAAGAGATGATGTAAGAGATGTAATTTGTACCTCTTGCTTACGAGAGAATGTCTGAGACGAGTTCGTGAGAGTGTATGGATGGAATTTGACGTGTCCAATCTCCAGACGTCTGTAGATCAAGAACCCGGAGACGGCATAGATTTTGACTCGTGGAGTCGTTGCATGACAAGATTATATTAGGATTGGGTATGTTATATTATGGAGGTTGTATGTTTTTGTGATGCTCAAGTCGGTCACGGACGCGGTGATGGACTGGAAGCTATTCGATAGTGTTTGCAGGAAGTATCTCTATCTGAGTGACAATTTCTTCTCCAAGCAAGTGGAGATGATGGCGATGAGAATTTTGTTGGTACATTCCCAGCGCCGCACAGACCATGCAAAGCACATACCCGGCAAAGCAAATCAACATCAAAGCACATACCCAGCAAAAGTTAAAACCCATATCCGGCAATGTACAAACACGACAAAGTACATACCCAAAAAATCAAATTTCCGTCAAAGCAGATATCCTGTAGAGCACCATACCCGTCAGCAACACATACCCGTCAAAACATCTGACACGTAGACATCCACGCTAGACACCCAGTCAGCTTGATATATCTGACGTGGAGATTAAACAGTGCCGCCAAAACTTTGAGGATTGAACCAAGACAAATCTGTCTATACAACATGGGGACAAGAGGACCAATTCAAGAGGACCCTCCGAGAGATTTCTCTTAAAAATCTCTTCCCTGGACCTCTATTTTCCTTGTAGTGTATTTTCGAGATCATTTTGTGTGCTTCTTATGTTATGGTGTCATTCTTGTTGTTTGTTCGCGTTCAAATAGGAGGGAGGTAGCAAGGAAAAGGTTATCGTAGCAGTGAAGTAAAACAACATGGTAGCAACTACATTTCACCCCGAGCTAACCTGTGGCTTCTAGTGGTATGATTCCTCTTTTTTTTTTTGTAAGCCAAACGTATATTTATCAACAAGTTTTGGTTAAATGTATGCCAATCTTTAATCTTGTTATCAGATGTTTGATCAGGACTTGAATCATATCATTTATTCTGCATTTTTCCTTCACATGTTGGCACATTACATGTACAGAGATATGCTATATAGTAGTTTTGTATCATAACTAATAGTAAGGATGTGGTTTGCTTTGCTCTACCTTCTTCAGGCACATTTTTTTTCTGAAAATGGTTAGTGATGGAGAAAAGGGTGCACAAGTTCCAAGCGCAGAGGAAATAGTGGCAACACCGGCTTACCTACCACAATCTTTGAACCAAGTCGGGGACATGTTTGTTTTCAAAGAAGCAAATTATTTTAGCCTCGAACAACAATAATGATCTTCCGCATTGATACCATTTATTTACAAGATTTTTTTGGTGATAGTATCAAAGTCTACATAGATGATTATAAATTTTATTATCTATTTTCTAGATTTCTACTGGTTCAACGATCAACATGTTCACAAGATGTCTTGTTAGATACACAAACTAAACCTCCCTTTACCAAGGGCTCTGGGTATTTTCACAGATACTCCTTTGTTTTGGATTATTTTCCTCGGTAGTTGTTTCCATAGGAATACAATGTTTCCCAAGGTTGATAATAGATGCAGCCGTTTGCTGACAATGCCAACGAGTATGGGATACGAGCAAAATTCTTTGAGCGTATACTACTGCTACGATGAGGAAGGTGGAGAAGCTCAATGCATTGCCGAGGTGGGAAACAAGATTGAGATATTTCTATGACATCTTTTGTTTTTCCACTAGACTTGCAATGCGGAGTGCTCTTGATGTAGAAGACGTTGTGATTGTTGAGTTTTTGATTTGATGTATTGTCACAAGTGAACCCTTTGAACTTTTTTGTTGTATGAAGTGTTGGCCGTATTATAAGGATTCTAATAGACCTCGGTAATTTGCTTTTGCTTGTCTTGGCTCTACGTTGCTATATGATGGATGGTGAAACCTGCGCTTCTAATGTGGTCAGTGTGGGTTGACAAGCAGGTGACGAACACTCCTTGGACAAAACGAGCACTTGAGTTTCATTTTGCCCTTGGATTAGACCTCGTAGCAAAGCCTCTGCATAACAATCCTTTCATGGAGAGTCTTTAACCAAGTGTGTATGAATTAGAGACCACACTCTTGATCTTGCATTGTTTGTTTTGTATTGCAACATTTCTTTTGGAGGACGTGCATGATATATGTGCTCATCAGACGTTGGTGAGAGGAGGTGCTGATATTGTGAATGGGGCCTTACTATTTGCAGGACATGGAAGAATTGTGGCACATGTAGGCTGCTGCATTTGGGCAAAAGCTCCTATTGAAGATTGGTGTTCAATATCCTAAACATGGAAATTATTTTCATGCAATTCTGAAAGCCAAACGTGGTACACGTGCCCTGTAATTGTGGCATCATCCATGGATCGTCTGGATAATTGATGAGATTTTTGTGTTTCAGAGTTGGATTAGGTGATGGATTTGGGTTGCTTGATCTTTGAGTAGGGTTTTTTCTCCTCAATGTTTGAAATTAATGTTAGCTTTCAGGACAGTAAAAGGAGAGGTTTGTGGTTTTTTCATTGATAAGTTTTAGGTTATTAGACGATCGGGGTTAATTGTGGAGGTTGCTTGAGTTTATGGCAAAGATGCTGCACTTGGTTTGTAGCTAGTGTGATTTGATAGTTGTTTTTGAGCATTGGCTTAGAATTGTTGCACGTAGACGAGAAGTTGGGAGCCTAGTGAGGAGTTAGCAACATGGTGTGGGAAGTGATAGTGTGAAGAGTAGTGCTATGTGAGTGTGTGTATGTACCGTGTATTGGTGGGATTTAAAATAAAATAAAATATTAGGTAAGATGAGCTTCACATTTCCTTTGGGCAGAGTGGTTACTTCGTTGGTGGTTTCGTGTGTGAGTTGTGTGTTTTTGGTACTGATCCATTCAACATGTTTATTAGTTTGTTCTTCAAGGTTCAGAAATGTAGTGGTATCCAATGTAACTTAGATTGTTGTGATGTTCAAATGATTTTTGGTTGGTTTTCGCATGATTCACTATCTTTCAAAGGCATACAAATGGAAATGAAGCGTATTTTTGTTTTTTATTTCGTCAAGCTATTTTACTGCATAACTAATCCACGGAAATATGAAACAAATATAGCTTTTTCAACTATATAATCAAATAAGTCCACGATTATAGGGCTAAATTTATAGACTGAAAAAAGATATATCCAAGAATATTCTTAGAATATTTAGATCTTCTAATTTTAGTTTCTAATTTTACTAAAAATAATCATATTCTTGGAATGAAGTCCCCATTCTCTGCTCTTCGCTCTCCACTCGTATACAAGTCTCGTCCAAGGAGAAGAGAGGCACGAGTCAACCATTTACACCAAAGCCATGGGTATAGACACCAAGAGACATGGTGGAGACTATGGAGGCATTGAAGAAGAGACTAGACCAAGTCAGAATTGAAGACAGGGCCTCGAGAGAAGCAATACCCACTTTAGACCAGACCATGACGAGCAGGCAAGTACCACCGACCACCAGGAAGCCAATGGTGCAGTTTGCCCAGGACCAATTCCATGGACGTGAACTGGATGAAGAAGAGGAAGAGACAAGGCACTTTGAGGAAATCAAGGCCCAACAATACAAAAGAAGGCAAGTTGAGTGGGACAATGAACCAGCACACCATCGAGGAGGTGTACAGACGCCAGATGGAAGAATTAGGACAAGCCACTAGGTTCGAGGTTTTTCGGGAGGAGCTGAGGGGTGGGGGATGGAGGCTACCTTCTTCGGACGCGGTCTGTTGTTGTTTGGTGGCATGTAGTTCGCAAACTTCGAAGGCCGTTTCGTTTTTTGCCCACTCCGCTTCAGCTTTGAATTCATAGTGCCGCCATGAGGCGGTTTCTTTGTAACGATGACGCCAACTGGTTCATGGACGTCGCTCGACGGAGGTTAAGAGTCGAGGCGTGCCTTCTTTGGCGGGGGTGTTTGTTGTTCCTGCTCATGGAGTCCTGCAAATTCACCATCAACATGAAGTTAATGAAGTCTTCGCCATCTATGTCGGATGGACGTCAATGCCGAGGGAATTTGTGGAGAAAACGATGGTTATTTACCTGACCCTTGCGTCTTTCAAATCTGATTGTCGTTGAGGTCATCGTCGATACAACGAAATGCCAAGTCCGCAACACATCAAGGCCTCTAAGTTCCCTAATCCAATGCACCATCAGCGGGTCGTGGTTCGATGAGTCTTGGTGCAATCAATCAAGATTCTAAGGCAACATGCTCTCCAACGAGGCGAGATGAAGACGGAATCGTGGTGTCTGCGCTTCCTAAGAACTCTCCTCCTTCATCTAGTATTCAGTTACATGTTAGTAATCTAACACTGAAAAGTGAGCCTCAGCCATTCTCTACAACACCAGTTGCGAAGATGTACCTAAAGCAACATAACTTACATACAAACACCCAAAGCAACCTAAATGTATTATAGATTCCTCTGAATCACACCATAAATGGCCATGGGTAAATAGCAACTACTTATCCAACTGCGCCCCTGAGCATATGGATTGGTTCATGCAATAGGCTTCCAACATGGAATGTACCATTCTATAGGGAAGGTGTAGGTCATATTAAGGCGTTTATTTGGTGTTCTTACCTGTATCGATTGCGCCGTGTGAGACGCACAAGCCCAAAGTCGCTTTATCCATCCCATGGGTAGGCCTCGTATCGGCAGTTCCGTCCGGTGACATTTCTTGGTGAAGTCCCAAGACTGTGTTCTTGGCGTCCGCGCCTCCTTGTCCTTTCCCTGTTTGTATACTTTCGTAGTGCAGGTTGATGAGGTGATCCATCTTCTTTTGCAATATCGACATGTCTGACGCGTTGCTTGCGCGCTGTTTATCCACTCCTGTTCGCTAGTCCGTGAGCCGTTGTTTCATCGACTCAATTTCGGAGCTCCCCAATGATTTCGACGCGCCAATGGAGGTCACTGGAGCGCTACATTTTCTCACGTGGGCCAGGCTCCGAGCTACACTATCTCTCTCCGCCTGCACAAAAGAAGGCATGAGTGGATCAACATGTCCATTGTCGTTGAACAAGTGAGACAGAGTATGAGTAAGGTATAGGGTACTTACGCATGGGATGGACGTGGTAGACTTTTTTGTGGGTGGCGTTTGGGAGGTGTCAACATGCGCAACCATACACAGCCTATCAAAAAAATAGAGAAGCCATGGTCACCTCTCTGCGAGTACCGCTACCAGTGGCCCCGTCAACGTCACGAGGATACTATAGGTACGAAGTGAAGTCATTGAAGTTGTAGTCGTCCGACTTGAAGGGACTGTCTCTACAAGAGGAAACTTCTATTATGTGCTCTGTCTAAAGGGACCTTCCCACCTGGCAATTTGTATAACAGGTTTTATGAATGAAAGAGCGCTACTATGAAAAGTCCGGTTCCTTTTCACAGTGTCCGTGTTCCGATGGTGAATTGTCCGTATATTCCGGGGTATAATAATGTTTAATACGGTACTACCGTATGAGGTGTTCACACATACGGCGGTCTTATCCAAATCCCTGGCCAGGTCACCGTTTAATGATTTTTTACTTCCTAAGACTTCACACCACCAGAAGTTGATTTTACGCGATGAACCTCGGTGGGTCCCACCACGTCGCCCTCGTCTGTCTCCTTCAGTCGGTTTTCGCATCGTGGAGCTCTTCCCCTTTCCAAGTTCTGTGCTCTCACTCTGGTTTTCAAGCACTGTGGGTGCGCTCACGATGCATTTTGTAGGTGGTTTGTTTTCCTTTTCTTCTTTTTATAGACCGCAGTAGTACAGATTCGGCGCATTATCTTTGCAATTTTTTTCTTTCGAGTTGGTTCTATGGAGTCCGTCCTTTGAGGATCGCAGAGTCTGTCAATTTGGTCGTTTAGTAATATCCCAGCGGACATGTGAATGTCCCTGGTTTGCTTCCGATTTCCCTCTGTCCTCCCTCCTTGACTGTACGCAGTTCCTGTAAGTCTTGCACTTGTCTTTACGCGGACGCCGCTGCTCCTCATGACTTGTCAAGAGGTTTCAGTGTAGTACGTATAGACGGAGTGGTTTTTTCGTGTTTGAATAAAATTTCGGTAGGCCCTTTGACTGGTTCCTGCGGCATCGTTGGAGATTTGATTGTGGTCGAGAGCTCATCTCAGAAGGTATTTTTTTTTCCCGACGCTGTGATGTTCATTCCCATAAAATGTGATTTCTGCTACTTTGGATACGCTATTGCAGAGTTAGGGTTTTGGGCTCCAGGGACACGGTTGTTCAATAGAGAATCGTTACTCCCATCATCTGTAGTCTCCTTTCAGAGTTGAGGCAGCTGATTTTCTCATGCTGTCATTCCAATGACGTATGTCCTGTCCATTTCGCTGGTGAATTTATTGTTTTTTTCCATGTCCGGAAGATCTCCTCTGCTGTATCCATTTGGTAGTGTTTTGTAGACTGTGTTTTCGTCTTTGAAAGCTTCGGCAGTTCTTGACTTCGTAGAGTACTGACGTTTTCTTCCTAAACCGTCCTCTTGCAGGAGGTGGAGGTAACATGGATCCATTTCAGTGCCTCGTGAATTACAGGACTTTCACGGCTTGGCTGCTTGCGATTCTCCTTCACTCATACGAGGACCAGTACGTTCCACCGCCAATAGAGTGTGAAGAGGATTCCGAGGATCCACTGTCTGCCATCGTCCATGGGAACCACGGCATATCTGTTGACACGGAGTCCTTTCTTCGTGATAGCTTGCACACATTTTGATTGTGTACAGCTGTCACATTTTTGGATGACCACGTTGGGTTTTGGATGAAGCCACGTTCTACGACGTGGTTCTCTAGATTCCTTCTGACTCAGTATGATAATTCACGCTGGATTTCCATGTTTCGCATGACCAAGTCGTCCGTGCTGGAATTGGCTGAGCTATTATGGCCTCGTATCGCAAAACAGGACACGAAATACAGAATTGCAATTTCTGTTCTTGTGCGTGTCGCTTGTACCCTCTTCAAGCTTACACAGGGGGCTAATCTAACTATCTGCAGTGAGATGTTTGCCGTAGGGCGCAGTACTGTTTCAAAGATGCTGAGAGAGGTTGTTCATGCCATCAACGAAATATTGCGATCAGAGATTATGTGGCCTACTAGGAATAGACTCCGGGAAACTCAAGCTAAGTTTTCGAACATGTGCGGGATACCCGCCCTCGTCGGGGCCATAGACGGTACGCACATTTCTATTGCAAAACCACAGTTTGGGGCTGCTGATTATTATTATTTTAAGTCTAACGGATACACTATTAACTGCCAAGCGGTGGTGGATAGTGAGAAACGTTTTATAGACCTCTACTTGGGCATGCCTGGTAGTACAAATGACAGTCACGTTGTCAAAAGGTCATCTCTGTATTCCTTGGGCATGCACGGTAATTTGTTTGATGCACAGTACGCTGTTGAGGGTCATACCCTATACCTCATCGGGGATCTTGGCTACCCACTATTGCCATGGCTTATGGTACCGCACAAAGTCACCAACAACCTGTCAGCTTCCGAAGCTCTATTTAACAAGAAGCTTCGGAAAGGCTGCTGTGTTGTAGAGAATGCTTTCGGTATATTAAAGCAATCGTTCCGGGAGCTCTTGGAGAAGTCAGACCTCCATGTTACTTTCATGCCGGATGTTATTTTGTGATGTGCCATCTTGCACAATATTCTGTTAAGGCAGTCACATGATGAAGTGGAAGAGTTACTTCGGATTCTGCGAATGGAGGGGCTTGACGGTGAAGTAGTTGATGAAGAGGGGGCACCTGATGGAGCACCGCCCGATGGAGCAGCACAGGACGCTGGCGAGAACATTCCAGACAACATGGCAATTGTATTGGGATTAGCAAGAAGGGCTCAGCTAGGAGTCTATCTCTCAACTCAACGTCGACAGCATCCGTAGTTGATGAGGTTTGCTCCTCGGATGTTTTTTTTCTTGTTTTTTGTGCATCAGTTCAGAATGTAAGTGAGGAAGAGTGTGCGGCATTTAGGACTGTCGTTTGCAATGGGCTTGACTAACCGCATACGTACTGAATTACTTGCTTTGTTTCCGCAGGGCTAATTCAACAAGCCAAGGGGAGGGAGGTGCGGTGGCTTGCAATGCTCTGGCACTTTGTCATTACAGGTAAGCCTTCATAAAATTCCACAAAGCTCTTAACTCAAAGCAGACTCATCACTGAAATTTTTTTCATGTATAGCGGCTGACAGTCAACTTCCATAGCCGACAAGCACTGAGTGAAAATAGTAATTCATATAACAAGAAAAAAACACCGAAGTACTAAACCTTGGAACGCATTTGAAGTCCCTAACACCTACGGTCTTTTTGCAGGTTCGAGATGTCTTCATGCTCCTTGGACGGGGGAGTCTTCTCAGGAGGTCAGATCATCTGAGTGTTGTCAAGGTTGTCCATAGGTTCTGTTTCGTTAGAGGAGTAGCTGTTGATGTTGTGTTAGCGGAGGAGTCCACTGTCGGGCCAGTACTCTGCGTAGAATCTGGTTGGAACTCGGCTTCAGTAGGATGCTAGGATCTTCTAACCGGGTATAGTGGGATGTCGGGGGGTAGTGCCTGATTGTGGGCATGGCTAGGTATGGGATGCCCTGGTGCTTTGAAGTTGTTTCCTCCTTGGCCTTGGTAATTCTCGGCTCTCGGAGTGTGAAACCTTTGTCCTCCTGAGCTAGAGAAGCCCTGCTCTCTTGTAGTGTGCCATTGAGATCCAATCGGATTCATGTTATCAATGGACTGCGTCATCCCCATCGTCACACCATGGCCCAAAACAGTTGACAACTGCGATAAACAGGCCACCATTTCCCCTTGCTTAATGATGGCCATTCTGGCATTGTCATTCGCAATGCTTGCATTTTCGTACATGCGGCGGTCCTTCTCTTTCTGGTACGCCATCTGCTCTGTGAATAACTTCAATTGCACCTCTATATTGGTCCTTTCTAACTCCCCGGCCGCATCGGCAATCTCCTGCATCTGCGAGGCCATCACTGCCCCTGTGGCCTTGGTGGCTTCTGCAATGATGAAATGACCATTCAGATTCTTCCGCCGCACTCCTATATTGCCCGCACGCCTCTGGCTTGCATAAGTGTTCTTTGATGAACTGAGGACGTGGGGCATAATACCGGGGGGGATACCTGTGAAGTGCCAAACACCTGGGCTGCCTGCGGGTGGGGGGGTCCTTCCTTGCTGGGGTGCCGTCGATACGCTACGTCCGGGTGATCTCGGCTGAGATGAAGCATCAGCGGAGTCAAAAGTATCCTGCACTGAGTTATTTTACGGTTCCTCCTGCTTAGCCTTGCTATCCTCTTCACCATCATGTTGTTGTTGTTGTGACTGGGGCATGTAATTGCCGTCTTCTGGTGCTAAAAGGTCGCGGACGTGGGGAGGCTGAATCTGAGGCCGGTTTTGGTACCATTCATGAATGGAGTCGTAGAACTCTTGAGCAAACATTCGAGGCAGTCCCTCGGACTTTCTCTCAGCTGCAGTGAGATCCCAGTAGTCCATGTTGTTTCTCCTTGTCCTACAAAGGTAATCGGCGATACGTTTGTAATCCGGTATTAAATGTATGACATGGCTGGGATTCGAAGGAGTTTTTTAAAAAAAAAAAACAAAAAACAAGTTTCTGAAATGGACTTTTCTAAACTGCAGGACCGACCCACATCAAGCTAGCATCCAGTACATGAATTTGAGGACAGCATGGGTGAATGGAACCCAAAAAACGACAGATTCGCAGCTGCAACAAGGGACGTACGTGCAAGGAGCGTAGCAGGAAGTAAAGGATCATCTACACCCCTCTCTCTGCGTTTTGTGCTGGGTTTCCACCGCTGAAGCCCCCCCATCTCCCCGACTGTCATGGCCACCTTTCTCAA
Organism: Ceratodon purpureus; assembly: GCA_014871385.1. NCBI lineage: Eukaryota > Viridiplantae > Streptophyta > Bryopsida > Pseudoditrichales > Ditrichaceae > Ceratodon > Ceratodon purpureus. Next base: position 40,045,557 of record CM026426.1, on the reverse strand, counting down.
ACCTAGCCCCACTAGAAGGAAATGAGTCGTTTTCCATTCGATAAAGCAGTGAAACCGCGCCATGTTGATAAAAAGCAGTCAAATCGGTCACAACGGACAATTTTGCGGGGCCCTCTCCTCTGCTCGGATTGGTTGTGCACTCACTCAACCGGGTTCTCAGGAATGAGGAACGACATGTTTGCTACTAGTGCCCTGATTGTAGAAACCGCTCTTACGTAAGGGGTCCTCGTGAGCCACTTTACATATGACTGCCCAATTATCTCTCAGATCTCCGTATTTGCTAGATTCATAACAACTAATTGACCTGTACTTATCTTCTGGTGGGCCAGGAATTATAGCAGCTACTTTTTGTATGACCGATATTACCCCATACCACTTCACATGACACGTAGGATCGGCATTTAGGAATGTGCGCAGGTGGGAACACTCAGCAGTTTAGTGGCCACTAATACCGCTATTAATTTATATGAATTGCCAGGTGGGAAGGTCCCTTAAGACTCGTTGTAGTCCTTAAATTTGGGGGTACTTTCAACCCATAACCGCCACGACCTGCAAACAGAGTGAACGGTCGCAATAGAGGCAGCCCATTATCTGAACCTCGGCTCTGGCCTTGCGACTAACGGCCAGATCTCGGAACCCACAACGTCGTCCGGAAGGGCTCCTAAAAAGGTATCATCTTCAGTGATCAATTCCCGGTTGCGTCCGTGAACTCGGGGGTCAGCATCGACTCGCGCCGTAGAATGATCCTTCACATTGACGTCGCCAACTTGCCTCCGACGTGCGCTACTGTCGGAGTAAAGAAGACATGCAATGACCGCAGCAAAGAGAAGCGACAACGCTATTCCAAAGAATGACCTTGGAACTGGAATTGGAAACGCGTCAAACCAAGCTAAGGAGTACACATCCATGGCAAGGTGGAGGAGCTAAACGGGTGAGAAGCCGATCAGAGATAACTGTTCCAAGAGGAAGTCTTCACGCTCCAAATGCACTCCAACACACACTTTGTAAGTGCTTTAGTGATGGATGCCGCATTGTCAGACTGGCCTCAAGGCAAAGATGTCAGTTTATTACCGTTTTGCCAATATTTAGAGGTTTTCGCAACTGGCTTACTCTGCCAGTGTGTTGGCACTATACCCGGCCAAATTTTAATTTGTAGAGAATTCCTTCATTTCCATTTCGTGTCGTGGAGAGGGCGTTCGCTACCGAGTAACATGAAAACATTATGATCGATAGAGATTGGACGAAGGGGTGAGGGTGCTTGTCTACGTACTTGCGGTGATAATTCTTCCATGTCCCTCACAAAGCAAAGGCACAAAACGTCGTCCCATTCAAGATATTCAGGCTCTTTGTTGTTAGACGATCCTTGCAACATCCATAGGAATCCAAACAGTCCGTAGAGGAAACAAGATGGTGACCATCAAACTAGTCCCTAAGAGGGGGTCGCCGTTTAGCCAAGTAGTGCTTTGGACAAAGTAAACCTTCTTCTCAGACATTCCATGACAAGGGGCCAGCGAGTATTTCAGGCAGAGCAGATTAATTGATACACTTATGAAGTTCAATGGTAAGGCTCTCACATCCCAGGTCTCAGATGCTGATCCGTCGTCTTCGTTGTTACCATCCTTTTTTTTCCCCGCCCTTGCAGCAGCTCTTGGTGCCTTCATACGCCTACTTTCTTCTTCAGATTCGGCGGTCTTCCAATATGCTTGGAGTGCTGGAAAATACTCCTCTAGGCAAGCCTTGTGTTTCTGTCCCCGCCCAGACTCTACCCAATACATGCGCCACTGGTATCGAGACGTCCTCTATGATTCCTCTAGAAACTTCAAGACGTAGCCTTTGCAGAGGGGTGGATCAAACTTGAAACGCATGCCAACGTCCTCTCCACATAACATAAGTCCTCATGTGGGTGGTCCCGGAAGTGAATCACCCACATGTTGAGAAGCCTGCTTGCAATGCCCTGGATTATTCTATTCACGAATATATGGTAGGAATTCACAATATTCCCAATTTCTGTGCAGGGAATCCGCATGGGTCATTCATTAGACTTCTCCTTGAATGTTGACTTCGCTAATCTCTGGAGCTTCCTCCGTCGTATCTGCTTCGACTCTTCCCACGGCAACTGTTTGATCTCCCAATTGTTCACAGCCGGTGTAATTGTGTTGGGTGCCACTCCCATGGGGCCGGTCACTGGGAACGTGGGGATTGCCCCTACCGGTGTCATCATGCTGCCAAACGACGGAACCTGTGAATGGTGTGGCCACATTGGCCACTGAGCAACACCTGGGAAAAGAAATGGTAGTTCAAGGGAACCTTGCCCAGAGTGGTCGGACGACGTTGCAGCGTTTGAGGCAGGTAATTGATGTCCAACCATACCAGTTGAATGTGTATTGCAGGGGCGTGAGCTATTGACTAGGTGAGCTGGGCATTACACTTGCGCTTGGTGCGGTCATGTATCCTTGGCCTGCGATGGGGGAATCAGCGCCAAGGTTATGATAGGCCGGATGGTACGCCATTCCGGTTGGAGTAGTCCCTGTCTGCGCGTGCTTTGCGTGAGGATGCCGCTGGGGGTACTACCAATCCGAGTGGGTCCGTTATTACTATACATGAGTGGACCGTCCCATGCTAGATCGTATAAGGGCCTCTGTGGGTACGTCAACCCCGTTAGAAAGCCATTGTTGCCTGAGCTCTGATGTTCATTGCATGCGTTGCTTATTAATTTTAAAACATTGATCAAGTAGGAGATATTCTCTAATAAGGGGTGGGGGTTATTTGCGGTCACTCGTAATCACTGTGTGGCAACAATCTCGTTCAAAGCAGAGGAATTCGCGCATAAAATGTGGGAGATTAGATCAGAAGGTTCAAGCAATGGCGTACCGTTTGGGAAACAACACTCACTAGAAGATATCCGTTGGAGCCCATTTGGCAGACAAACTGCAAATTCATCGGACTCTTGTATAGGTTGTGTGTGAGGAAGATGGTGACCTTGTCGTGCGCATTTGCAAGGCAACAAGTATTAACTTTGCTGGAAATGGTGCAAGCCACCACTGAGACTTGTAATATAGTATAAACGATGTCAGTTAGCACTCCATGGGCACGAAAGTGTGGAAATTCTAACTTCTACAGGACTCAGAAGCACAGAAGACATTAATTGGAAAACAAACTCTTGTATTTCAGCATGTAGATGTGACCGGGGCATGCCACGGACACCGACATTGGTATATTTCAAATTCATAAACTACACAACGCTATTTATGGAATCCAATCTGAGTCCCACTCTGATGCGGATTCGCCGTCGTCCTCTCCAGAGGTAATATCTTGCGTAGCAATTGGGATGACCTTCCTAGCGATCGGGATGCGCTGTCCAAGCTAACATACCCTTCGTCCATTCTATTGGGGCGTCTACATGGAGCTTCCACGTGCGGCACACTCGTCGTAGAGAGGCACATATTTGGAAGTTCTCTAGCTCATCCTGTCCGACCATGAGGCGGGGCCAGATAAACTCATCAAATATGTTGGCAGGGAGGCCCGTTAGCATACTTTGCTTGTTTAATTGCAAGTCTGTTGCGTCATTGTCGCCGTCTCCTGCCAATTGCTCAAACGTTTGGGGCACCCTGTCAAGTTCAAATGGTCCGTACTCGTTGGTGTCAAAATCCATGGGCGGAGACAACGGAGGAGAGGTAGGACCAAACAAGGGTGGGGGAGAATATGTGCCTAGGAACTGACGGAGGTCGTCGTCTATGTTACCTGTGGTCGGTGAAGTCGGTGCTGGAAGGACACGCGATGTCCCAAGTAGGTCAGACTCGTCGGAAACAGGTGCTCCTGCCATACTTGTGTCTCCATTAGGGTTCCTCGGACAACAATTGTCTGCCGATGACAATTCTACGTTAACCTTTGATTTCGAACGTGACATTATCAATGCAGACACAAATCCTGAAGAAAAGAGGCCTACTTGTAAGAAATCGGAGAGCAAGTTTGAAATGGAGGATGCAAACCCTGAGCTTCCTAGGGAGCTTGCAACGTGAACATATGAGGGGTTCTGTCATGGAAACCCGTACACATATACAGTGAAACCTCTTGAAAGCAGCCGCTGCTACCGAGTCGATGATGCCAACCCTCCATGCTGTAGCTCGTTCCCAATGACCCGCGATTGTGACCGGAATTCTAGGTTGATACCAAAATTTTGACGTCTTCTGCGCAGGAGCCACCTCTTCTTTGCACGCATTAACGCCGAGAACGACCTTAATCCTGCAAAAAAACATTGAGCTCCTAGACTCTGCAGTAAGAAAGCATTATCCTCAGTTGGATCGATGGAGGTTTCCAACCTCACCATCTCGTGCAGGTTCTTTTTTTGGACTCATTGTGACATTTGGCAGATACCAAGTCAATGTGTTCTCAGATGAGTGGGCAGAGGCTTTTAGGTGGCCCATCCCGTACTCTACTTTGTATAATCAATAGAAGCGCAGATAGTACGCCCCACTCTCCGAACCCTGACGCGCCGCAAACCCCATCAGAGTCCAATCAATTCGTGAGAAAGCATATTACCTTTACAGAGATTGTACAGGACCGGTAAGATTTGAACCCCCCAACAGCGAATTCATCGACTATGTAACCCTGCTATCCCCAAGTCGCGGACGCTAGAGCTTCAAGGCAAAGTGAGCGGCAACCCTTATCCCTATAGACACGCATCAAACCGAAGGTCAGTTCACTCAACCGAAGCTAAAAAGATAGGTCACTCTTCTCTCTGAAATTCCTCTCTTCATAACAAGTCTAATGTTCGTTATGTGGTTCTTCCCCTGAGTTCATAAAATCCTTAGTGACTATCACGGCCGTTCCTACCATGGATTATACACATGAATTTGGGATAAGATCCAGTAGAAGAGATAGGTTTGATGGAGAGCCGTCGTGGTTGGAGTCCGCGATTATGGAATACGAGCTTGGAATTCTTGGGCCCCAACACAGCTGCAACGGTTTCTGTGACTGTGCGGCCTGCTGTCGTCTTCAATGACTCAGACGTCCAGCGTGCTTGTGTTTGCTACCTCGATGATTGGGAGAGTCGTTGTCCTTGGTTCACGCTATTCACTAGAAATGGAAGACCTGTAGATACAAGCCAGCAGTTGCTCCATCCTTTACAGGCAACTATTGCAAGTGTATTCTCGTACTGCCAACACGACGAGTGTCGTCAAGTCCCGAATCAAGTGAAGATTCACTTCACACTGCCATACTGAATTCCGACTACCATCTACCCTTTATCCATAGTGACTCAGAGAACACCGGCATGTCCGTGAAGAGTTCGTAAGACATTTTCAAAAGGCTCAGGCAATATGTCGAGGGTTTCTCAGATGGCATTGAAGGCTTGATCCCTACAGAGACAGGTCTCCGCTGTATCCTGCTCTGCGACACGCAGCGAACGTATGAAGTAGAGCCCGCATGTAGAGGAGGTGGTAAGCGTTGATTAGGATCCAACAAGACGCAGACAGAGCAGACAGTAGGTAGGAAGCGGGAGTGCTCACCCCCGCAAAGCCGTGTGAAACATCGGTCGTTGGCGGATAGTTCGCCGATGCATGTATCATAGGAAGCGTCGCCTTCTGCATCCGACAAAGCTCAGGGCAGTGTCGCACATGCCGAGGTCGACGATCGTGGGGTCTATGCCACTCTTTGCAACGCGGAACCCTAAGTCCTTTCTAAAAGTGTATTACATTGCGTTGTTGTAGTCCGCACTCTCTAAGTTGACGTCGGCGGAATTGTCCTTGACAAAGCCGCAATAATCTGTGGGCGCGCGGTAGTGAAGTCAATGTCGGTGCCGGATCTCGATTGCACACGGAGTGCTGCAAGAGAGCCGTGAGTATGTTGTGATAAAATTTTGTATTATAAAAATAAAAAGGCATTTTGTGCTTTTTCAACTTGCTCTGCCCCAGCGATTATCATTGCATGAATTGTCCTCCACGTTCGTCCAAAAGAAACACAAGGAATGGGGTTGATTGCACACCCTAACGAAATGACTTTCTCAGTGCTGGATGACCCTGATTGGAAGTCGCATTTGCTGATGCGTGGTGGTCTCTGCAGGTCAGATAGAGGATGGCATACGTCGCCGCGCACCCACCAAGGCTCGTATCCGAGCTAGGGAAAGGAAACTCGTGGAGCGGGAAATTGCAGCAGCTCGACAACGAGGGGAAACAACAATTGACTGCCCCTGCCGATTACACCTACGAGAGAATAGGTCGCGTAGCGGTTTGAAAGCTATCGTCGGTGCATGCAAGTGAATGTCAGTCATCCTTGGTTCTTTGGGAGATCCGAGGTTAGTTGGTACCGTGAACTGTGATATTGCCTAACTTTTGTATACGTGAAGTCGTTCGCTGAGTTAGGGTTGCCGGCCATGGCAAATGTTTCTAGGGTTCTAATTGTAGAAAGCTCATAGCCTCTTGTCTTTGTTTGATTGCCTGTGCACCTGGTTTGGTCAAGCAATGGACATAGAGCTAAAAGAAGAATACGACCTCAACTCTTTGCACGCCCATTTTAGGAGATTTCCACTCTGTTGTCGGTTTGATCGCCTGTTCCAAGCACAAGGTCGCACTCTGTGTGTGCTTCCTTTTTTGATTGCAACAACTAATTTGCGGAGTATTGTTTGTGGTAGGGACACGACCCTGATGAGTCGAATAACGAATGGGACAAAAATATATTCTAGTACCATGGTGCGCGTGCTCAGGAGCACCTTAATTGCCGGGTCCAGAGGAGGATCAACAACGGCGTAGACCTGAACCAAATCCTCGTAGAAGCTGTAGGACGCACCGACAAGATCCAAGAGGAAGCCCACGCTGAGAGAGAGCGCGTGTCGAACGATAGAGAGCGTCGGAGATTAGTGTCTCCTTCATCTATAGACGGCGCAGATGGAGGCAACAACAGGGCTTCCTCCTCTGATGGTCAGGCAGGTGCTCCATCGGAAGGGCTGAATCAGAGGAGCCTAGGCAGAAGTTCTCAAGGCGCCGGAATTCCCCGGCCCGGACCGAGGCATACGATGGAGAGCGCCGTGATTCAGATCGCCGAACCCCAACCCCTAGAGACAACTTTAGCGACGACGAGGAGGACATTAACTGGGGAGAGGTCTCGGAAGACATGAATGCTACTGTAAGAGCAATGGAGGAAGCCGCAATAGTCCCATCAAACTTGACCACAACATATGTCTTGCTGGGCGGTGGGAAGCTGCATAATGTGCCCGACACGTATATGGACGAATTGTTTAGAACCCTTAGCATGACCATACTGCCAACATCAAACTTCCTCTCCAGATCTTACCATGAGGCGTGACAATATTTCAAGCGTGGGGGGCACTCGTACATCAGCTAAGACGTGTGTCCGAAAAATTGTTGTTTGTTCAGGGGAGCCTTGGAAGGTGCAACAGTTTGCCCAAAATATCCGGATCCTTTCCGGATCCGGAAACCCGGATCTTGCAACCCGGATCTTCCAATCCGGATCCGGTTCACAACAAGTTAATACAAAAATGAAGTTTAATCTCTATATGAGAGGGTGCCGTTTGGTTTTTAGGAAGGATGGCTTCTACCCTTCTAGAGATTTGAGTGGCTGAAGTCCACTATCAAAACAATAAGACAACAACAAACACAAAGGGTGCAGTTACTTTCTCACAACTATTCCGGGTTGACAATCCGACCCTCCAAGTCACACACCAAATCCCGACAATCCTACCAATACTACAACGACGAACTTATCCGGATCCATATCCTTCTGGATCCTTCTGGATCATCTCAGATCCTTCCGGAAACTTTCGGATCATCGCGGATCCTTCTGGATCTTTCTAGATATACGGATCCGGTTTTGGAGGGGAGTTTGGTGACGAGATAATTAGGCGACCTGTCCCACTTGCTGTCTACCCTTTTCAGGTACTTTGGAACCTCTCAAAAGGTCGGTTGGCGCTTCCCAGGCTCTCCCGGATCATATCCAACCTAACAATGGCTATCCCACATGAAAGTTATATAAGGATACATACCTAGTAAGGCTTCACTCCTACTACACGTAGTCTTTCAACCAGCTCTTAAACCAACCTCAAAACCAGATCCTAAGATAGATCCGGGTACTTTCCTAAGCTCCTCCCTCCAAGTGGTCCTCTCAAAGCTCACTCACACGTCTATAAGGAACTCTGTACTCAACACTTGCAGCAAAACTCTAGATGAGGCTTTACTTCATAGAGAAAAGAAAACAAAGAAAGAGGACCAGGGAGAACCGGAAGTTCTCCCCCTTATTAACACAATGCTAACCCTAATCTTAACTCAAATCAGGCGCCCACGCGCCCTCAGCACCGCCCATTTGGCGTTCCAGGGAAATCCTGGAATCCTATCCCTTCCTTGAATTTCGGATCTCAGATCCACAATTTCCGGATCTCAGATCCTCCAACCCGAATCTTGCATCCGGATCCTTAAATCCTGATTTTCCAATCCGGTCTTTGGCTGAAATGAAATTCTTTTCCTTAACCCTTTTATCCTCTAGCCCTTTCACACTTGGCTCTATGCGCTAACTTATCTACTACTATTACTTTTGTGCTATCTAACTAAAAAAAATAACACTAAAACAATTTTCCTAACCTATTTCTACTGCTATCTAGCTAAAAACTAACTTTCCGTGTTCCCACAACAAGGACGAATCTCACTTTGTTTTCAAGGCAATTATCCTATGGACAATTGGAGACTTTCCTGCATACGGCTTGATGTCTGACTGTGTGACTAAAGGTTTCATCACTTACACAGTTTGTGGTCCTGGAATGAGGACTCGAAGGTCGAGAATGCTTCACAAGAATGTTTTTCCACCATGCGCAAGGAGGTGGCCCTCAGCCAACCATCATTTACGTCATGGCGTCGCATCCTTTGGCAGCGTTGAGTTGTAAGAGAGTCCGACACCAGTTATTGGACTGCAGACCAAAGCATGGGGAGAGGAGCGATTGCGATGGGTCGTTGAGGAGGGCGCTCCCCAAGAGAACAACCCGGTTTGGAGACATGGCGTGAAGCGGAAGTCCATCTTCTTCAAGCTCCCCTATTGGAAGGTACTGATCACGCGACCTTGTGCTTGGTTTCGGATGACTTCTTTAAAATGTTTCCACGTTAGCACTGCTAATTTGTACTCTGCAAAATTACCCGAGTGATTATCGATATGTTTTGAGTTGCTAGACACTGCATAGCAGAATCGCAACAAGTACAAACTAGATATTCTTGTAATACTTTGTGGATTTTAATTTCTCTGTAGCACTTACCTGTGAGGCATACCTTAGACATAATGCACATTGAAAAGAATGTTGTTGCAACGCTGGTGGACTTGCTCCTTGGAGAGACAGACAGTATAGCCTTCAGAAGGATATACAAGATGCGGGAGTGATAGAAGAGCTTCATCTAATCCGCCAGGGAAATTCCCAGAACCACCTTAAGCCACATGCTCCGTACGTTTTGCGAGCAGACCAGAAACAATTTTTTTTGCAGAGCATACAACCTATATTGCAGAGACCCTTGCATTGCTCGAAATCTATTTCACCCCAACCTTTTGGAACGTGATGCCGCATCTCCTCAACATTTACCTCATGAACTTTATTGGTGTGAGCATGTACACCCGAGGTGGATGTACAGCACAGACCACTACCTTGGACGTCTAAAAACCTTAGTTCACAACAAAGCTTGGCTAGAAGCCTCCATGGCGATGGTGTATATGTATCAAGAGGGGCTGGGCTTTGTAATGGAGCATCTACGACTATACCTAGGCAAAGCCCGCGTGATATGGGACTTAGACGAGGACAAAAGAGACTTTGGGGAGGTAATGGAAGCCAGGCACAAGGAAACACAGTGGTGCTAGACGGAGCTTTCGCAAGTTCACGACCACATTATACGGCATTTGGTTTTCACCGTTCCCTTCCTATGGTAAGGCATTCCCAAACGCATCCTCTACAACCTCCATTTGCTCCTTAAATGCATGTTATAGTAATTTAGCTTTGCACCTTAGTCAGGGAATAGCTCTGCTTCCGACTATGTTTGGGATATCATCCTGTCCCCATAGGCTCAGCTCCGTGAAAGCACCATTATTTTAAAACTGGACATCAGTCTGGTGTCCTCTGTTAAAACTCTTGGAAGCACTGTGCTTGTTTGTGAAAATACATCACAAAACGTGCGGTTTACGTAACAGAGCAGAAAGCTCTTGTAATCAGTTGTCTCATGAATGAAATTATCCCCTATGTATAGTATGTGCTGATCGTTGTAATTTTTTGAACACTTCCTAGTGACTACAACAAGGAGAAGAACAGGGTTGAGGCACATATACGTAGGAGGTTCATGTCGTTTGGCGCTTGGCTCCTTGAACTTATGAGAGGAATGGTTCGTAACGGTCTCCGTTGAGACCAAACACTGGTCACAATGTCATGAATGCCATCGGATATTGTGATGCACCACTATGGCATGTACGCTTACGGTTATCACTACCAAGTGGATGACGAGGAAGGCGCCAACCACGTCACCTTTAATTTCCCTGTTGTAGCAACGATCACACAAGAATATTAGTCATCGAGGGCAAATAGAAACCTGGTCAAAGTTGCTCTTACTTACGTGGGAATAATCAAAGATATATTCCAGTTGAATTACGGACATATCAAATATAATGTGCTCCGATGTCCGTGGATCCCCCTTGACCAGGAGGGTGTGCCCACCATTAGACGGGACCAACACGGGTTCTGGTCGGTTAAGTTCGACGCGAGGCAACACCCCTCCGTGGAACCCTACGTTCTGCCATCTCATGTGAAACAGGTCAGTTTACATATATCCCTCATTGGTTCAGTCCACCTACATAGCTAATCACTGTTGGAATCGTTTGCTAACGTAATGAACATACAAGATGAACGACGTCTAATCCTAAATTTTGCCACAATGTACTGAAAGAGAAGCCATCATATTTTTGCAGGTCTACTTCATGGACAACACACTTGCAGAATGATAGAAAATCGTCAGACCAACCGAGGCACGGTCGAGACGTGTGTTACCTGAAGGAAACAAAGAACCTCTATGTGCGCCCGGACGATCTGATGCAACAACAAACGTCACGCGACAAGGAAGACCAGCAAACGTTGTAAGAGACGTACCTGGAGAACCCATCCTCGAGGTTGATGTGAACCAAGTTTTAGCACATCAAGAACCAGACGAGGGTGCAGGTCATGAGAAAATGGATTACGAGGACGAACCTGAGGACGATGCAGACAAACCACAGGATCACATCGACGGCGTGGAAACTCAACCCCAACACGCACCTGTTATCGACCTCCACTGAATGGATCTCTAGTAATGTGCAAACCATGTCCTCTTGGTTTCTGACATTTTTTGTCAACCGCCTTAGAACAATGCTGGTGTGCTCAAGGATCATGTTCTAGACTCGGCATCCATTTTCTTAAATACTTCTCAAGAGGCATCGTCTATCCTTGATCAATGTCATGCGGTGAAGAGCTGCTCCGAAGACGTTCCAATGCAGCAAGGATACAGTCCCATCTCGGGGAAAGTTCGTATGTGAGCGGAGAGCGGAGAGCAAAGAATGGAGAACACAAAATTGACAATTAGCGAAATTTTCAAAAGTAAAGTTGACCCTATAACCGTGGAAAAATACTAAAAAAAGGCATGATTCTCTTACTTTTTTAAGTAAAGGAGTATAATTGTGTGGAACTATGGGTTATCATTGATAAAAATTTCTTACGTTTGTTTTCTGAGGTACAAATTAAGGCTAATGTCATGATGACGTCATGCATACAATCCTTTAGATTTGGTCCCTTATCGGATCTAAATACGAGTATTTCAGCATCATGATCTTAGATCACTACAATAAATTTTGAATAGATAATATAGATAATTCTAGGGGAAAAAAAAATGCGGAAGAAGCAAAAATAAATGGTCTTAAAACTTCGTGGAATAATTTAGAGTTCGTGTACAATAATGGAGCTGCTGAAACCAAAATGTATACTAAGTCAGAGTGCTTGTCTTGGTCAAATTATTCTCTGTCTTTAGATAAGACCATTCCTAGCTTAAGTGTCAAGCAACGATCTATATAAACCTTAGCAGACGTCCTTGAAGTTGTATTAGCTGAATGATTTCTGTAGAACTTAACCTTGTACTTGCTAAGGAGTTGTTTGAAGGTATTGGCAATTCATTTGAGGTTGTTGCCTGTGAAACGGTTTTACAGGAATTTGCTTAAGCGGATGGCAGATGGGCCTAACCCCTGGGATCATGTAGGTAGTAGTGCAACGCAAGGTTGGACTCCTCCGACTATAATCACGTTTGAAGACGTCGAGAACGCTCATGCTGTGTCGAAGAGTTGGAAGCGTGAGATTGACTGGAGTCGTGAATACGCATGCGTTCGGCTAGCGAGGTGGGATTACTTTTCGTACAAGGGTCGCCATTGGAGTCCAAAAGACGAATACGAAGTTAATCGGTTCAACATCAACTGGAGTGTTTTTAGGAGTTCTTGGAAACTTGCAAATCCAATTTACAACGAGAGGTTAGAGACAACGTGCCTTGGAAAACTTAGTTGCGTTGAGTTAGATCAGTTGAGGTCATTGCTATTGGCCAATGGGAATCATGTCTTAGATGTGCCGGAAGGTGATAAAATTTCTCCGAGAGATGGTATCTGGATCTCTCCCAAGAATAGGTAACATGAATGATTAAGAAAGTAATTACAGCAATATATATATTTTTTGAGCATTTGAGTTGTAACATTTCATTGTACATGTTACATTTTGAGCATTACAGTTGTGACATTTCATCCTTTACATACACGGATACGAACTGGAAATGAGAATCATAACAAATTAAGGTTGTTTGCACTAGAGTAGACGAAGGAATATGCAATAAAACTTCAATTAAATCAAATCAAATCAGATGAAAACAATGATAGACCGAAGCCTCCTTCAAACTCACAACATGCTACAATCGCTACTTCCACTCTCAGAACCAAATGACTATGAATCTCCTTCTACAGCCTCTTCATCGACGAATACAAGGGCCCTGGGATCAAAAGTAGTTGGCCGACTAGGAACATATGTAAGGGCTCCGGATTGAAACGCTTGTGCTAAGCCCTCTGCATAGTCCGGAAGTATATAAGGTTGAATCGGACTGGAATGAAGACGCCACGATGGAATGGACAGGGGTCTTGGCCTTTTTAGCAGTGTTACCGCAACTACTCTGCAAGAGAAAATCGATAGTGGTAAGAATAAGTGGGTGAAGATGGAATCAATAAAGAAGCAATGAGAACTAGCCCTGAAGTTAGAGAATGTAAAGTTGAACTTACAGTACTTATCTTGTCTTGCTCTCTTTGGAGGTGCTTCTTGAACTGCTGCCGGTCTAGGATGTTTAAGAGGGCCCATGGCGGATGACGTAGCCATATACGGTTTGAGAAGGGCGTTGAATATGGCTTTGTCCTCCTCACAAGCTATAATATGACGACCAATACTCTGGCAAGCCTTGAGGGAGGCACCTGAAAACACGTAGCACAGGAAAGAAGTGAGTCCCTGTGGATAAAATCAGAGGATTGAAAATGCAGAAACTGTTAATGAAGGATTACCTGTTCCTGCCATCCACTCGAAGACTATGTCGTCGGGCTTGGTCATCTCCTCAAATATGCCCTCCATCATCTCAGGGGCTTTCTCCCTTGGGCCTCTCCACGGCACCTCCCCATTCATTTCCTGAGAATCCACATTGGTGAAGTTGAGAATGACATCACTCTCGGTAATGTGGAGGTCGTTGTATACGACATCAGATTTCTTTGTTTGAAAAGAGAACTTGGATGGGGGATGACCACTACGAATGAAGACGCGCAACCAGAATTGAAGAGACTGCGAGACACAAAAATATGTGACTGTAATTAATAAGAAAACTTAGTAGAATGCAAAGACAAGGAATGATTATGATGTACATACCAAGGAGTCGGGGATCGTAGGGTGAGCCAAGCCTAGTGCATTGAAGCCCTACCAGTCTTAGTGTTGAACAAAGTCATTAATCTTAGTCTTTTCAGAAATATTCGCAGCAAGGTCTTGGTCGTTGTTGTAGATTATGCAAGGAGCACCATCACACTGCAAGAAATGTCTTGCAAATTCGAAGAGGTCCTCCAAATACTCCTTATCACGTTTGTTCCAAGGTGGAATGATGTAGGGGGGATTGGATATCGTAGGGACCGGAAGATTCTCAGGAATGTCGGCTATGATCAAGTCAAATCGCAAGTGATTCTGCTCTTTGCATCTTGGCAGAACTCGGTTCTCGCGGCATGCTCCAAACTTGAGTAAACAAGAAAACATAGTTAGACACTATAAGATTTACAGTAATGTATGTATTAAAGGGAAAGCACTAAGCAACGGATCATACCTTTCGAACGATGTCTAGAGCCTTGTTCCATTCATGATCGCCACCCACGTCAGAGAGCTCCTTGTGTCGAAGCAGAACTGAATCCACAGAGGAGTTGATGACATAAACCTGTGTGGAATGCGGAGTTCCAGCGGACAAGGTAGTTTGCGGAAATTGCTTGGCCTTCCTCTTCTCAAGGAGACTCTTGGTGATCTCGGAAGCACTGCTCGAGGAAGGAGCCGGCAAAGAAGTTGTAGAAGGCTTCGTAATGACATTACCTGGAGAGGGCTCTGGTGCCTTCTGACCTGGCGCGGAAGACCCCGCACCGGTTTGTTGTGATGCCTGTGATTGACAACGCAGAGATTTCAGGCGCTTCCCTCTACCTCTTTTCGGTGGTGGAGCAGATGATTGATCCTGCTGTCCATTGTGATCCTTTGCACCATCCACCGAGTCTTCGACCACCACCTCAGCCCCATCATGTAGTATCTTGATGTCCGCCTCTGAGTCAATAGTGAAACCACCAGAACAATTAAGATACCAGCATCCAGCTTCCAAGTGGGTAGCTTTGTACCTTTTCAATTGCTGGGGAGAATAGATACATTGGTCCGAGCTTCTCTACGTCCAAGCACTGAAGTACTTGGGGAGCTGCTGGACCTTGATGGCCCCCTTCAGTAGAAGCTCTCGCTTGAAGTACCTAAGGGAAGACATTTAAAAGGTTAGTATTAGAAATAAATAGTAAGCAAATTATAAAATGCAAATGCGATTAAGTTAGGTAACGTACCGATAAGTAACCCACTTGACAACTTGAGCGGTTCGAGGGAATTTAGCGAAGTTGGACTTCTTGTCAAAGGACTTTTCAGCCTTCTTTCCAATGAACGTAGGGGAAGGCCTTGTCCCACAACAGAATACGTGAACTCTCACATAATCGCCCGACTGTTGGACATCAGGAAATGCCCTTCAATTGATATCGAGGTTCTCCGCCTTGCATATGTCCTCGACTTCGTTGATGGCGGCTTCCTCCAACTGTAATACAGAATTCATATCAGTAGCAACGAGAAAGAATTTAGTAAGATAAGAAAGAAAAATGTAATTTGGAAAGGTTTCTTATAAAACTATACCCCAGCCCATAATGAAGCCGTGTTCGGTATCCTTGAATTCAGGTGGTAGAAATCTGTAAGACATTCGGGAACTCAGAGATGAGTTCCACCACCTCAACCAACGAGCCTTGTATTTGGCCTCAATGGCCGCTAGAACAATCTTCTGATGCTTATCGAGTGACATCTTAGGTTTAGAATTGTCAATGAAATGGCGATTGATCCGCAAGAAGTACCGAAGTTTTAAAAAGTATTAATACAGAAATTGTTGTAGTGATACGAAATAAAGAACTAAACAATAGTGAGGGAGTCACCTCATTGAGGAAGTCGTCACCATTCCTGGGATTTGCAATGGCCAAGTACTTCGTAAAGTTCTTCTTCTTGATGGTTTTGACCATTCTATCTGATGCCTCATTCATGACATCCCAAACCGCACTTGCAGACTGCTCATCCTTGAGTGTCTTGTTGAGGTAGGCCCTAGCTGCTTCATCCAAGGCCACATCAATTTCCCGCTGTAGAAAGATAATTAAACCTTAGAAAATTCCAAAAATATCGAAGAATAACGAGCAAAGAGAGAGGAGTTAAAACTTACTCGGTACAGAAATGCGATGAAAACTTTAATTGTCAAGGGAAACCACGAGGAATTAGGTGGCTTGTTCTTCAAACATGTATCAAATTCTTCGTGACTGAGGAGGTCCTTAAATTCATAGAGCTTCATCATTCTGAATGAGCGGATTTGAAACAATTTTGCAGAGAGATTACTCTTGACGTGGTCATTCTCATTCGACATGAATAAAAAAAAATACGTAAGATGAATAATAGAGATTAGATAGGCTTATAAATGAAAAAAATGAAAAAAAAAAACAAGTACATACCAGTTGATGTCATGCATTGCGTGTAGAAGATTGCCAACATGGCCGCGTGGGTCTAGTACAATGCAGTGCACAGATATGTGCCATGATGGGTCGTCTGCATGGTGCTTGTATATATGACGAAGCCATGCTGAGAGGCGATGGTTACCTTTCCAGACAAAAAACATCTTGCCCAAGAATTGCGTCCACTCCTCGTCTCCTTGAATTTCATATTCAAAAGCATCATTCGCGTCCCTCCATAATGGGCTCCAACCGGCCATGACCTCATCCGTAACATCTCTTGTCTGCTCTTCGTTGTTGTACATAGAGATGTACATGACGCGGTCCCCATCTCTATATCCCTTAACAAACTCCCGCTCCAAATGTTGTACCCCCATTTCGCCCACTTGTCTAACCTTGGCCATTGGGATCATCCTGCACAGGGGCACCAACAATTGCAACTTCTGCGATGGTTTGATCCTGAGGTTGTTGATGACGGCTATAGAGTCCACCTTGTGTTGTTTTTGATGTTGCAATTCTCCTTCTATAGCCGTCTTCAAGTCTATCGGACAAGATGGTTTGACCAACACATCTTGTGTTTGCGTAACCTGCCAAAAGATGTGCAAATTAACAAAAGAATCGCAATCAACGAAAGTCATACAAAGAAGACAAGTATATAAAAGAGAATAACAATATAATTTTATACTGTAAACTCTTTTGTAACAACTCAATTATTATCTATGTTTGCAGGAACTATCTACGTGATGCACAACCATAGTACTCCTTAGACTGTCTACAGTTCCATTGACGGCGCCTCCTCCAAAATCGCATGGTTTGTTGGAAAGGGCACGGCAAAATTGCCGGAAGGGCGAAGACCACATGGGCTGGCCTCCTCACTGTAATAGGCGAGGAAGGACAGGGTGGAGACATAGGCGGTGAGCCCTATGGAAGAGAAGTGGGCATGTAGCCCGGGGAGGTAGGCTCATACACCGGGGATGTAGGCATGTACACTGGAGAGGTAGGCATGTACTGTGGAGAGTGGACCTCAAAAGGTCCACTTTCCACACCCACAGGGTTTGCTACATCACAGGTACAATAGTACTGATCAAATGAATCCAAAAGATCGGAAACATTGATCACAGAAATGGGGGAAGTGGCGGACATCTCAGGAGCATCGGATGATACCTAGAGTAGAAGAAATGAAGTGAGGGATAAATTCTACTTTCATAAGAGTAGTAAACAATGTATAATAAAGGCCGCACTCAACTTCATAAATCTGTGAAATTCATGGTCATTGTCAAACTAATGACATACCTCGGTCTTTGCTTACGTCGGGTCTTGACGTTTGCTCCCCAAATTATCTTCATCGGATTCCTAATTCATAAAAAAAGTAATGACTAGAAGAAAAAATAGCAACCATCAAGACTTAAGTTTTACTTATTCCAATCAAATATATAGCAAATAGAACCATCACAAGGCTCATGGAGGGGTGAGCCTTTGCCATTGCAAACAACACACGGCTCCCCGCAAGCATGTGGCAGCTCCCCGCCTATTGTCGTCGACGACAGTAGGCTTGGGGCACCTTGCATTTTAAAAAAAGTGCCGCATGAAGAGCATCCTCAGCTCAGTCTCGGAGGGAAGAGCCTCCGCCTTGATGCATTCAGGTCGCTCCCCTCCTATTGTCGTCGACGACAGTAGGCTTGGAGCACCTTGCATTAAAAAAAAATGCCGCATGATGAGCATCTTCGGCTCAGCCCCGGAGGGGCCAGCCTTCGCCCCGAATGCACAATCAATCCACAAGAACTCAACAGCCAGCACCCAACACGCATACAACCAGCAACCCACAAACAGGTCGCAACCCAAAAACGATTCACAACCCGCAAAGAATCGGCAACCTCAACAATCACTCAAGTCGAATCTCCCCAACCCTGCATATCACAAAACCTGCTATGCCACCATTGTGGAGTACCTCCTCGTCTTCATCCTTGACGTCCACGTTCTGATCCCTTCGAATACGCTCCTCATCCAAATCCCTCCCACTTCCGAATCCATCATTGTCTGCTCCTGCAGATTCGTCTCGGTCAGTGCCTCCTCCCATCCCATTCAATTCCACCTCCCTTTCGACTTCTTCAACATCCTGCAGACGCCGATTCTCTAGCGCGTTGCGTTGCCGCGCATCGCCACTAGATTCACCTCCGGCCTCCATGATCGCAGCCCTCACTCTCCGGGCACACCCTCGCAACTCCTCCCCCTCCTCTCCTTCAATTCGAAATCTCTGTGTGCGAAGAAGCGTCAAGTCGACACGCACCCACCAGTGTCAAGTGAGGTCTTAAAATCTTATCGAACCAGTCCAACTTGCAGTGTGAATTATGGATCGGGCCGAGGTCAATGTAAGATGCTCATTTGACTTTTACTATCCCAAGCTAGTAATTCAATAGTGCATCATCATTTTCTCATCCAATTAGCCAGCATACGGCCTATTAGAACGTACAGGACCTACTAAAATAACCATTGCCTCATTATTTTTATTAGTTCTCGCCCGCAGAGAACGATTACATTAAAAGAAGGTTTATAGCCCCATTAATTACATGTACGAAGGAACGTGGTACTGACATTTACAAGCATTCCATTATAATTTGTCGAAGACACAACATAAAACTCTTACTTTGACAACTACATTCTCTATTACCTAACGACGTACACCACCAAGTTCTAATGTTAAGCTTATTTCAATAAAATAATTTCGACAAACACATGCTAAGCCTAATCAAATTCCATTGACCCACAAACAATGATTATACAGTGCGAGATACTTACCAGTTCTGAGTCACAATAAACTGTTTAACTTTATTCAATGAATATATAACTTTAACATTTTCTAAAAAACGTGCTTACAATAACCTAATTCTATTGACGCACACACAAACAGCATTTGCTAAGACAGTGTAGTACACTTACCAGTTCAGAGAGACAATCGTTGTCGGATTGTGAATGCATCTTCATTGAGCAAGAATCCTTCTTCCCAAACGAAGGCTGCGGGGACTCTACTCTTTGACTACAATTAATTTCTAAATCTTCCATCTGCTCCTCAAGTAGTACCTCACTACCATTAGGGGAAGTTTGGGGTCTCCAGAAGGCCTTTTCCAAGTTTTCCGTGCCTTAAATTTTTGCCATGCCCGTGCACTTTACCTGCTGGCACCAATGGTGCCAGCAGGTTGCCAAATGCTGCCAGCAGTGCCAGCAGTGGAGTCAGATGGAGGAGGCTGATCCATGAGAAAAGCCATGTCTTTGCATCGATCCAAAACAGGAACCAGCTCCTCCATCGTGAGCTTCCTCGGTGGTGCATCCTTAGGCTGTAGCAGATAGCTCCTAATGAGGTGTTTGCTCGCCTCCAAGACAATGGCGCTCTTCGTTGCTTTGTTGTTCATCTCTACCTGCTCTTGTATTAAGCTACTAATCTCTGCTTTAGAGTCTCTATAGTTCCCAACTTTCACTGGATGATCATGTGTTCCTATGTGAATACAAGCTCTAGTTTGATTTGCTTTGCCCACTACGTAATAAATCTTAGCCTCGCATGTAGCTACACATGACGGAGGTTCTTTACATACCATGCACACTAGCGTGGAGTCAGATGGAGGAGGTTGATCCATGACAAAAGCTTGGAGGGTACACCCTTCAAACTCAGTCTCGTTTACCTAGAAGATCTTAGGAATACGCTTCAGGAAGTGACACTCCTTGTTGCTGCAGCGCAGCCATCCGACGCACATGGAAATTCGAAAAGAGAGTACGAAGTCGTTTTTGATGTTTGTTGTCATGGTCTTGGTCCACAAGTGTCCGTCGTATCGTTTGTCCATTCCTTGCATTGACTTGGCGGCGAGCTTAGAGGATCCTGCAGCAGCTGGGGGCAACTCAAAAAGAACCGGACCATCAAACTTTGCAGGCAAGTACTCAACTCTCTCGTGTCTAATAGTGGAATAGTCTATCTTTTTTAGAATGTTTTTTGACCCACGCGCCTTTGCAAGCTGTTGAAGGAGCGGAACAATGCTAACTGTGACCTGGGACAATAAAGGAGAGACATTGGATGGAGGAGCATCTACGTGGACCTTCGGCACCAACTTGACGGGACTGACTTCGTCATCAGAAGAGAGAGATATGATGGACGGAGGAGGAGGTTTCTCAACGTTTGATGTCTCCGTACCAGGCTCGACTTTGACCTTGACATCACGAGGTAAGGGAGTCTGAATTGTGCAAGTAGAAGAGCGACGGGGGGTGAGGATCTCAGTGGATGCAGCCATAAGAGAATCAGTAAGACCGTAGACTCTATAGGATCCAGGGAAAAGTCTCCAGTGCAACATATTGTTCTCATCTCTCACTGAAGGTTGCCCGAGAGTGTGGGTAACTTCGGCGGTAACGTCATCAAAGATCTTCTCCTCTATACTGATGGAATCCTCACGGAAAAGGAATCTCAGACTCAGGCGAATAGAGGAGACTGTAGCTAGACCATCGTCATCTACGTGAAACCTAAGAGGGATGCCCATGCCTTGGGCATACAGATAGACCATACCCATATTCGCAGGAAACTCAATCGTACTAGCGGAAAGTGGAGAAGAGTCAGTATACTAGCAAAGCGGTATCGCAAGAGCAAAGTGAGAGGTGTGATGCATCGCTGTTGATCATTTTATTCCAGTTGGAATGTCCATGTGGATGACTAGATAATAATTCATTCTGTTAGGTAACGAATGTATGATTTAAGAGAGACGGCGCTAACTATTTGCAGGCCAAAGTATACTAGGTAGGAGTTTTTAGAACTATGCATTTAATATTTGAATCGTGGAGCCGATTCTGTTTGATGTATAGTTTGGTGAGATTTGAGTGAGCCGTCAGTTGCTTCCATATTTAAAACAAGTATGCAAGTGCTTAATTGAAATCTTTTATTATTTTGTAGGCTTCAATTTTTCTCGATAAAAATAGATTGATCTCATCACCTTTAATTCAAAATGCATGTATTTTAAGTTTTAATTAATTTAAGTAGGTTAAATATAAGGTAAGTAGGTAGGGCTGAGTCAGAGGGGTTGGAATTTTGGGATGTATAAGATGAAGGGAAGTTAGAAGGAGAGCTATATTGTGAAGAGAGTTCTCTAGTTAGTTAGACACATGAAGGGGAGTGGAGGGTCATCTCCCTCCACTTATGTTCCTCGCAAACCTAGAAGAAAAGCTTATGGTACAGATTTTAAGAATAGGAGATCGAGGAAGAGGACAGAATCACGTAGAAAGGTAAAGGCGAGAGGCAACCTCTTGAGTGCACCTCTGAAGGTTCGAGGGGCTGGGCTGCATTTGGCAGTTAAATTTTGTAGCATTTGTAAACTCATTCTAGAGTCTATAGTGGAAATTGAAGATGAGGTTTTAGATGTCACGGTTGGCGGCCATGCTGTAGTAAACATGAACTAAAAAGATAATGAGATGACCGAAGATTTAGGGTTTTTATGGTTTAGAAACACCACAGTCTTTGCAGCCTTCTTTTGGCTGAAATGGGTCACTTCCAGAAGTGAGAGCTTTAGGATCAAGAGAGGATCAACTCTCTACTGAAGTAAGTTACAGACCTTCGTTTTATTGATGAATGTGACTTGTTCAGTCTTTAAATGTGATTGCTTCATTTTTCTTGTAACTGTCTTATACTTGTAACTGATGACCTTTACAGTGCTTTATGTATTGCAAATACTTAAACATATTTTAGACGTACTTGTAACGCAGTTAAATTGTGAATTCCCGTGCTTTATGTCTTGCAAATTCTTCGAAATATTTTAAACCTAGTTTTCCCACAGTTAAATTTTGAATTCTCCTCCTCAATGTTGTTAATGTTCTTTTTGTGAGGAAGTGGACTGAGGGAGGAGGTTCTAGGTTTGCTAAACAAAGTAGACAACTGCGAGAAGAAGTGAGTGGAGAAGAAGCGAAAGAAGGTTTAAGTGAGTGGCGAGGAAGAACTGCGAGAGCGAGACGAGCAATTATGGAAGAAGGGGAGGCCGTAGATCGAGCTCTTGCGACCCGTGGAGCGTCTGGAAAAGGTGGGCAAAGAGGCGTGGGGCGCAGTGCTCGTGGTGTTGGGCAGGGTTGGAAGGAGGTTGGATGGGGACGGCGTGGAGGTGCGGGCCGCGGAGGGCGTGGACGAGGGAGGGAACTAGGGAGTGGGTGCGGTGCTGCGGAGATGGAGTTCGCTGCTCGGGAGGTCGACGCTGGCGGGGAGCACTTGGAGGAGCCACGGGTTGAAGAGGACGACGAGCAAGAAGAAGCACAGGAAGGCAACGAGCAGGAAGAAGAGCAGGAGGATGACGACCATGAAGGAGAGTAGGAGGATGACGACCATGAAGGAGAGCAGGAGGACGAGGACAGGCAAGGTGAGGAAGACGACGACGACAACATCGCCGTTGAGGTGAGTACTCTTGCAGGTCTTGGCGCTTGTGGGGATTGGGGTTTGTGGGGATTGGTGTTTCATGTGGTGTTTAGGTTTTGAGGGTCTTGGGTGCATTGTGGGTTTTCGGGGATTGGGGTTTGTGGGGATTGTGTTTTGAGGAGTGTGAATTTGTTTTAAGGAGTTTGTGGGTTTTGGGGATTGGGTTTTGTGATCACTAGGGCAGCCCACACCGAATGAGCGCGCTTGCAGCACCTGCAGAGGCTCGGCCCCAAGGGGCTGGGCCGAGGATGCGCTCAGGCTGCCTTTGTTTTTTTGCCATTGTGTGCCTCTTAGATGGCTTTCGGCCTTGAATGTTGCTTGGGGCCTTCGGCATGCTGCAGCTGGAGAGGCTTGGCCCCAAGGGGCTGGGCCGAGGATGCGTTTAGGCTGCCTTTGTTTTTTGCCATTGTGTGCCTCTTAGAGGGCTTTCGGCCCGCAATGTTGCTTGGGGCCTTCGGCATGCTGCAGCTGCAGAGGCTCGGCCCCACGGGGCTGGGCGGAGGATGCGCTCAGGCTGCCTTTGTTTTTTTGCCATTGTGTGCCTCTTAGAGGGCTTTCGGCCCGGAATGTTGCTTGGGGCCTTCGGCATGCTGCAGGTGTAGAGGCCTCATGAACCTAATCTTCATTTTATTGTCTATGATTTAGTAGTCTGTAGATAATATGGGGAGCCTAGTACAGGTATGGACTCCAGCAGAGACCGAGGTACTTAAGCATTTCAGCATTTCCGAAATTATTTGTGTTATTTTATTATTGTTCCCGGGGCGGAGGCTTTGGAGGGTGGTAGGCACGATTGCTTGGTCAAAGACCACACTTGTATTCATATATTGAAAATATGTCATAGCAATTTCAGACTGACCGACAAGGACATGAATCCTCTCTCGCCCCTTTGACAGGTCTGCTGCATCATACCAAGCTTCAGCCTGGTTGAATCACATCCCAACAGACCACCTTCCCCTTGTCATTCTCTTAAAAATAGAAAAGACAGGTTCTAGGACTGTAAGGGAAAACCACAAAAACTACAAATGCAAAGGAAAAAAAAATGGGCCGCAAAGAGCGCAATCGCATGGGGAAAAAAATATACAAGCCTTGAACCTTCCCTGTTAGGAAGACCTCGGTGATGAGGTAAGATACATTAATATACCTGCAAATCCATTCTATGCAAGCATTCTACCGCAGCTCAATAGATCAAAAAAAATAAAAATTAAACACTACAAGCAATCCTACTGATTGCTAAAGCTTGTATTCTATGTGGCAACACCTCTCTGCCGTTTCTGTGAGACTGCGCCACCTACCTTGCCGCCCATAACCTTCTCATTCTTTCTCCCCTTTGCCCTGGTCTTCTCAGCAGACTCCTCTGCCGCTTGCTCTGCCTCCTTGGCGGTGCATGCCCTGGTCCGCACATTGACTTTAGGGACAGCAGCGGGACTCCCACTCACTTCGACAATCCCAGCCAGCTCCTTGTATGTGGTCCTGTCGGCTGAGTACAGATTCTCAGGCGCAGTCTCATGTCCCGGCCCAACATCATCCTCCACATTTGGCCCCTTCATCATCTTTGCTCTCAGCTTGAAAGGAGACCGGGGCGATACTGACTTCCACACCTGGGCTCCTTCTTCCTCTGGTGCTCCCAACGACAAGTCCTCCAGAAGATCCGCTTCATCCACCGCGGCTGCCTCCCCACCGCGGCTGGCTCCCTCCTCTACAAGCAACGTTGCACCACCCTTCTCCTTTGCTGCCGGCTCCTTCTCCTTTGATGCACCCTTGACCTTCCTTCTTGGTATCGCCATGAACTTTGCTGCAGCCTCCACCGACACCAAAGTCTCAACAAATCCCCCAGCCGTGACTCCTGCACTCTCCCAAGCAAGTTCTCCCCAAAGCCCTCTGCGCTTGCTCCCCGGCAGGCATTGTGACCCCGGCTTGACGGGCGATATTTCCTTCCTCTCAGGCTTCTCCGGCGTGTCCTTCCCCTTCACCCCCTGCGGTCCCTTCTCTTTTACGTGCGGTTCCTTCTATGCCTGCGGTCCCTTCTCTTCTACTTGCGGTCCCTTCTCCTCTGCCTGCGGGCCCTTCTCCACTACCTGCGGTCCCTTCTCCACCCCCTGGGGCCCCTTCTCCACTGCTTGCGGCCCCTTCTCCACTGCTTACGGCCCCTTCCCCACTGCTTGCAGCCCCTTCTCCACCCCCTGCGGTCCCTTCTCCACTGCGTGCAGTCCCTTCTTCACGATGCCGGCACCTTGATTCGCCTTCTTCCCGCTCCCACTGACACCAACAGCAACAGCCTGATCACGCTGACCCCCTCCTTCTTCCCGGGGACTCATCACTTCTACATAATCCTGCTCTTCCACCTGCTCTTCCACATCCCCTTCCCTGGCTGGCTGTTGTGGGCTGCCTTTTCTTTGGGCTGGTTGTGAAGGGCGCACCTCCACACTGATGTCGCCGTCTCCTCCCTCCTCTGTCCCCTCTTCAGACGACTCATCATCAGACGAGCTTCCATCCAAACCCGAACCATCTACGGTAGTGCCAGAGCTCAAACGTAGGGGGGGCATCTTGACGGTGGGCTTTTCGTCATCTGAAGAATCTTCCTCCGACTCTAGGTCTGGTTCAGACCCCTTCAAGTGAGTGCCCTCCGCGAGAGCCTCCATGACCACCTTCTCCACCGGCTTCTCCAACCTTGGTTCATCTCTTGAGCGTATGCTCTCGCCCCTCAAAATCCGGTGCGGCACACCACCAAACTCCTGAGGCACGCCTCCAGAGCATGTTGTCTGACTTGTCTCCCCTTCGAATGTTAGTCCCGCGCTGTTGAAGACCTTCTTTGGTGATGCAAATCGGAGGCTAGACCCTGCCACGACACAAGAGATTAGAGTCTATACACATAGTACATAATGTAATTTCAGTCAACCCGCACAAATGAACCAGTATTATCACTATGTATTGGATTTGAACTGCTGGACCATTTGTATAGGTCCGCAATTCTGAAAGTACTGTATGACCAGGATTCAATCTATGTTTACCACGTAGGACTTCTAGTGCCAAGTTAAATAAAGACAAGAAATACATGTTTTAGCTTCGTCAGGTACAATGTCGTCTGTGTACAGCACCGTAAGTACATTTCAACCACATTGAATACATAAGATACTTGCTCTAAGTAGCCGCATGTACCTGAAGATTAGGCCTAATATACAAATATGACATTTCTAGCGCCTAACCAAAGTCACCAAGTACTATGCAGTACACAATAGTCCTCCACATTCAGCGGAACAAACTTTTTGTACACATGTTGCATTTACTGAATTTAGGCCTAATATACAAATATGACATTTCCAGCGCCTAACCAAAATCACCAAGTGCTATGCAACACACAATAATCTTCCAAATTCTGGGAAGCAACTTCTTGTACACATGTTGCATTTACTGAACTTGATACAAATATACAAACATGACATTTCCAGCGCCTAACAAAAATCACCAAGTACTATGCATTACAGAATAATCTATGGAATTCATCAAAGCAACTTCTTGTACACATAATGCATTTAGACTGCGACACTAAGATACACGTTCAGTCTCATGCCGTTAGTGAAATTGGACTCCTTATACCTTGTGCAAGCTTAATTGAAACTAAGATCACGATCAGATGAGGGACTGCAACCTAAACAAATACACCTTGTACAACCTTACCTGCCAACACTAAACTCGTTATCCTTACTATAACAAACTTCTAGAACTCAGCAGAAGTGGAACAAAGGCATACTACACTGTGAGCTTCAAAGTACATAAGCACTCAAATCCTTACAGAGCACAACAGTGACTATTCATTGCAAAGCACATAATAAGAGTCTGAAAATTATGTGCTCTTAAACTTACCATCCAAAGGCACCTTTGCCATTGCCTGGTTTGTTCTGTCTTCCATCACTCTCCTCCTTTCTTCGGCCAGTCCAAGCATTTGGGCCTTCTCCACCAAATCCGCAGGTGGCTCTCTCCAACCAAAACTTCGGTGCCAATCTGGGTGACACATCTCCCCACACCCTGTGGCCACGCACTTACAGCTTTGAACAAAGACAACTGAAGCACAGAACGGATGATACAAATGTCTACAAGAGGTAACAACCATGTCATTCTGCAGGAATGGGAAGGAACATAAGCAACAAGCTGTAATCCTGATCAACGAGGCCTCATCAGAAGAATCAAACCTGGGGAGAATTGATTCCCTAGCCGCATACACCATTGGACTTGGCGTAAAGTTTAGACTACTCCTCCCTTGCTTCAACTGAAACTTCTCGGCTGCAAGGGCATCAAACTGAAGCTGACCCGACTCCAATTCCCTTGTTAACACCTGGATCTCAGCCTTGGCAGCCTCGAGCTCCTTCCTCGCGGCCGCAACCATCTTCTCCTGCTCATCCAGCTGCTCCTGAATTCCCTCTATCTTGATCTTCTCTTTGTATACATCAGCCCCTTCCTGTTCAAGTGCTTGGATCAACGCCGTCTTCTGCTCCTCATGTTTCCTCACTTGTCCCATGCCCCATTCGGATTGCTTGCTCTTCCAAATGGCTTGGTCAAGTCGTTCTGTTGCCTTCTTCTTTAGCTCCCGCTTAATCTTTTGCTTCAAGAAGATAGCCTGCATTAACCCCTCCACGTCTTGCATCCGCACTTCCACTACCTCCTTTGCCAACCTCCCACTTGGAGCACGCGCCGCCGCATCCTCCTGCCGCCGCATCCTCCTGCAGACTCCCGAGGCCATGGCAGATTCAAGTCCTCCCCTTGACTCACCTGGTGCCCCACGACCCCTCACCCTCATCGCGTCCCCTTCCTCCACCTTCCCTTCCCAGCCGGGCTCCACCTTGATGCCGCGCCATTCCTTCCCTCTCACGTCCACCTTCTTCTTCCCCTCCTCAGCCGTGGACTCCGCAATACTCTTGCGCAGCTCTTCTAGCTTTCCCCTATCCAGCTTGTATCTACTCCTCTGGCGCTTGTTGGTCTCCTCCCCGAATGCACACCAATTCACTCGACCCCCTCCTTCCTCGTACTCCAGAGCAATCCCTTCAGCAAACCCGATTGTAATCAGGTTTGGATTCTCCTCCTCTTCATGCTAATACAAAATGGGGTGCAAATACTTCACCCTGTCCACCATGGAAGGAAAGGATCGTGTTATTGAAGTACTGAGCGATGATAGTACCTCGGACTCTCTAAATTCTCAAATAAAAGTGGAGATTGGGCCACACAAGGGATGGCGTCTCAGAAGTCTAAAAGGACATCTGGTCCACTTCCATTGGACATTGGCTCTAGCCAAGCAACACCAAGACATGAGGATAGAGGAAAAGGGCCAATGGATGATTCCAAAGAATTAGACATTCTTTTACGAAAATTTGGAGGTGGCTAGAAGGGAAAGAGACGAGGCCCGTACAGAACTGGAAAAGCTGAAGACCACTATACAGATGGTAGATGATACACCATCTTCCACAAGGGCATTATCATGGCTTGGTTGGGTCCACAAACTACGAGATAAGGAGACAATAGTCTCTAGAGCACAACAGGATATGAAGAAATGTGCAATTACTTCCATGGATGTCGAAGAAGCTATCCAATCATCTTTACAGAAGAATAACGAGGCAGCAGCCAAGGGCGGCGAGGATGCTACAAAAATCACGATATGGCGCGATGTAGGAGAAATGATGGAGCGCACATTACATAGTTCCAAAATAAAGGAGGGGTCATTGACTGGGCGCTAGAGGTCGAGGAGGGGTGGATATCGTACGATGTACTATCATCTCATTTGGATGAATCGAAACGTGTGGTTATCCATACCCGCAAACCGTCGAAGGAATATTCCAAGGAGACGTGTCCCATCTGTCAACAATATTTTGGGCCGGAAGGGGCCTTTGAGATGGGAAATTGTAATCACAAGTTCCACATAACCTGCATCGCGAAGGCTGCTTTAAACAACAAACAATGTGTTATGTGCCGCTCCCCAATTAGTTCACGTTTTTACGAGATGCTGGGACTACAATACGTAATGCCGCCTGGGCATGAGTTTGATTGGTGGAATTTACCACTAGACCAACTACCTAAGAAAGAGCTGAATTATTATGATTGGGGCAAATCACTTGCTTGGAACCCGGAGACAATGAGTCACCAACTATCTACGGCTGGCAATGCCGAATTGGACGATCTTTCATGGATGACACACGACTATGAGGTGGAGATGAGGGCACGTGAAATTCCGGATGCCAAGGAGCGAGAATTTTTTTGTAGGAACTTCGGTGGACATTGGAGTATACATGGCAATCGCTTCTTCCGGTTTCCAAAACCGGAAGTTGTGGTAGATGCCGACGTTAAAAGAAGAGAAGTAGAACGGGACTATGGCCAACTTGATGAGTACAAGATGTATGACAGAACCCTGGTTGGGAGGGCACTTGTATTGGCCAAACTTGAAGAAGCCATTCAGCATCGTCGCACTTTTACAGAGGAATCCTTCAAATATTTGGACCTAGACTACTGGGTGATCATTAAGAAGTCTGACGATGCTCTTCAGAAAATAGTTTGCGACTGGAGAAGGGCACTTTGTGCGGAGGATAATTCCTCTTGTTGGTCACGCGCTAGGATTGAGAAGATTGTGCAAGAAACAGTAGCCAAGATTGAGAAGGCAAAGGAGTTGTGGGACGGGAAGAATTCCAAGAAGCGCAATCGGGACGCCCCTTATGAAGATGACCCTGAATGGAAGGTAGATAATCGTCGTTCTTTGGAACGCGTGGAAGAAGAATATCGATCGGGGGTACAATTACACATCCAAGCCAGCGACGCCAAACTCGGAGGTCAAATGCAAACAATGGACGTTGAGTAGAGTATTAACGTTGGACATGGTACCCGCATTACTTCGGTTAATGTGACAATACACTGGGTGATAGTCGTATTTAGAGCAATATATATATATATATATATATATATATATATATATATATATATATATATATATATATATATATATTGGTTGCCTAGCCGGGTGTATGGACTTTACACTACTTCTATATGTACTTGCAAAAATTACCTCTGGTTTTAATACAATTTCATTTATGTTTTCTCGGAGTTGCATTTGTGTTGCAAGAATTGTTAATACTTAGATGCATCGAACTTCATATGTAGATTTTGTACATTCATTACAAGAAAGAAATTGCGAGAAGTACAATCAAAGTAAACATAAGTACACAACGTGGAGGACAATATTGAAGAGGCAAGCACCACCGCTTAAAAGTTAAATGTATATGATATGATAATGGTTTCTAGAAATGGACATTCATAAAAGAGTGGCATTCTAGGGTGGTGCACTGGAAATGCTACCTTCTAACTATCGTGCGCAATCAGGCCACATAATCGATGTCGTCCTTCACTTTAGCCCCACTAGGACCGGAAGAATTGTATTCGTCATCGCCATCGCTCTCGCGTACCTTCTTCACCCTCCCCTTAGTCTTCTTCTTTGACTCGAATGGGTTCATGAATTTCTTTGGGCCATTCGGGTCATCCAAAGGAGTTTTTGGCTTCCCAGGATTGAAAGCCAACACCTTCTGAGTCTTGTCTATAGCCTTCCGCTTGGACATGGCTCTAGCAGGGGGTTTCTCAGGAAATATGTCCGGTTTTCCTAAAGCCAACTTCGACCCAAAGAGATGCCCAATTGGAAGTCCATCATCAGTAGAGAGGATGCCCGGGTCTGCTTGTCGGGTTCGGACCAATCTCTTCCTACATTTCTCCGCTACTTCAGCAGCCTTAGCATCTGCCTTCATTTTTTTAGACAACTCAACCAACCTCGTGGACGATTCAAACCCACCAACTTGGACCCTAGTCTTTGGAGTTCCAAACAATGTTCGAGACGCATCCGATACGGGTACGGGCACATCTTTCTTTGTAGTGGCTGGAACCATTTCCTCCTTCAGGCGGTTGAAGTTTGGAGAAACAACCATAGAAATATCAAGGGTGGGGTCTTCCCCTTTCTTTGGTACGACCAAACCCACGGTAGTATGATAGGATCCTCCCCGCAGAATCTTATCACTGTTTAGTAAACCGTCTCCATTCAGAAAAGAGGCAAGCTGAATCGTATCCTCCTCGTTGGTACCTTCTACTTCGATATCATCATACTCGAAAGCACGCTCCATCGGCGCAGGAGAACAATGGGATTTCCCTTTCGGTGAAACCTCGAGGTCGTCGACTGGGTTGTCAATGGGGGGGTCAATTGATAGATCGTCAAAGGGTACATCAACATCAAACTCACTAGAGTAGTCAACGTCCTCGGTTTCCACGACCTTCGGATCCTCCTTCCCCTCCAACTCCCCATAGAACCTCCCTAAGGCACTCAACTTGGACTAGGAAATTATCTTGGAATTTGTATACACAAACACGAGGTCATTAGCCCTTTCCGGAAGTAAACGGTTTCGCTTCCTGTTGTGGACAAAGGAGTAGCTACTCCAATTCCGCTCGCATGAAGAAGAAGACAGGGGCTGAGCTAAAATCCTTTTTGCAATTGGGGAAATGAATTTACCAGCGGATCCATATATATCCCACCAACCAGAAGGCGGAAATTGTGATTTAGAGGAGTCACGTACATCACGAAACGGAGGATAAGCTTCACGAAATGCAAAGAACTCTTCTATGACCACTTCCTTCAATGTCACAGGAGCCATCGACAACAAGACCTCCTTCGCCGATGCCATCGCATTAGTATCATTGTGAAGGTCCTCATCGTCAATAAGATATGGGTTTGGAAGCGCAGCAGCACACTGTAAGGGTGATTTGACCATGGCTTTACGCTCATAGAATGAGTCTTTGCAGAAATCAGCATTGTCAGAGTCTAGTTTGAAGGGCTCATGCCGTAAAGAGAGAACATGCTTCTGTTACCTACATCAGCCACGGCAATCAAGGCAACCAGGGGCGGTGAAGACTAGCAATTAGCCTAGAGGAAGGAACAGTTGAAGCAGAGAAGTCGTAGTTGTAGCAGAAAGATAGGACAGAACTTAGTATAAACAGGGTAGCTAGTTGAAAACTTACACTCTTCGGTTTTGTGACGATGTTGAGTCAGGGCACTTAGTTCGCTTGTTTTCCTTGTAAGCTGGGGCCCGTTGCTCCACGATGCCCATGGGTGTCTCGGTTAATAGACTCTCTCTCTCTGCTTGCACTTACTCTGTTCTGTTTATTGCTCCCTGCGTTGCTTGCTTAACCCTAGTCTGACCTTGTTGTGCAATACTGCCTCTCTCTACCTTTTTGCCTCGTCCTACTACCCAGGTCGTTCTCCTTCCTGAGACTAGGGATTGTTCCATATTCTTTCATCACTTGGGTGTTTGGCAACCAGACTACTTAGCTCCGAATCTCATTCGCCTTGGGTCCCAGGTCTGCCTTGACGAACCTCCAACAGTTCTAGTCCTGGCCCCAGGACCCCCTTGGTTCCCATGACCGTACTTTTCCCCTAAAGACCCTTTGACTGTGCATCCTAGTTATAGGTGCTCATGGTCTCCTTGGCTCTAACCGCACCTCTAGCAACTCCATCCGATCAGCCCAGATTACATTTTGGCGACCATGCTGAGGATGGATTGCTGAGGTATTCCAAGTTTTTCTTGAAAACTTAAAAACCGCTTACCATGTCTCCCAGAAAACTTCCCCTAGATCGAATCAATGAAGCGGAGGACGCTGCTCAAGAAGATGACCCTGAATCTACAAAAGATTTCCTTGTATGGATGAAACAACAAATGACCCAGTTGGTAGCCAAAAATGAGGCCACTAATGCTAAGTTGGAATTACTTAGTGCACAGTATCATACCCTCCAAGAGAGTAGAACGCACGAGGCCATTAATGCTACACCTCAGGCCTCAGAAGCTCTCCCTAAAGCACTAAGATCTCCCACGATTCTAAGGGATAACCACACAGCGGCTACTTTTCCTAGCCAAGGTGATACTAGTAAAACTGTTAAGTACCCCAAGATCTCTTACCCCGTGTTTGATGAATCAGGAGACCCTGATTGGCGCGTCAGGAGATTTAAGGTTATCGCTAGAACTAATGGAGTCACCAACAATGAAGACCTCCAGAATATTTTTGGAACCACGCTTCAGGGTAACCACATCAATTAGTATATTGATTTTGAGACGGAACACTCACATGCTACCTGGGATGACATGGAACGGAGTTTTCTTCACAAATTCAGAAAATTGAAAACTAGTTCAGAAGTCCTTCGCGCTTTAGGCAGCATTACCCAGGATAAAAACGAACCAGTAGATAAATTCTACGACAGATTTAAACAGCTTGCCGACAAATTAAATCAGCGTCCTGAAGAAGATTACCTCTGTGAGTGGTTCAAGAAGGGCCTGTTGCCATGGATACAACAAGGCATTGTGATTCGTGGCGTTAAAACTTTGCAAGACATCCTGACTGTAGCAAATGATATTAGCAGAGAGCTAGGGGCCTTAAACCGAGTACAGGCACCCCTGTTACCCTTGCCCAATCTACGACCAGAAACAAGGCCCCCCTTGGCCCCTTGTTCCAGCTGTGGAAAAATACATGGAGGACGCTGCTGGTACGCTAACACCTCACCACGACCTCAGGATACCCGACGCCCTCGGCCTACCGCGGCAACCATATACCCTGAGGAAATAAACGTAGATGCGTTTCAACCTAGCCGAGGAGATGCGTGCTGGGAATGCGGTTCGTTAAATCATAAACGAGGCCAGTGCCCTCAGTGACACCAGCGATGGGCTCAGTATCATTCCAACCCAGGCCAGCAAGGGACCATGGAAAACCAAAAGGGACTTGGAACTCCTAGAAGGGGCGGAGTCACACTAACTGAAGTACACGGAGTGGAAACCAGTGTGTCTACTATCAGTAGTAACTACCCGATCCAAGGCTCCTGCGGAAAATCATGTGGTGGAACACCGCAAACCTTTTTCAGAAAATCACTGGGAAAGACTCCATAGGATACGACAGGACTTACAAGAAGGACTAGAAAATTCACATACGCCTTCACCTTTGCAGCAGATCTTAGACG
This sequence comes from Ceratodon purpureus, assembly GCA_014871385.1. Taxonomy (NCBI): domain Eukaryota; kingdom Viridiplantae; phylum Streptophyta; class Bryopsida; order Pseudoditrichales; family Ditrichaceae; genus Ceratodon; species Ceratodon purpureus. The sequence goes on along the minus strand of CM026426.1, from coordinate 40,011,802 downwards.
ATACAAATGTTACTATCACATTATCCAAGTTGATCAAGTTAAGCCCTGAACTCCAAAAATACCTACAACAGACAGCCAAGCCTGAAGGAACAACCGACCCAGAAGTCATTGAAGTTAATGCTACTACTCTGAATCCAAATGCCGCGGTAATCCATATACAACTAGGGACCCATGAAGTAGCCAATGTATTGGTAGATGGAGGCTCTGGAGTGAACGTCATGAGCAATCATCTAAGAAAACAACTGGGACTACCCTCACCACGATTGGCCCAGTTCATCCTACGAATGGCGAATGATGCCCCAGTAACACCCTTGGCTATCTTGTCCACAGTAGCCATTACCACACATGGTGTGTCGACACCAGCCACATTTGTCATCATTGAAATGCCAGACAGTAGTAATTTTCCGATAATCTTGGGACGGCCTTGGTTGAGAGACATAAATGCCATCCATGACTGGTCTAGAAATCAGATACGGATACAACGCCAAGGGAAAACAGTCGTAATTCCCGTAGATAGCTGCATCACCAAGGCTCAAGCCAACCAAATTTGACACAATGCTGGAACTAGCTGGGCAGGTGGACTATCACCCAAACAAGAAGCCATGGTGTTTCAGGCCAACCCTGATTTAATCCCAGTGGCGGAAATACATTTGGCCAGCATGGTGGCTGAACAGGACAAAATGGATATACCAACACATTTTTCCCACGAACTTCAAGAAAACATTACCATTAACGCCGTCCCTGCCAACCAAACCTTGCAGAACAAAGTAGTTAGAGGATGGTCCCATGGAGCCAAGGACAAGGTCGAGTTAGTAAACCTGGGAACAGACGAAAAACCAAAATACATCAAGATCAACGCTGACGCTCCCAAACCCATCAAACAAGCCGCGATAGCCCTGTTCCATGAATATCAGGATATTTTCGCTTGGGGCCACGAGGATCTCAAGGAAATACCTGCAACCTTGGCAGAACATACCATAGATTTGGTACCAAATGCAACCTCGGTACAGCAACGGAGATACAGAATGAACCCCAATTATGCGGAAAGAGTCAAGGCCAAGTTAGACAAACTCTTGAAGGCTAAGTTTATTTCGCCAGTGGACTCCGCTCCCTGGCTGTCTCCCATGGTTATTATTCCCAAGAAAAATGGGACAGTAAGAATTTGCGTAGACTTTCGCAAATTAAATGCAGCCACCAAAAAGGACCATTACCCCTTGCCTTACATGGAAGAAATTATAGATGAAGTGGCAGGCCATGAAATGTATTCATTTTTAGACTGCTTTTCAGGATATTACCAAGTTGCCATGGCTGAGCAAGATAAAAATAAAACGGCATTTTCTACTCAATGGGGCCCGTATCAGTTTGAAAGAATGCCTTTCGGAGCCAAAAATACACCTATGACATTCCAACGTGTCATAGAATTAATATTCCGGCCATACTTGAAAAGATTTTTTCGGATTTACTTAGACAATGGAACGGTTTATGGCCACATTAAAGATCACATCTCTTAACTCCGGCAAATATTTGAAGCTTGCCGTGCCAATGGAGTAAGTCTCAATGCTGAGAAATGCATGTTCCTTTTCTTTGCTGGGGTAATCTTGGGGTACATTGGCTGCAAGTATGGAAAACTCCCTGATCCCGAAAAAATCAAGGACATCTTGGAAATCACCCCACCCAAGGATCAAAAGGGCATTCAGCGCCTGTTAGGACTCTCACAATTCAATCGAATATACATAGAAAAGTTAGCACATATAACTGCTCCAATCACTGCTTTAAACCATGCCAAATACAAGTATCCCCAAGACTGGACCCAAGAAGCCCAGGCCGCCCTTGAAAAAATTAAGCTAGCCTATTCCCGTGCTCCCATTCTCATTGCTCCAGACTGGTCCAAACCATTCCATGTTCATACAGACGCATCCAATATTGCCGTGGGAGTCATGCTAGCCCAAAATCTAAATGGGAAATATGACCAACCAGTGGCGTACGCCAGTCGCCTATTAAACCAAGCAGAAAAGAATTATTCTACAACTGAACGAGAAGCCTTGGCCATGATTTATGCTGTTAAAAAATTTCGACACTATTTACTTGGAAACAAGTTCCGCTTCATGGTAGACCATCACAGCTTGTCCTACTTGGTAAATCAGCCCTTGGTGACAGGCCGCGTTGCCCGCTCGATAATGATCCTCCTGGAGTATGATTTTGAGGTAGTTTATGTCCTCGGTAAACGTCACATAGTAGCTGACTATCTATCCAGGGACTCCAAGGCTACCGAGGAGGGAATTGATGATTCGTTCAACGAATCTTACATTCAGACTGCGAGTTTGGAAGTCGATATCCCTGGTGATTGGCGGGGAGACATAATGAGATATCTCACTCAGGGCACTACACCCCCAGGACTCTCTGGTACTAGACGGGTTAGCTTTGTACGATCAACCCTGCCATACACAGTCGTCCAAGAGCAACTTTACAGACGCGGCCCTGATAATGAAACACGACTCTGCGTACCGACAGGAGAAGAACAGAACATTATAGCTATTCTCCATGACGGCCCAGCCGAAGGCCATCAAGGCCCAGAAACCACGATTAAAAAGATTTTGGGGGCCCGCTACTGGTGGCCAACACTGCACAAGGATGTCCACGCCCATGTTAAAAATTGTCATGCATGTCAGATTTCTACAACAAATTTTCAACATCGGGGCCGAGTTCCCTTGAAATCAATCCCACCGTTAGGACCATTCCAACGCTGGGGGCTGGATTTCGTTGGTCCCATTCGTCTTCCAACGAAGAAGGGCTACAAATACATCCTGGTAGCCACGGATTATACCACAAAATGGGTTGAGGCCAAGCCCTTGAGAACCAATACTGCCGTGGTTACCGCATCTTTCATATATGACAATATTATTACACGTTTTGGCTGCCCCTTGGAAATTGTATCAGACCAAGGTAGTCACTTTGTTAATGCGGTCATTGAGGACTTGTTGGATAACCACATCATCAAGCATCGGACCAGCACTGTCTACTACCCCCAAGGGAACAGCTAGACCGAATCTACTAACAAAACCTTGATCAACATGTTACGTAGGTCCATCCATGCTAACCGGAGTGATTGGGATGATTGCTTACCAGTTGCCCTATGGGCTTATCGCGTAGCCACGAAAACAGCGACTCAGGTTAGCCTGTTCGAAATGGTCTATGGAACCCAGCCCTTATTACCCACGGAATACATTGCTCCTACTTTCCAATCCTTACAAATAAAGGATTTGGCGCCTCATAGAGTCTTAGCTGCTCGTATCCAGGACATCCATCATTTAGAAGAAATCAGGGCTCTAGCAATTTAAAACATCCAAAACAGGCAGGAACTAACAGCAAAGCACTTCCAGTCCACCAAGCCAGTCAGGGTTTTTCAGAAAGGTGACCAAGTGTTATGGTGTCCCAGGGATCCCAAGTTACGAAAAACAAAATTCGAATCCATTTGGCATGGGCCGTACAGGGTACAGTTAGCACTCCCTAATAACACCGTGTTGCTCGTAAATTGTGAGAATTTTGATCACCATGCAACTATAGTCAATTCCACTAAATTAAAACACTACCATACGGCACAATTAATCACAACGCCCACGCTTAGCCTTAGAGACATTTACAAAAAATTAGCCACTGAAGCCCACGCTAATTTGGAGGACTCGGATAATTTAGACCCTGAACCCAAGGAATCCACTGCCAACGTGGAAATTCATGTTAGTCACATCCGAGTCTGCCTCCCTGTTGGCCAAGGATACCTTGGATGTCATGACAATGGGACACAATCAAGTTCCCCTAGTCCCCGCATCATTAGGCCCCCGCCGCCACTATCATCGCCACCCTCTGGACTAAACAGCCTACACTATGTCAGCCCCTGCCCCTCCCCATCAGTCTAGTCGAGGCCGCCAAGGATCCAGGGACCATCATCAGCTCACCAAGGGTCGCTTCAATTCTCTGTTCCTCTCTCACCATGCCTTTGTCTTCTTCATCCCTGGTTTTCTATGCGCACTGGCTCCTTTGTGGACACCCTCCATAGCGATCCTTGGCATTTCATTTCTCCACAGCTTCCTCATCCTCTCCTTCTTCCCTGGACCTTCCCCACAGTACACCTAGTGTTAGTCATGACGAAGGGCAAGAAACCATACCTTCCGTTCTATGTCCCCAGGATGATTCTAGAGTGGAAACGCAAACCAGACCTCATTTGGCATACCAAGGTCGGGTTAGGCAAGTACTTGACATTGCTTGAGGGAAAGGTGAACATCAAGCATTGTAATGACTTCGTGACATCCATGCGGACCAAGGAAGAAATAGAGCTTTACCCGTCCGGGATGGTGGAGGGCGTGCTGGTGCAGTTCTCCGCGCGCTACCTTCATAAGTTCTTCGGATGGGACGGTTTGGGCGCCACAAATTGGAGCAGCGACTGCCGATATCCTCAGCCCGACGTTGCAGCCCGCGTCGGCAACCTGCAACTCAAAGACGAAAAAGGTACGATGTTTTCGCCTTGGGTGACCATATGCAAGATCCTTGGTTTTCACGGATGCGTGGAGTGCTTAGCCAGGTTTATTTTCAGAACAACTGTAATGGCATTAAGCGAGAACACTTGTCTCTGCTTCTCATGGCCGACCAAGGTGAGAAGATCAATTGAGGCATGCTGGTAGAGGAGAACTTCCGCATCCAACTGTTGGGACATCGGAAGGATCTCGACTACCACAGCCCCATCGGGCCGTTTCTCACAGCGTATATCCGGAATTACTTGGCGTTTCATAGACGACATGGTAAGGGGCCGCTCATGGGGACCTTTTTCGACATCCAGCGGGAGCTCGCTACAGTTGCAGCACGAGACCCCAGTCTCCCAGGTCCGAGCAAACGCCCACGAAGCGAGGAGCCTGCCAAGACACCAGGGTCAACATCAGCACCAACAACAGCAACAACATGGGGACCATGGGCAACACGATTTCACACCAAGAGTACCGCCATTTCCGAATGCGTGGGGGAGATGTTGGAATGGATCCGCAAGGCCGAGCTGGAGAAGCAGGAGCAGAGCAATATGAAGGAGCGTTACAAACCCAAGGTGACCACGTCTGTCTAGGGAGCCCGAGACCAGGCCCAACGAGTCCTCGACAACACTCATACCGAGTACCGCCAACAGATAGAAGAGAAGGACCAGACTCTGTCCAATTTGCGCCATCAAGTCGCTAATTTGGAACTGGAGCTCCGTGCCACACAAGACCACGTAGACGCACTCTCCAAGGAAAAAGCTAGTGCAGGGGAGCGCATCCAACACCTGGAGCAGCAAGGGCAGGAGTATTTAGCACGATGCAAGACCCTCACAGCGCATAACGAGACCTTGAGGCAGGGGCAGAAACCAGGGGAGACCACAGACCTTCAAGACCAGAGGACCACGGCCGAGCAAGCTCTCCAGGAGTTCAAGGCTAACAAGCTAGGATGGATCCACACGGCTGCCAAGTTGATCGCCAACAACGCCTACACATGGCTTTGCAAACACCTTGCTACGACAGCCGAACCTCCCCAAGAACTCCTCGACCATTGCATTGACACTACACTGGCTACTCTGGAGATGGAACAGTCAGAAAATGACTGGACAAACATGGAGCTGGATCCCATGGATTTCGAGTCTTTGGACATGGAAGCCTTGTCATTACCTCCATCAGCGGCCATTGGGACAGTACCAACCAGCCCCCTACAGACACCACAGGAGGAGTCGCGGCCTTCAAACCTCATCATCCCTGATGTCCATGACCGAGCAGAACGAGTAGACATCCCCGACCAATTCACTGACCCCGAGGACACCCCCCAGCCTTCACCGAACCTGCAACCACAGCTGCAACCTCCACAACCACAGGTGAATCCCACGGTACCCCTGCGTTCCAAGTCTATTAAACATCATAAGGATGCCTTCAGAAAAATAGAGGAAGAGTATGATCTCGAGGAACAGAACAGCGACGAAGAAGAAGCCAAGGAAGAGTTAGCGACTGCAATTACAGAAATCAAGCGTTATTTTGAAGCTAACCCTTACCTCGTTGCTTTGTACAGCGACACCAAGGCTAATCATGTGCAATGCCCTGCATGCAATAAAATACTAGGAAAAACAGTGTACGACATTTATCACCATGCCATGACTTCTAGGACCAGACACAACCTAATCCATCGGGGTGTTGGTGCAGCCATAGCCGCAATACATGGCGATCAAGCTCCACCCCGCCGTCTCGCACAGCTGCCCAGGGAAGAGACTCGGCCCGATCGACGACCCGCCCACCGACGCACGCGTGGCTGAACCTCCAATCCGGGACGGATTGTGCTCTCGAAGGGAGGGCTAAATGTTACCTACAACAGCCACGGCAATCAAGGCAACCAGGGGCGGTGAAGACTAGCAATTAGCCTAGAGGAAGGAGCAGTTGAAGCAGAGAAGTCGTAGTTGTAGCAGAAAGATAGGACAGAACTTAGTATAAACAGGGTAGCTAGTTGAAAACTTACACTCTTCGGTTTTGTGACGATGTTGAGTCAGGGCACTTAGTTCGCTTGTTTTCCTTGTAAGCTGGGGCCCGTTGCTCCACGATGCCCATGGGTGTCTCGGTTAATAGACTCTCTCTCTCTGCTTGCACTTACTCTGTTCTGTTTATTGCTCCCTGCGTTGCTTGCTTAACCCTAGTCTGACCTTGTTGTGCAATACTGCCTCTCTCTACCTTTTTGCCTCGTCCTACTACCCAGGTCGTTCTCCTTCCTGAGACTAGGGATTGTTCCATATTCTTTCATCACTTGGGTGTTTGGCAACCAGACTACTTAGCTCTGAATCTCATTCGCCTTGGGTCCCAGGTCTGCCTTGACGAACCTCCAACAGTTCTAGTCCTGGCCCCAGGACCCCCTTGGTTCCCATGACCGTACTTTTCCCCTAAAGACCCTTTGACTGTGCATCCTAGTTATAGGTGCTCATGGTCTCCTTGGCTCTAACCGCACCTCTAGCAACTCCATCCGATCAGCCCAGATAACAGCTTCTCAAGGTTGCGGAGAAGGACGTAGGCTTTACCCAATGCCAATTCCTTTGCATCAAACTCTCGTAGGGCATATACTATGGGACTCGTCATCCACCTGAAGTTTGCACATTGCTCCCAGAAAACGTCATCCAAGACAACACTCTTAACATCGCGTGAGATCTTCGCTTTGTCACGGGCAGATAAGGTCTTCTTCGTTTCGTAGTTTCTTCAGTCAGGATCCACAACGCTCTGCTCCAATGCTCCTCGAACCTTCAGTAGACGCGAAATCATAATGTAGTGCGATGCAAACCTAGTCTAACGAGGCATCAGCAAGCTATGTTTTGCCTCGTGCTTTTGAAAGACCGAGAGTGGCATTTGCCTTATCTTTATGAACTTAACCAAGTTCTTAGCCCGATCTAGGAGCTCTTTGACCCACTATATCTTACTCCAGTCCTTGAGCAAAAGGTCCATCGCATGGGCAGCACATCCTTGGACAAATATGGATGGATAGAGTGCTTGGACCAACTTTCCGGCATTAAGCATCACCGGAGCATTATCGTAGCATACTTGAATGATGTTCTGTTCTCCAACTTGTTGGATAAATTTCTCAATGACGATCGCTACGAAGACGGCATCCTTCTCTTTCCCACTCGTGTCAACGGCTTCCAAGAATAACTCACCAGCAGGAGATACCAGCATTGCATTTATTAGAGGGCGACTGCTTACAGAAGTCCATCCATCGAGGGCCAACGTTCCCCCGTACTTCCTAACAGTGGAAAAAATCCTATCATTCAAGGAAGTCTCCAAATCAATCCTTGCTTGGGCTAGTAATTTGTTTGGAGATGGTGGAAAGATGGACGTGTGTATGATCTCTTCATGTCGGATGTCTTCAACACCGTGTCCTTGAAAGAGGCACTCTGAGCCACGTTAAACGAGATACTGTTCTCGTAAAAACATGTGGCCCATGCTTTGTCGCATTCCCGCCTTTGAGTCTCTTCGAAGCTGTCGGAACACGGAAACGCAACTAACAACCGGATAGCACCCTAATTGGGCGTAAACATCCATATTGTCACTTAGTTCCGAGTATCGTCCAGGGATTCAATAGTGTTTCACCAAGTAGTTACTTCTAATCGTTCTGAGCCTTGCCACTGCTCGGATAGTGTGCTTGGAACGTAACTCCTTAACTCTCTCTCTCTCTCTCTTTCTCTCTCTCATCAGGTGTTTCGTCCACAAACCCCAACGTCTCGGATAAGTTACCGCCTCACAACTGTCCTAGAATACTCTGGCCAGCAGGTCACGCAGACGACCACTTCCGATCCGTGAGACTACAACGACAAACCAATCCGGCTCTGGGAGAACCAGGATCCGATTATCCCTAGGCGACCCGTACCACGTTCCGGATCCCCCTCTCACAGTGTACGGAACCTCTTCAGAAGTTCAGGGAGCCCGATCAAGTAATCCTTGATCTGTTTTGACCCTAGCGACGGCTATTCCGCGTGAGGTTGGATTGGGGATGGAACAGTGAGGCTTCACTCCTACGACAATCCACTAAATCTTTCCGCTCAATCCCATTACCTTTCCGGTTCGGGTCTCGTCACAACTCCCATCACCTTCCTATTCGAGCTACAGCGGAACTCTCATATCCTTACCGGACCATTCACACTTAGCTGGAAACCAAGCACAGTACTTGCAAAAACATGAATACTTTACTGATAAGGAATATAGGGAGAAAGCATGCAAAACAAAGACCCGGACTGCATCGCCTACTCCGTTTAAGTAAGCACGGGCTTTCACAAAAGCGGCGGCGCCGGCAGTTCAATCAAAAACCCTAATCCCTAGTTATCTACCTAGAATCCTACTTAACGAATAAACCGGATCTGCCGATCCGGAATCTACTCCTATAAATCCGGAAAGTGACGGCCAGTTGCAGCGAGAGGTATGTGCCCCATCTTTGTCTTCTTGTGGCTCCCCTGCTCTCGGTCCTTCTCCTTCGACCTGGTCATCCGTGGCTCGGATCCTTCGGTCCTCGTTGCCCGCTCCGCCTGACGCCTAGCACTCCGTTCCGCCTTTGACTCCTTCGCCTGGGCCTCCAAGGACAGCCAGGTAACGATCCGCTTCTTGGGAGACTTGGGCAACTTCGGCAACATATGCGCGGGAGGGGTTCCGGTCGTAAGGGTCCGAGTCCCAGTTCCGGCTGTCCCAACTAGAGAGCTTGCATAGGTTTCCGAGTCGGACTCGGAAATCGTAATTAGGCCCTTTCCTGCCGCATCCTTCCTCTTCCTCAAAACTCTCTGAGCACCGGCACTGTCAGCAGGGGAATCCACCACTGGCGTTCCGGTGGGGGTAGGCGTCGCCGTTCCGGTCTTGGCTGTGGGTGAAGGGGTAAGTGCCCCCTCCTGATCACTCGGGTCCGTCCGGTTGGTGAAATGGCTTGTCCCCATTCCGCTCCCGCTATCTCTACTTGGTAATCCGCAATGATCACCCCCGACCCAAGTCTTGGAAGGACATCCGACTGCACGGGCCGCGTCACCTGTTCCGTAATCGTCCGCTCCTCGGATCGCCTAACGGTGACAAAAGTCCCTGTCACGTCCGCCTGACCGGTGGGGATCGCGCAGCTTTGCTGAACCGTACTGGCTCCGGGTGACGCCACCTGTGCTTGGTGCTCCCGGATCAGCTCCGCAATCGTCTGGTTCGGCTTGAAGATGTCCGCGTCGACCGCCATCTGCTCCTCAAGCTGGAGGTTGCGCTCTATTGGGGTCCGAAACCCTACCCCTCGAGATTCCCCTACAAAGGTCCGAGAGGGAGATCCGGTGAGCGGATGGTTCCGAACGGCGGCTCCAACACTCGGACTTCCGACTCCCGGATTGAGCAGCTGCCGAACCTTCTTCAGAATCTGGTTCATCGAATGCTCACATTTGGAGAGGATCGTAATGATTTTCTGCTTGTTCTCCAAACCTACAGGTTGCAACACATCCTCATCGAACAACCGGGCCTTGTTGATTACCGCACCCGAATTCCCTACCAACTTCCGAAGCTCCCCCAAGGTCTCCTCCTGCTTGGCATGGAACTTCCGGATCTCCTCGCTCTTCGCCGCCAGTTCCCTCGTAAGCTTCTGCAACTGAAGCTCCAGCTGCTTCTTCTCACTCCGAAGCTTCGGGGCGTCCTTCAACAACTCCACCTCTCGGCTCACCTCCTACGGTAAACAGCCCCCAAGAGACGTGCAGACTCTCCGGAAGAGCGTCTCAATCCGATCGTAAGAGGCCTGCGCCCGATGAGTTTCCTCCCGAATCCCCCGGAATAGTTCAATCGGAAATCCCCGCTTGGAACTGACCTGCCTCCGTTTCGTATCTCCCGGGCCGTAGAGGGCTCCGCGTGCTGCGACGCAGCGCGTTCCGATCGTGACCGGGACTGAGCCTTAGTAGCGCCGGGGTTCGGAATGATCGGCGTATCGTCATCCTGTTCCGTGGACGCTGTGTCCGAGGTTTCGCCACGCGGATTGGCCTACATCCCGGGCGGAATCTCTGAAAAGCTGAGGAAGTTCTTTGATGTCGTATAACTCTCTTCCTCCTTCTCGCTGAGCAACTCATACGCATATAAAGGTGGTAGAGGAAAGGGGTGATCGGGGTCGGCTTCTTTCCGATCGATGGCACCATCTTCTGCACGACTTCTGCCATGAGCGCGGCCCAATTCACCGGACGTTCCCCCGTGTACGCTCCGAGGATGGTGTTCCCGACCGTAACGGTGACCTGTGCCGGTTTTTGCGGATACAGGATCGGAACGAGGAAAGCTAAGACCTGTCTCTGCCTCCTATCCTTGCAGGCGTCTATCTCGTATCCATTGTTCCTATGGATCTTCCCGTGGAACCTATCCTGCACGTATTTATCCGTCCGGGTCGCCCAAAGGAGCCCGTTCTGCTCGAAACCGTAAGCTGCTGCCCACTGTTCCGCATTCCATAGCGTGGGCTTGCCTCGGATCGTGTTATCCCACCTATTGTCCGGCCCTTCCAGGACCTCCCTCACCATCACCTCACTCTTCAGTAACCACGGCCGTGACAACAATCCCTCACACCTCATCCGGCTGAGGTCGATGATCAGTTCGTCCATCTCCGATTCCCTCACCGGAGTTCCGGGGCTAAGGACGCTACACTGCACGTGCGCCATTTCTACGCCTTACTTCTCTCCCTCTACAATCCTACAGCAAGAAACCCGGCAATCCAACTGCCGGTGAATCGGAAAAGACAAAAACACCTCACCGCTCTTTCACTCTCTACTCCCAGTCCGCAAAAAGGAACTCCAAACTCTAACACCCTCGCTTATATACCCCAGGCATAATAAAAGCTGCGGCGGCCCGTAATTGTAGCCGCCGCCGTACCGGGTTAGATGCCTATCCGAGTCATGATGACTTCCGCGTCGATTCGGATCCTAGACGCGGTTACAGTAACGGTCAGTTCTCGGATCTTTGACCCGTTCCGTGTTTTCTCTTCCGAGTTTCCGGATTCAAGGTTCCGAGAATACTTCCTGCGTTAACTGTTTTAATGTTTCTGGAGTATCCGGTTTGTGTTAACTCCTAATACAGCTAGTGTCTAGCTAGTTTTTACCTAATTAACCAAAAAAATGAAAAATTAATGGAATACTAACTCTGGATGAGGCTTTTCCGGTTTATTCTGAGTTTCTCGGATCCCACAGAAGCCCTCTTGAAGGGTAGATTGCCTCTTTGCCTTCAAAGGAGGAAACCGTCCACTACCTTCCCCCAGAAGAGTGGAAATGGAAGGTACACCCTCACCCAATACGACGGGTTCATTCTTTGGAGTTGAAACGCGGGATCCAGTGCATGAGTCCACATCCATGGAAGTGTTCACTCTTGGGGATTTATTGCCACGAGTCGCGGGGGAAGTACTCTGGTCCGACATGAATATTCTGGAGTCGTTGGGGAATTTGCCACCGCAATTCTTGAACAAGGATAGTATAGCGGGTGACAAATTAGTGCAACGACATACTCCACTAGTCCGTACCCCTAGAACTTTGTCATAGCCCAAATGACTGAGCATCCGCTCAATCCTCTTTGCGAAAGTGTTCCTGTATAGCATACATTGGACCATCTCAGCCTTCTTCTTCTCCACATCGATCATATGAACTTTGGTATACCATGGTGAGTAACTTCTAGACGCCATTACTGCAGTAAATAGATCGCCCAGAAAAACTTCAAAAAAATAGGGTACCACGTCGTCAAAAGAACTAGAGCCTCCGAAGAAGCACCAATTCAACACACTTCAGAACGCCGCCGTTCACCATGCAACAGATACACACGTATATTAGTGCAACTAGTAGCACATGGAGTACAATTCAGAAGTGTAATGCCAACTTCCACGAGGGGTCTTTTATACCGATCCAATGAAATGCGAGGGGATAAGCCCTAAAAATCAAGGGAGGACGGCCGTTGAGGCAGTAAGTCAAGCGGAAGGCCGTCGGATCATGGGTTGTCACGGCCGTCGCCGGGGACAGCCCTCCCCACCCCGGCAACGGCCCCCCCCTCCGCGGCCAAGGCCCCCCTTCTCAGCGACGACGGCAAGGGGCCGTCGCCGGGGACGGCCCCTCCACCGCCGCGACCGCAAGGGGCCGTCCCCGGGGACGGCCCCCCCCCCCCCACCGCGGCGACGGAAAGGGGCCGTCGCTGGGGACGCCCCCGCCCCCACCGCGCCGACGTCAAAGGGCTGTCGCCGGAAACGGCCCCCCATACCGCGGCGACGGCCCCCCCCCTCCGCGGCGACGGCCGCACCCTCCCCCGCAACCCCTTCACCTGCGTTCAAGGTGTGGATTCACTCCGGGGTGAAACCTATGCGGGTGATTTTTTTTTCTAAGTCAGAGGATGTCCTGTGGCGCTGGCGGACGTTCGCGGACGTCCCGACGTCCCGAGCGTCCCGGATGTCCGTGACAACCCTGCCTGAAAGCATAGCCGTAAGGTCAATGAGTAAATCATATATATGAAGGCCGCACAAACGGATCGACGAAGTCGGCGGGCAGCCGATGGAAGGTGTTCTGTTGGTCACGAGGAGGGAAGAAGTGCAAGTTGTAGGCGAAAAAGTCCGCTAAACTCAGTCCTAACAAACTTCAGTCTAGTCCACTCGTGCACGTCCAAACTTTCTCGCAGCTTCAATTGCCGTGTGCACTTGCCCCGGCCTACACGCCTGCGCCATATACTCTGAAACTGATCCAAACTTGTGCAAGGGATATACCAGAGGAAGGATATCTGTAGCAATGTTAGGTATAACGCCGTCATCGTTCTGATAATTTAGATGACCCTAAAAAGGCCAAGGAATGTAGCTCATACAATTTGGTGTCTTCCTCAATGACCTCGGGTCAACATCCATAAATAGCACCTGATCTAGTTTGCAGACGTTACGAGACTGTACCTTGGAGCAAACTTGACCTAACGTCTTATAACTCCAAGGGAAATTCTCCCGGTCGATAAGGTCACTTCTGCTATACACGAAAGACAGCCTCTCCATTACACCGGCCGGCAGAATATGTGTGAGTAAAGGCTTCAGTTCTCCCAAGGGCATCTTCGACCACAGACCAACATGGAAATGCAAGAAAAGCATGTCGAAAAGCTTCTTCAAACCTAGGCGCTTCACTACATTCTGATGCGTATCCCATGGCGAAGCCTCTGTCCTGGGATCCACATAGCAGAGAAGGCCATTGACGCCTAGGACAATACATTTCTTGACATGATGGGGTGGACCATGAAGGCATTTCAAATAAAATGAGGAACCTTGAAGAATATGAAGTGCAATCACTGAAGGAAATCAAGGAACAGGAGGAAGTATATGAAAAAAATAGACTATATTCAAAGTCGTCGGCGACCCGCCGACAATTCGATGCATTGAAGAAACCTCAAAGGTAAATTTGAAGCAAGGGAAATCTCATGCATGGATCTACAAAAAGAAGTACCGAACTGCAGCACTAGAAACAAATGTGTGGTGCAGGGAAGTTCAGAAAGGGAACAGTCTTAGCGTATTTAGCTAAAGAGTGTAGAGTATCATATGTGATTTTTTAAACAAGTGGCGTCGCTGGTATAGGCTCTAATCAGTCGGCGAACCGCCGACGATGGAACTACCAGGGGCCTCTGGAGGACAAGGTAAATTTACAAACCAAGATCCAGGATTACCCGGGACGTCAAACCCACATGCATGAGAAGGAATAACCTCTATATACTTGGTATTCGCGAGATTTTGGAAAATTACGTGGCTTCCCCACGCTAGAATTCTTCCTACAATACTCCTGGACATCCAATCCAGACAGCTTAAGGCCTGCAAGGAATGGTGCTACTACCCTGGTTAAATACGAATTGGGGGTGGATTGAGGTTCTTTGCACTCTGCAGAGTCCCAGAAGAAAGTATTAGGATGGACAGCGCTAAATGGATGATTAAGTACATTCCTATAAGGCCGGTCGTCTACTAGTAGGGTATTCTGGACACTGGCGCCTGAACGAGCCAGTAGCCTAGTGTCGCAGAAAAGTCTATCCAAGCGCTTCAACAAATACTCCCGTTATCTATTAGGATTATTTCTTGTTGAGATATCACACCAGTATCCTGGAAGGCGTCTGTAATTGCTCCTGAGCAAAGGATGAATGACTAACAGCTTCTGGAAGTGACGATCGAGATTCTTTTCAGAAACCGTGGACCAAAAGACTACCTCAAAATTCGCCGTGCAGAACTCTAGAAATGAAAGAAGTCCAGGTCTAGCCCGGATATGAATTTTTGTCTTCAGGTCATCATCGATATACCCGTGGTGCTCCGCGATGAGCAATCCCTTAATGTCAAGGACAAGGTAGTATCGTTGGAGAGGTACCACAATATTACGCGCGATAATATGAGTGCTGACACTGACCGAATCATTGCGCTAGGAACCGATGGGCGAGATCCCAACGTTGGTCTCGACGAATGAGCACAAGCTATCCATGCACGACGAGGGGGATGGACACTCCCACCCCATCGGCAGACAGCCGACGGGGGGGACAAACCCAAATAAGAAACCCTAAAATTTGAATGACTCAAGAAGGGGTGGCGTTGGCGGACAGCCGACAGGGGGGACAAACCCAAATGACATAACAGAAACTCGAATGACTCAAGAAGGGGTGGCGTCAGCGGACAGCCGAAGGGACAAATTACCCACTCTCGAAGGCAGCCATGTCTTCGGCGGATGGCTTTTCACCGTCGGCGGAGAATCCGAGCATAGCAGCCGACGTGCGCAGGTGAAGGAGCCGACGCCCTGAACCCTAGCAGCCAACGCGGGAAACCCTAGCAGCCGACGCGACCTCCGCGGAGTGCTCAGAAGAGGACAAAAGAGAGCTGAAAAAGAGAAGGCTGGAAATGAGGAAGAAATGTCGGGAGTGGCGGGTGTATACCCTGCAGACCCCCACCTCCCGAGACTGAATCGTCACGCCCGATGGGTCATGACGTATGGCTATGTACATACCATCCATGCATGGATGGTCATCCCTAACTGTCCCATCACGCCACGTAGGATGTTGATGGGACGTGTTTTGACTTTTTTTGAATCTGACACCAAGTCATGATGGCGTGGGCTTGTGATGTGACAGCTGCTTCAATCGCCACGTTCAAATTCGTAATAATGAATTAACATTGTTCTGTGACGGCGGGGGTATCTCGCCGCCACGATGGGATCTTGATCTTTACAAGGCGCGCAAAACTGAATTCGATTCTGGCGCCAATTTGTACTCCTGGGAATTCATAACTAACCCCTTGTTAGATCCGCATGCTTCATTCTAATTCTGTCATTACACTTTCGATTCCCTCTAAGAGTGCTCCTCACGCACACGTTTTTGGAAAAGACCGATATTATTCTCGTATGTGCGTAACTGTCCAGCACCTTCTGCTGTCGCTTCCATGGTCTTCATCAATCGTTTCTGATTGGACAGTTGAGAGGAGTCTCTGATTGGACAGGTTAGAGGACAATATATTGCTTTGCACGAAAGGTCTCCTGCATTCTCTATTAGCGGACCTATCCGTCTTCGTCGGCGGATACTATTTCTGTGCACACTCCGTGTCGTCTGATCCGCGTCGGCTGCCCGCCGAGGTGTGTTCGTCGTCGGCGGATACTTCCAGTCGACCCTATCGGCGGTCCGCCGACGAGGTCTTCTACTCTTATCCAATGGAAGTAGAGCCGATCCAGACGTTTCTAAGGAATGGCCGATCAGGGCGGTGGAAGGTTAAAAAGGGCGTTATCGTGGCCCTTACTCATTCTGGGCTCTAATATGTAGGCAGGGCAGTGATCCAACGTGTTGTAGAATTTGATCCTATAGTGGTGATGGTAAAAATGATTGAGGTTTCAGACAGCTTGGAAATGAATATACCATTTCCGGATGAGGGTGTGAAGTCCTTGAGCAACTGATTACGACGCATGATATTGTGGGAGGCGGCAGACCTCAAGCCTTTCGGAGAGGTGGAAGACGATGACATCGACGCCGTCGGCTGCCCGCCGACGGATGTTGAAGAAGATGTCAAGCCCGTTCAAGAATTCCTGGACCTCGCAGAGCAGATGGAAGTTGCGCTCCTCGAGGAATTTGGAGGCTCAAAGCGTTGTGTAGACGCTGGAGTCATTTTGGAGTGCTCTCCTAAAGAAACGTGGGAGGGGTTCTTGATTCCTCACAGCTTCTTTCTAATAGTGAGAGTGTCGTCCGTCAATCCAGAATTCCGTGAAACACCTGCTTTCTGCGAGTTATTGGATGTGTTAACGATCGGGTGTGCTGTGGGGCGATTGGTACTTTGGAGTGGATACAAGGTATGTCCACTTGTGAACGGCGCGTTTGATGGTACATGTCTCGTCGGCTGCCCGCCGACGGAACCTCACTTGGGGAACGACAATGAAGAAATTAATGAAAGCAACTCCGCTCCATCTGAGCAGGATCTGGGGACTAGGTCTCCAATAAATATTAGCAGTGACGACGATGTGTCTAAACAGGGGGAATCCGACGTAGACATGGATGATCATAGTTGGGGTCCGGATTCCGGGACCTCGGATACTCCTTCCACTCCAGAAGCGCGGCCTTCAAACCTCATCATCCCTGATGTCCATGACCGAGCAGAACGTGTAGACATCCCCGACCAATTCACCGACCCCGAGGACACCCCCCAGCCGTCACCGAACCTGCAACCACAGCTGCAACCTCCACAACCACAGGTGAATCCGACGGTATCCATGTGTTCCAAGTCTATTAAACATCATAAGGATGCCTTGAGAAAAATAGAGGAAAAGTATGATCTCGAGGAAGAGAACAGCTATGAAGAAGAAGCCAAGGAAGAGTTAGCGACTGCAATTACAGAAATCAAGCGTTATTTTGAAGCTAACCCTTACCTCGTTGCTTTGTACAGCGACACCGAGGCTGATCATATGCAATGCCCCGCCTGCAATAAAATACTAGGAAAAACAGTGTACGACATTTATCACCATGCCATGACTTCTAGGACCAGACACAACCTAATCCATCGGGGTGTTGGTGCAGCCATAGCCGCAATACATGGCGATCAAGCTCCACCCCGCCGTCTCGCACAGCTGCCCAGGGAAGAGACTCGGCCCGATCGACGACCCGCCCACCGACGCACGCGTGGCTGAACCTCCAATCCGGGACGGATTGTGCTCTCGAAGGGAGGGCTAAATGTTACCTACAACAGCCACGGCAATCAAGGCAACCAGGGGCGGTGAAGACTAGCAATTAGCCTAGAGGAAGGAGCAGTTGAAGCAGAGAAGTTGTAGTTGTAGCAGAAAGATAGGACAGAACTTAGTATAAGCAGAGTAGCTAGTGGAAAGCTTACACTCTTCAGTTTTGTGACGATGTTGAGTCAGGACTCTTAGTACGCTTGTTTTTCCTTGTAAGCTGGGGCTCCGTTGCTCCACGATGCCCATGAGTGTCTCGGTTAATAGACCCTCTCTCGCTTTGCTTGCACTTGCTCTGTTCTGTCTCTTGCTCTTTGTGCTGCTTGCTTAACCCTAGTCTGACCTTGTTTGGGCATGTTATCTCTCTCTACCTTTTGCCTCGTCCTACCACCCAGTCGGTTCTCCTTCTTGAGACTAGGAACTATTCCGTTCTTCATCACTCGGGTACCTGGCAACCTTCGCTGGATCTCATTCGCCTTGGGTCCCAGGTCTGCCTTGACGAACCTCCAACGGTTCTAGTCCTGGCTCCGGGACCCCCCTTTGTTCCCATGACCGTACGGTTCCTCCTAAGACCCTGTGACCGTGTACCCTGGTTATAGGAGTTCACGGTCTCCTTGGTTCTAACCGCACCTCTAGCAACTCCATCCGTTCAGCCCAGATAACAACTATGCTAAACTTGCGAAAGTAAGGGCAGAAAACTATCTACGGTGGGACAGTAAATATTGACACGCCCTAAAGGGCCCAAAGTAGAAGGGTGGCAAAGGAATGGATTGGACAGGGACCACAAAACAAGTGGACTAGCATTCGACAAAGTAGAGGAGGGCTGAGGACAGGAGCCGACAGCACCTACCCGGAGTTTTGAAAGGGCAGACTAGGTTACTGGAAGCAACAGCCAAACCAGAAGGGCACCTAAACAGAGAGTACCAAGGGAGGAGCACCAAACTCTACTATAATGGATAGGGAATACTTAGGGTAGGACAAGGAGGAGATAGCAAGGAGACAAGCAGCGGAACGATTGGCAAGGTACGAACTCAGGGTGCAAAGAGCAGCAGAAGAAGTAGGTAAAAACATGGGAGGACAATTGAGTTCAAAAGAAAGCATAGCTAAAGGGAGAACCAGGGACCTGATTGATATGGACCTGGTAGGATAAAATTTGAGCCAGGACAGATTACTTGGAGTAAGCAGGAGGACAGGGTCAGCGAGGGGAGAACCTGGCTCGAGCTTCAAGAATTGGCAGGAAGGGGAGGAGGAAAAATGGAAGTATGAGGGAAATCCACTATCGACCAGGACCAGCACGAGAGAATTCCCAAGGCCGGGTGATGGAGACACACAGCATTGCTGGAATCCCCAGATGAGAATGGCATCAGTGTATGACCATTATCAGGAGGACAAGAAGAAAGGAAGAAGCAGACGAGACACTCCAAAACCAGGAGAGAAAACACCAGGTGATTTGGTGGAGACCTTGGAGACGTTAAAGAAGAAGTTGGACCAAGTTCGAACTGAGGATAGAGTCCCGGAAGGAGCTGCAGTAGTGGGAGAAATGTACAAGACGGGTAAGCTAGTACAGGTGAATTCCTGGAGACCAGTGGTGCATTTTGCATAGGAGCAGTTCCAAGGAATAGAGATAGTAGAAGAAGAAGAGGATAGAAGACAGTTGGTGAAGTTCAAGGCTCGACAGCAATCAAAAAGGCAAGCAGGGAGAGAGCAAAGAAACCAGCGGGCAACAAAGGACCCCTACATGAGACAGATGGAGGAACTAGGCCAAGTAGCCATGTTTAGAGGAACAATGGAGGCTTGAGGGGAAAGGAAACGAGAAGAGATTAAACTCAAGGAAGCCATGAAGCTATGGCTTGAAACGAAGAGACTTGAAGAGCAGGACCAGGAGAAACAGAGGCAAGAGGCGCTTAGGACCTCGCAGGAGGCTCAAAGGAGGGAGGAAATTAAGCAAACTATTGAAAGAAAAGAAGCAATGCAGCACAATTTGCTAAGACAAGAGGCTCTTGGTTTATTACAAGAAGCGCAGAGATTGGAGGACCAGAAGAAGAAAGAGGAAGAGAGGAAAGAAGCTACTCGGCAAGCGACTCTATAGAATTGGCAAGAGATACTGAGGGAAGAAAGCCAGAATCTCTAGGCTAAACCAAGGGCGAATCAGTGGGCAGGATATGAACATTCACTAGTCCTGGGGGAGAGACCAGGTCAACCAAGGGAAGCAAAAGTGATGGGTGTACCCTATGCAACACGTGCTATAAGAGCAAGACTAGTGGCAGACCATTTCTCAACCTCAAGGATCCGGATGAGCCCAACAGGAGGAGGAGGGGTACATTCAACTTACTTGGATCACCTCACAGGTGACGAGTATCGGCCTGAAGTCAACTGAATTGCATATTGGGCAAGTGGAGAAGCAAAAGCGGGAGGAAGAGTCTCTGATGCAGGAATAGGATATCGAAGGCCAGCAGAGATATTGAGGGAAATGCCGTATGACACTAGATCACCTGCGGGAATAAAGGTACTAATTGATACCATCGACATCAGTTATTTATTGGGGCATGTGTTAAAGGGTGATTTAGCTCACCCTTTGGAAGCTAATCTACTGTCCAGATCTAAGGAGAAACTCTCGAAATTTTAATACCCACCTAACTAATTCTGCTCAACACCCTTTTGCTCCTTACAGTGCCAGTTTCCAACCATTCTGCCCCTGATCTACTGCTCCATCAACACAAGAACCCACAATGCAAGAACCCACAATGCGATTCTACCTTAAGACCTAGCATTCAATGTGTACAAAGTCCAATGATTCAAAACTGCTTTCTCATCATTACTCTCTTCAGGTACAATCAGATCTGTCCCTAGGTCCTGCTCCACAGCAGTAACATCCTTCTCCCTACCTCCTAACCTCCTCTACCATCCTACCATACCTCTGAAAACACTCACACGACACAAGAGAGAGTGAGAGCCGCCATGCTCTCACTCCTCACTAACCCCAAACCCTAGCCGTCGTCATCCGCTGTCCGTTTTTCATCCAAGTCGATTTCTCATCCGACTGTCAAAACTTCATCCAAAACGCAGTAACTAATAAATCCGCAGTAACTATCTGTTTTACTGTTCCTAGCAGTTTACTGTTACTGCTCCAGTTTTACTGTTCCTAGGCAAAAAGGCAAAAAATCCCTTTAACATTATCCCCCTTTTAGTCTGCATCTGCCCTCAGATGCTCCGGCTTCTAGTTTTATGTAGTTAGCTAAAAATTAAAATGTGTCAAAAAATTTAAAAAAGAGTCTACTACTGGTCCTACCAGTACTCTTCCTAAAAACTACTCCTAGCCACTAGTTGGTATTGTCCTGGTGGTGTTCTCCTTGGGTACTCCTAGTGTTGCTCCTGGTTCCATGGTCATTACTGCCCCCCCCGCTGCCGAGGTTGGTGCCGATACCGAGTCCTGCCCCATGGCCAGAAGTGATCTTGGTGGAGTCCTTGTTGCAACTGGTCCTGGTGCTGAGGGTGTTTCTACTGTCAAGGCCTGGGCAGGATTTTTGATTACCTTCTCAACACTCCCGGATGGTCGAGTCAAAAGACCCGCGGTTTCCACCCCTGCCATCAGTCCTGGTGTCCTGGTATCCTCCTAGGCCGTCTGCTCGTCATCGGACCAATACATGAAGGAAGGAAACGCATCTACAAAACGAACGAAATACCGGTTATACCTTTCCTGGTCTTCGGTGTAGGCCTTCAACTTGTCACAGACCTGCTTCTTCGTAGTAGCCAGCAGATGTCTGGCTAAACCGCCACTAATGGATGACGAAGCACCTCCTGCTACCTCCAACTGTCGCTTCAGTTGCTGGTTCTCTAGGGCTAAGCGATCGTAATCTTTCAGCCGTGCATTCGTCTTCAGCTCCAAGTCGAGTCGTTGTTGCTTTCTTCGTCCGACCTCCCCACCTTGTTCTGCCCACCGAACTCGCTCCTGTTGTTGCTCCTCTATGAAAACTGTAAGTTTCCTCCTGGTGTCCGCCAAGGTCCTCTTTAGCTCTGTCAGCTCTTAGCCTAAAGCATGGAGTTGAGTAGTCAATTGGTTCGTCCTCCCCTCCAACTCCTGGTTCCGGGTCACCAATGTCTCGTAGGTAGGCTGCTGCCGATCCTGCTGGTCTTGCAATTCCTTGATACGTTCCGTCTCCCCTACCCAGACACGCATCTGGCTTAGCAACCAGTCCCTCTGTCACTCTGTCACTCCCGACTTCCCTGTGGCGGTCGACTCGAAGGCCTCGTGTAGGTTTCTCGGTGGCAGGGCTTCCGTTTGGTTTACCCCCTCCGCGGTCTGCTGCTGAGCAGGAAAATTAGCCCTTGACTCTGAACCCCCTTGGCGCTCCAATGTTACTGGCTCTTGGGTACTGGTGGCTTCAACCACTGGTTGTGTTCTCAAGGCGAGTAGTGTCCTAGAAGCCTCCCCTGGTGTATCTACTGCTTGCTGCCCCAATACCTCCTCCTGTGGCTTCTGGGCTTTGGTCTTTGGTGTTTGTCTGGTCTTCGAGGTGATAGCCCCTCGCTCGACCTCTACGGCCTCTTCTGAATCTAAAGACCCAGAAGTGCTGTCCCGGTACCTAGGCCGTTTCCCTTGTCGCCTCATTCTCCTGAATGTAGCCCCCTGGTCCCCTGTTGTAGAGGGGGAAGACTGCACCCTTCTTCTTCCCTCGTTCCTGCTCCTGTGGAGGCGAAGACTGCTGCTCGTCTTTTGCTCGCTGGTCCTTTCGTCCTCTAGTCAGTCGTCTCGGTCTGGCTCCTTCCTCGCTAATGCCATCTGGTGGAAGCTCCGCCTCGGGCCTAATGGGGGTTATGTCTGGTTCACCCTCGCTTTCCTGCTCTTCATCCTCCTCGTCCTCCTGGTTCGGCTCTGGGTCAACATACTGCTCTTCGTCTGGAAACCAGTTTCTCAGCAGGGCATCTATGAGTTCGCCTCCTTTGATCTCCCTGGTCTCGCTGGTATAAACCCGAATTAGCATTCGGCGTAGGCTGGATAAGATCAATGGAGCCCAGTTATGGTTTCCCTTCCTCACAGCCTGGTACATGTTTTCCAGCAGCTCATTGCTGGCATAGAAAGACTTCTTCTTCACGCACATTATTTCCACCAGCGCCCGCACCCGGTCTTGATATATCTCGTCAAACCCAATGATCCTGATCCCGTCGGTCTTGTGATCTGTCCTTGAGAGTCCAAACATTTTCATATACCTGGTGTCAAGTTCTCCACTGGCCTTTGGTATGGCTGCGGTCCTGCTCCCTTCGATCCCCAATGCCTGCTGGATGGTCCAGGCGGTGATTTCCACTGGTATCCCCTTTACTGTGGCCCGGATCGGTGTGGTGTACTCGGTCTTCTCTCCCTTCACATACTGGAATCCCTCTATAAAGTCTGAAACTAACTCTGTCCTGGGGGTGGGCCAGGTATACTCATAGAAGTTCCCGAGACTTACCTTTTCGGCCCAAACATCGTCTTGGAGATCTCTCCAAGCCTTCCAGTGCTCCAGTGGGAGAAAAGTAAGGTCCATTACCCTCTTCTTTTTCCTGGTGACTGTGATCCGTTTAGGGGCTCTGGCCATAGCCTCCGTCTTCTTCCTTCTGGTTCCAGCTCCCTGTTTGTGCGGCTCCACTCCTCCTCCTGGTCCTTGTGTCTGCTCCTCCTCTGCCGTGACCTGAGTTGGCTCTGCTGTAGCTCCTTTAGCCGTGACTTGAGTTGGTTCTGTTGTAGCTCCTTTGGCCGTGACTGGCGTTGGTGCTGGTGGAGCTTCCTCCTCTTGTATGTGCATCTCCTCCGCCTGATCTGCCATCCCTGTCCTCGTTATGTACTAGTGGAGCGTCCCCATCTTTTGCTGTGCTGGTTCCTTTCCAGCCCTTCGTCCAGCAGGTCCCTCCGCCTCCATGTTCTTCGTTTCTGCTCTAGTTGCTGTCCTTTCAGCTTGCTCTACTTCCCCTTCTATATCTTCCCCTCTGGTCCAGTCTTGGAATGTCAGTGGCGGCGCTTGGGCTTCGAAGTTCTCCTCGGCTCTTTCAACCTTCACCCTGTATTCTCTGCTGTCCCGGCTCTGGTTTTCTTTATTCTGAATTCTAACTATACCCCACTGATCTAACCTTCCCCTATTTAGGTCGGAACCTCCCCGGTCTCCTATGTACTCAAGCTGGAAGGATTCCCAACCCTCTGTCGTTGTTTGAAATACCTGATTGGGTTGTTGCTGTCGATATTCTTCTATGGGCTGAGCTTCCGTTGTTCTTCCGCTGGGCTGCACAGTCTCCTCTTGCGGTTGATTCTCTGCCTCGCCCCTTCTTGGTGCTGCTCCTCCCTCGTCTCGTTGTCTCACCTCGCTGGTTTTCCCACTCCTCCTTCCGCCGTCGCCTAGGGTTTTCCGACTGTCTTGAGGCTTCTTCTCTGGCTGCTGGCGTGGCTGCTCCTTCCAGAATCGCCTTTGCTCCCCTTGATGCTGTTGCTTATGCTGCTCCCGCAGCTGCTGCTGTTTCTCCTGAAATTGGCGCAGTTGCTCCTCCCGAAGTTGTCTTTGCTTCTCTTGATATTGACGTTGCTGCTCTTCCCAAAGCCGCTTCTGCTTCTGTTGAGCTGGCGCTGCTGCTCCTCTCGAAGCTGCTTCTGCTTCTGTTGGAGCTGGCGCTGCTGCTCCTCCCGAAGTCGCTTCTGCTGCTCTTGAAGTTGATGATGCTGCTTCTCCCAAACCTGTCTCTGTTCCTCCTCAAGCTGCGCCACCCTTCCGTTCGGTTGGTGTTGTATCGGTTCTCTCTTGTGGGTGAAGTTCCGACCCTGCTCGCTCTCTCCTAACTGCGGTTCCCCAGCCCTACTTGATCTGAAAACTCCCTCTACATCGCTCTCCTTCACTCTGCACTCTTCCTCCCTTCTTCCTTCCTTCCTTACTGTATGGTTCTCACTCTCTCTCGCCTCCTCCTCTCGCCATATCTCACTGCTCGCCCTATTCTGTTGGCAGCTCCAGAATGTAATGTCCTTGCTTCTCCCCGGCTGCGGCTCTAAGACCCTGATGCCTCGACCCGGTCCAAAGCCTTCCCCCAACCCTACTAGGGTTTCATCTATTCTTTCCACCTGTCGGATGGATGGGATTTCTTGCCCGGATGAATTCTGTCCATCCTCTCTTTTAATGGGCCGCATGCCTAACTGTCCCATCTTCTTCTCCTTCATTAATGCTTCTAACACCCCACACCCTATAATTTCTAATCCTTCCTTCTCTTTTGTTTTTTCTTTTTCTCCTTTCTCATTATTTTTTTCATTTCCTTTATTTTTTTCAATCACCTCCTCCATGTCTCCTTCTTCTGACTGCTGTCCTTCCTCTTGCTTATTTTCATTTTTCTTTTGATTTTTCATTTTTCCCTCACTGTTTTCTTTACCCTTCTGCTGGTTTGCTGTTTCACCGCCTCCTTCTTCACAGTTTTTCTCACTTTCTATCCCTGTATTTTCTAACCCTGACTGGACACTATCCCCCTTTTGCTCGTTGACCAGTCCTCTAGTCAAATGTCCTGGTCTCCTGGTTTCCACTGCCCTGTTTTCCTTCTCATAGAATCGATATGGTTTTAACTTATTAATGTTGACCAATACTGGGTCGGGTTCAAAATTTTTTACCTGGACCAGCAGAGCAGTGTTGTTAGGGAGCCTGTACTGAACTCTATAAGGTCCAAACCACCGACTTTTGAATTTCCCCACGTGCTCCTTATGGCCCTTGGGATACCAGAGCACATAATCGCCTACTTGAAAATCCTTTCGCTTATAGTGTTGCTGGCTCCAAAGTGCCCTGTTCCACTGCTTGGCCCCTACTGCTTCCTGGGCCTCTAGTCTTGAAGTGTCCATCTGCTCCAAATCGGCAATCCTGGCTGCCAACACCCTCGTTGGTGTATAATCTATTTCACTAGTGGTCTTCCTAGTCGGTACTACATACTCTGTTGGCATTAACGGATGTAAGCCATAGACCAGTTGAAATGGTGTGTAACCTGTAGTAACCTTGTAAGCAGTCCTCTAGGAGAGCAGTACGGTATGAAGATGCTCTTCCCAATCTGTTCGCCTATCATTGACCAGCTTGCTCAGTAGGTGACCAATCACCTTGTTTGTTGATTCAGCCTGCCCATTACCCTGAGGGTAATAGGTTGTTGATGTACGATGCTGTAGCAGAAAATGCTCCACCAGGTGTTCTATAGCCTCATTTATAAAATGAGAACCCTCGTCACTTACAAGTGTCAAGGGACACCCATATCTTGAAAGAATCTGCTCATACAAAAACTTAGCAGTAACTGCTGCTGAATTGGTTTTGAGCGCCCTTGCCTCCACCCACTTGGTAGCATAATCTGTAGCCACCAGTATGTACCTGTTCCCTGTTCTGGATGCTGTTGGTTTAATGGGCCCGATAAAGTCCAATCCCCATTTCATAAATGGTTCTGCTGGCATACTGGCCACTAAGGTAGCTAAACCAGTATTTGCCATGCATCCCACTCTCCGGCATCTGTCACACGCCTTGCAGTATTCTGCAACATCCCGATGTATCGCTGGCCACCAGTATCCGGCGTCCAGTATCTTCCTGCTGGTGATATCTTGTGAAAAATGACCACCTGCTACTCCATTGTGCATCTCCTTCATCACCACCTCCGCTTGCACTGGGTCCTGTACCCTTCTGACTACCAGATCATGTCCTCGCTTGTGCAGAACTCCCTGGACCAGTGTATAGGGCAGTGACTTCAGAATCAGTTTTCTCTGCTCCTCCTTAGACAAGTCCTGTCGTACAACACCAGATTTCAGGTAAGAACGTACATCCTCTAACCATTCTGGTTTAATATAAAACAAACTTGCATCCTTGGTCTGGTCCTCGACACCAGTTGCTGGTTCTCCGTTGGGCAGTCTTGACATCGCATCTGCCACACCATGATTCTTTCCTGGCTTATACACCACTGTGAAATCGTATTCTTGAAACAGCAGTAGCCACCTTGCTATCCGTCCTGACACCTGCGGCTTATTGACCAGATACACCAGTGCCATATGGTCAACATAGAAAACAAATTTATTTCCCAGCAGATAATGCCTATACTTGTTCAGAGCATAAACCATTGCCAAAGCTTCCCTTTCAGTAGTACTGTAGTTTCTCTCAGCAGAATTCAACAGTCTACTAGCATAAGAAATGGGCTGGTCACACTTCCCTGTTGGATTTTGGGCGAGCATCACTCCTACTGCTATATTCGAAGCATCTGTATGCACATGAAACTCCAGGTCCCATCTTGGTGCAATGAGAATTGGCGCATTCTGGTACTGCTCCTTGATTTTCTTCCAGGCCTGCTCACACTGGTCTGACCAGATGAACTCCTCTGTCTTCCTCATGAGCCTGGTGATTGGCTCCATGATATGTGCATACGACTTAATGTAGCACCTGTTAAACTGGGCAAAACCGTTAAAAACCTATACATCTACTGGTTTTTATGGTCTAGGCATGTTCTCGACTGCTTCAATTTTCTTAGGATCAGGAAATTTCCCTTCCTTAGACACAATGTGGCCTAGTATAATACCAGAGAAGACCAGTAGTAAACATTTCTCAGGATTTAGACTTATCCCATATTCCGGCATTTCTCAAAACCCTTCCTTAGCTTGACCAGATGACTAATAATGTCACTGTACACACTGAAATCATCCAAAAACAATTTCATAAAATCACCAATGAAATCACAAAAGGCTTTGTTTACTGCCCTCTGGTATGTGGGAGGTGCGTTTTTCAGCCCAAAAGGCATGACTATCCACACGAATGCTCCCCAGTCTGTTACAAAAGCAGTCTTGTGCCGGTCCTCTGGTGCTATCTGAATCTGGTGGTACCCGGAGTACCCATCCAGAAACGAATACATCTCATGTCCTGCCACAGAATCCAACACTTCCTCAGTAAATGGTAATGGATACGGGTCCTTTTTTGTGGCAGCATTCAATTTACGAAAATCAATACAAATTCTCAACTTCCCGTTCTTCTTAGGAACAATAACAATAGGGGATAACCAGGTAGCATCCTCTACTGGTGTAATGAATCCAGCCTGAAGCAGTTTATCCAAGTCCTGCTTCACAATACTGGCATAATTTGGATTCATGCGATATCTGGCCTGATGGGATGGTGGGATATCCTTCTCCAACTCAATCCTGTGCTGTGCAATTGAGGGTGGGATACCCTTCAGGTCCTTATAGGTCCAGGCAAATACGTCCTTGAACTCTCTGAACAGAGCCTCTGCTTCAATAGCCTGTTCTGGACTAATGGCTGCATTAATCTTCAGATACTGGGGCTCCTCCTCTGTTCCGAGGTTAATTTTTCTCAACTGCTCCGACTCTGGTAAGGTCCAGGATGCGATCTTCAGTTTCTTCACTTTCTCTCGGGCTGGAGTCTCATCCACTTCAATGTCGCCCTCCTCAAAGTTGTAAAAATGGTCTGGGTAGGCTCGCTCTGATCCCCCCTCTTGTCCCTGGTTCTGGTCCTGGTTCTTTGCGGGGCTCTTGATGTCGTCCTGGTCCTTGCTGTTGTCCTGGTCCTTGTTCTGCTCCATTCGAGGCAGAGTGACTGTTCCAACGGCCAGTAAATCCTGCTCGCTAGCTAACCACAAGGCTTCCTCCTCATCTGTCAGTCCTTCAGTAAAATTATAGCAAACTAGAACTTCAGGTAACTTAGGCCTGGGCCCCTTTCTCTGACTGACTGATATCGTTTTTACAGTGCCATTACCTCTGATGGTAACCAGATTGTTACCCCAATCATGGTTTACCTTAGCATCAATCAACCATGGTCTGCCTAGTAGGATACTATAGGCTTCATTAACTTCTTTATTTTTAATAACAGTCAAGGTGATAAGGTAAGGAATACCGTGGATGTGAATTTTCACATTACGAATCATCCCCACCGGGTCAACGACTGTCTGGTCCGCCATTCGTAGTCTGAAAGGAGCAGGCTGTGGGTCCTTGAGGCCCAGTCTTTTACGCTCCTCCTCAGTGATCAAGTTCACACCTGAGCCTCCATCCAGTAGAACATTCTCCAGAATCCCATTACCTATCTGCACAGTCAACACTGGCAGTTCTCTGTCAACATCGATAGCTAGACTGCCTATTAAATCAGTCTTACCTGGTTGACTGGTTGTGGGCTTCTTGGTTGGTACTGGCTCTAGTTGAGTGGACTGGTACTCTGCCATTTCTGGGAATACGTGGGCCTTCACAAATTCGGTCAAATTAGGGGCCATCTTCAGCAGCTGTCCTAATGAGACTGTGATGGGGCTGTCCAGTATTTTTCTTCCAACCACAGTTGCATAATGCTGCTCCTGGTTGTTCTCTGTACTGATCTCCCCTTCTGCCCCCAATTCCTGCTCGACGGTCTTGGAGCTGTAGGCCAGTGTATCTGAGTCTGGGAATCCTGCCCACTCATTATCCAGCACTTCACCATCTCCTTCCTTCTCTGCTGTTTTTAAAGTCGCCCTGAGTCTCTCTGCTTCTGCCTTCCCCTGCTCTTCTTGAAGCTCAATTTCCTTCAAGGTTTCTAGCATCGAATTCCTGATTTGCTCTTCCTCCTGCAAGTCCTCCTTCGTTCTGGCCTTTCTTGGTTCAGGTTCTCTTGATTCATCCTGGATAGGTAACAGTCCTGCCTTCAGCCTCTGGGCTCTGGTCATGGTAGCTACCCCCACTGACTCTTCGGGTTCTTCTATTAGCTCAATCTCCACATTACTGACATGGTGATCCTCCTTTTTGTTGGTCTTCTCTTGGTCTGCCAAAAACTGGTCCCATTGTGCCTTCTTGGGGCAGTTCCAACTTCTGTGATCTACTCCTCCACACAAGAAACAACTTGGTGGTTGATCACCATAACTCCTTTGTTGGCTGCTGCCTGCCCTGGGATTAGGTGGTCGCTGGTATCCTTGGTTGTAACTGTAAGTTCCTGCTGGTTTAGAAGCAGAGACTTCATTGACACCAACATGTTCTTCTCCTTCCTTCTTCGCACCTGACCCCCTCTGGTTAGCTCGGTTGTACCAACAGTTCTTATCCTCATGGCCCAGCTTCTTACAAATACCACAGGATTTCCTTGGAGCCTCCTGGTCTGGTTCCTTCCTGGTCACTGTGGCTGCCTTACTGCTGGTCTCCACCTTTCTTACCTCGATCTTAGTGGGTTTACCACTAGAATCAGTGCAGTTCTCCTCGCATCTCAAAGCTGCATCCACCAACTCTGTCAAACTCCTGACTGGTGCCACACTGGTAGTGATCTTGATATACTCCAGCAGTCCTGCTCGAAAGTTAGTGATTCTGAACCCTTCTCCTGGATCAGATTGTAGACATTTAATTAATGTCATAAACCGATCATAGTAGTCCTGTACCTTCTCTCTGTCCCCCTATTTGAAGGACTTCAATTCCCTGTATACTGCCTCATCAGTGGTCTGGTCTCTGTACCTCCTCCTGAAAGCAGCTTTAACATCCTCCCATGAGCAGTAGACATGGTTCTCCAGGAAATTCTCATACCATGCACCAACCTTGTCCAGCAAAGTGGTATCCATCAAGTTGATTATCACCTGCTCATCTGTTTCTCCATTGTGCCATAGGATCCTCTCAAACTGCCGTATGTGAGCATCTGGATTCGTCCCTTCCTTGTACTTCGTGTAGGTCGGCGGCTTCCTCTGTACCACAAGGACTGGTCCTGTCACTGGGGGTACTCTGGGTCTAGCAGCTGGTGGGTAGGCTGGTGGACCATGCCTCACTGGATAACTGCTGTCCGCTGTATCCCCTGGTACTCCTATTCCTGCAGGTGGCCTAGTGTCATATGGCATCCCTCTCATTATCTCCGCTGGTCTTCTGTATCCTGTTCCTGTGTCAGGAACTCCTGCTCCGGCTTCTGCTCCTTTGCTTGGCCAGTATGCAGTTCTGTTGACTTCTGGTCTGTACTCATCACCTGTGAGGTGATCCACATAGGTAGAATGTGCTCCTCCTCCTCCTGTTGGGCTCACCCGAGTCCTCGAGGTTGGGAAATGGTCTGTCCCTGGCCTTCCTGGTATAGCAAATGTAGTGTAGGGTGCTCCCATCAATTCTGCTTCCCTCAGCTGACCTGGTCTGTCCCCCTGAACCACTGAATGGTCATATGCTGCCCACGGATCCGCCCTTGGTTTGGCCTGGAGTTTCTGGCTCTCTTCCCTCAGTATCTCCTGCCATTTGTAAAGGGTCGCCTGCCGGGTAGCTTCTTTCATTTCTTCCTCCTTCTTCTTCTGGTCCTCCAATCTCTGTGCCTCTTGTAATAATCGCAGAGCCTCCTGTCTTAGTAAGTCTTGCTACATTGCTTCTTTTCTCTGAGCTGTCTGCTTCATCTCCTCCCTCCTTTGAGTCTCCTGCCACGTTCGAAGAGCCTCCTGTCTCTGCTTCTCCTGGTCCTGCTCTTCCAGTCTCTTTGTTTCCTGCCATAGCTTCATTGCTTCCTTCAGTTTGATCTCCTCCCGATTCTTCTCTTCCCAAGCCTCCATGGTTTCTCTGAACCTGGCTGCCTGGCCTAGCTCCTCCATCTGCCTCCTGTACAGGTCCTCTGTTGCCTGCTGGTTTCTTCGTTCTCTTTCTGCCTGCCTTCTAGCCTGCTGTCAAGCCTTTAACTCCTCCAGCTGTCTTCTGTCCTCCTCATCTTCCTCCTGCTCCATTCCTTGGAACTGCTCTTGTGCCAAATGTACCACTGGTCTCCTGGGATTCACCTGTGCTGGCTTACCCGTTTTATACATCTCTGACAGTGCTGCTGCTCCTGTCTGGTTTCTGTCTCCAGTGTGAACTTCCTCCAATTTCTTCTTCAGTGTTTCCAATGTCTCCACCAAATCACCTGGTGTTTTCTCCCCTGGTTTCGGTGTGTCTGGTCTGCTGCCTCCTTTCTTCTCCTCCTCCTGGTAATGGTCATATGCTGATGCCATTCTGGTCTGGAGGTTTCAGCAATGCTGTGGGTCTCCTTCACCTCGCCTTGGGAACTCCCTCCTGCTGGTCCTGGGTGATAGTGGATGTCCTTCATACTTCCGAATTTCTTCCTCATCCTCCTGCCAGTTCTTGAAGCTTGGGCCAGGTTCTCCTCTTGCTGACCCTGTCCTCCTGCTTATTCCAAGTATTGTTTCCTGGCTCGAATTTTCTCCTACCAGGTCCATGTCAATTAGGTCCCTGGTTCTCCCTTTAGCTATACTTTCTTCTGAACTCAATTGTCCTCCCATTGGTTTTCCTACTTCTGCTGCTGCTCTTTGCTCTCTGAGTTCGTATCTTGCCAATCGTTCTGCTGCTTGTCTCCTGGCTATTTCCTCCTTCTCCCACCCTGGGTATTCTCTGCCCATTGCAGTACAGTTTGCTGCTCCTCCCTTGGTACTCTCTGGTCATATGCTCTTCTGGTTTGGCTGTTACTTCCAGTCACTGAGTCTGCTCCTTCAAAACTCCTGGGTAGGTGCTGTCGGTTCCTTGTCCTCAGCCCTCCTCTGGTCCGTTGGATGCTAGTCCTCCTGTTTCCTGGTTCCTGTCCAGTCCATCCCTTTTTCCACCCTTCCACTTTGGTTCCTTTGGGACCTGTCAGTCTTTACTGTCCTACTGTAGACAGTTTTCAGCCCCTAGTTTCGCAAGTTCTAGCATAGTCTCAATTTTTCAAGCTTCCATACATTACAGTTTTGCAAGCTTCTAACCACAGTTTGTCTCCTGGTTCTTTAACGTCCATTCGTTTTTGTTTTTAACTTTTCAATTTTTCCATTTCTTAATTTCTCCTTAAGTTACTTACTGTTTTTCTTAACTCAATTTCACTGTTCGCATTTTTACCCTCAATTTCCACTGATACCTTTTACTGCTCAACTGTTTTTACGGACTGATAATTTTTTAACTTTTTATCGTTACTTTTTACTGCTTCAAATATGTTTTTACTGACTGGTAACTTTTCCACTTTTTACCGCAACTTTTACGGGCTAGTAACTTTTTAACTTTTTTACCGTTACTTTTTACTGTTCGAATG
Source organism: Ceratodon purpureus (assembly GCA_014871385.1). Lineage (NCBI taxonomy): Eukaryota > Viridiplantae > Streptophyta > Bryopsida > Pseudoditrichales > Ditrichaceae > Ceratodon > Ceratodon purpureus. The sequence continues at coordinate 39,979,153 of CM026426.1, read as the reverse complement.
TTTTTTACTAACTGGTAATTTTTTTTTACTTTTTACCGCAACTTTTTACTGGTTGTTTTTCACGCAGCCTACTGTTCCTTTCCTGACTGTCTAAATTCAACAGTGGTTTGGAACATACCTGATACCCGTGACTATCCTCCCTCTGCTTTGGAGCTGTCCTCAGCTCCTGTGCCGTTGACTGTTTTGCATTGGCTCCTCTCCCACGTGATTCTGGGACTTGGCACCCTCAGTTTCGAAATGCGCTCCAACTGCAGAATCTGTGGTCCTCTTGTAACGTTGACTGCTCGAACATTGGCTCGTCCTCACTGGATTCTGGAACCAGATCCCCTCAGCCTCGAACTGTCCTCCTGCTGCAGCATCTGTGGTACTTCTGCTGCTGTAATCCTGGGACTGCGAATCTGTGACTGTAATCCTGTGACTATAAAGCAGTGACTGTAATCCTGTGACTGCGAATCTGTGACTGTAATCCTGTGACTGTAAAGCAGTGACTGTAAGCCTGTGACTGTAATCTCTCCCTTGGCCACTGTGCCTGTCAACTTGTTCCAGAACTGTCCTGGACTGTACAAATTCGCAGCAAAAGCCACCTGATCCGTTCTTAATGCATGGTCGCCAATGTTAAAGGGTGATTTAGCTCACCCTTTGGAAGCTAATCTACTGTCCAGATCTAAGGAGAAACTCTCGAAATTTTAATACCCACCTAACTAATTCTGCTCAACACCCTTTTGCTCCTTACAGTGCCAGTTTCCAACCATTCTGCCCCTGATCTACTGCTCCATCAACACAAGAACCCACAATGCGAGAACCGACAATGCGATTCTACCTTAAGACCTAGCATTCAATGTGTACAAAGTCCAATGATTCAAAACTGCTTTCTCATCATTACTCTCTTCAGGTACAATCAGATCTGTCCCTAGGTCCTGCTCCACAGCAGTAACATCCTTCTCTCTACCTCCTAACCTCCTCTACCATCCTACCATACCTCTGAAAACACTCACACGACACAAGAGAGAGTGAGAGCCGCCATGCTCTCACTCCTCACTACCCCCAAACCCTAGCCGTCGTCATCCGCTGTTCGTTTTTCATCCAAGTCGATTTCTCATCCGACTGTCAAAACTTCATCCAAAACGCAGTAACTAATAAATCCGCAGTAACTATCTGTTTTACTGTTCCTAGCAGTTTACTGTTACTGCTCCAGTTTTACTGTTCCTAGGCAAAAAGGCAAAAAATCCCTTTAACAGCATGGCCCACCAGCTTACCCACCAGCTGCTAGACCAAGAGTACCACCAGGGACAGGGCCGGTTCTTCTCGCACAGAGGAAACTGCTGAGCTACTCCATATACAAGGAGGCGATGAATCCAGATGCCCATATACGGCATTTTGAGAATATCCTATGGCACAATGGAGAAATCGATGAGCAGGTGATTATCAATCTCATGGGTACCACCTTATTGGACAAGGTTGGTGCCTGGTATGAGAATTTCTTGGAGAACCATGTCTACTACTCATGGGAGGATTTTAAAGCTGCTTTCAAAAGAAGGTACAAATACGAGACCATTGATGAGGCAGTATACAGGTAATTGAAGTCCTTTAAACAGGCGGGGAGAGAAAAAATACAAGATTACCAGGATTGATTCATGACATTAATCAAATGTCTACATTTTGACCTAGGAGAAGGGTTTAGAATCACAAATTTTTGAGCAGGACTGCTGGAGTATATCAAGATTACTACCATTGTGGCACCAGTGAAGAGTTTGACAAGGTTAGAAGATGTTGCCCTAAGATGCGAGGAGAACAGCACAGACTCTAGTTGTAAACCCACCAAGATTGAGGTTAAGAAGGTAGAGACTAGCAGAAAGGCAGCCACAGTACCAAGGAAGGAACTAGGCCAAGAGGCTCCAAGGAAGGCTTGTCGCATGTGCAAGAAACTAGGACATGACGACGCTAACTGTTGGTACAACCCAGCAAACTAGAGGGGGTCAGGTGCAAAGAAAGAATGGGAGGAACCTATTTGTATAAATGAAGTATCTGCTTTGGAACCTGCATGAACTTATAATTACAGTCAGGGATACCATAGACCACCGAACCCGAGGGCGAGCAGTAGTCAGCAGAGGAGTTATGGTGATGAACCAGGGTGTTGATTTTTGTGTGGAGGAACATACCACAGGGACTGAAATTGCTCCAAGAAATCACAATGGGATCAATTTTTGGCAGACCAGGAGAAGACCAACAAAAAACAGGACCACTATGTGAGCAATGTGGAAGTTGTGGGAATAGTGGAACCAGAAGAAACACTAGGAATAGCTACTATAACCAGATCTCAGGGCTTGAAGGCAAGACTGTTACCTATCCAAGATGAATCAAGGGAACGTGAACCAAGAAAGGCCAGAATGAAGGAGGACTGGCAAGAAGAAGAAAGGATCCGGAAGTCTATGCTGGAAAACTTGAAGGAAATTCAGCTTTGAAGGAAATACTGCTTTGAGAGGAGCGAGAGAAGGCCGAAGCAGAGAAAGTCAAGGAGACTTTAAAAACAACAGAAAAGGAAGGAGAAGGCGAGGTACTGGATAATGAATGTGCAGGATTTCCGGACTCGGACACTCTAGACTACAGTTCCAAGACCATACAACAAGAATTGGACGCTCCAGGGGAGATCAGTACAAAGGACTACCAGGAGCAGCATTATGCAACTCTAGTGGGCAGGAAGACCTTGGACAGTCCCATCATCGTATCATTGGGACAGTTCCGTAAGATCGCTCCCAACTTGACAGAATTCGTGAAGGCCCATGTGTTTCTGGAAATGGTACTAGACCAAGACCCTCATCCAGAGCCAACACCAAGCAAGAAACCAACGACCAATCAACCAAGTTAGACTGATTTAATAAGCAGTCTGGCTATTGATGCTGATAGAGAACTGCCGGTGTTGACTGTGCAGGTGGGCAATTTTACTTTGGAAAACGTCCTGCTGGATGGAGGATCATAAGTTAACCTGATAATTGAGGAGGAGCGTAAAGGCTGGGACTCAAGGACCCACAACCTGCTCCCTTTAGATTAAGAATGGCGGACCAAACAGTTGTTGACCCAGTGGGAATGATCCATAATGTGAAAATTCACATCCATGGTGTTCCTTGCTTTACCACTGTGACTGTCATTAAAAATAAAGAAGTTAACGAGGCCTATAGTATGTTGCTAGGCAGACCTTGGTTGATTGATGCTAAGGTAAATCACGATTATGGTAATAACTTGGTCACTACCAGAGGTAATGGCACTGTAAAAACAATCTCAGTCAGTCAGCGAAAAGGGCCCAGCCCTAAGTTACTTGAAGTTCTAGTCTGCTATAATTTTACTCAAGGACTGACAGATGAGGAGGAAGCCTTTTGGTTAGCTAGTGATCAAGACTTACTGGCCGTTGGAACCGTTACTCTGCCCCGTATGGAGTAGGATAAGGACCAGAACAAGGACCAGGACCACAAAGAGGAGGGGGGACCAGAGCGAGCCTATCTAGACCATTTCTACAACTTTGAAGAGGGCGATATTGAAGAGGATGAGACACCAGCCCGAGAGAAGGTGAAGAAACTAGAGATTGTAGCCTAGACCTTACCAGAGTAGGAGTAGTTTCAAAAAATGAAACACGGAACACGGGAGGAATCCGAGTACTTGAAGATTAATGCAGCCATTAGTCCGGAACAGGCTAGTGAAGCAGAGGCCTTGTTCACGTTGTTCAAGGGTGTATTTGCCTAGACCTATAAGGACCTGAAGGGTATTCCACCTTTGATTGCGCAACACAAGATTGAGCTAGAGAAGGATATACCACCATCGCATCAGGCCACATATCCCAAGACTCCAAATTATGCTAGTATTGTGAAGCAGGACTTGAATAAATTGCTTCAGGCCGGATGCATTACACCAATAGAGGATGCTACATGGTTATCTTCAATTGTTATTGTTTCTAAGAAGAATGGGAAGTTGAGAATCTGGGTATCTGAGATAAGTTGACAACAACCATTAACAAGAGTACATTCCTTCTCATGTTGTAGGTTGTGTTTTTGTAAAAACTCCATTATGCATAGAGGTGGTACACATTACACACTAGGAGTTGTGATCAAGGGTCTCTGAAATCTATAATTGGTCAATGAAGCTTGTCTTCATATAGCTCAAGTTTATACTCATAAAGAAGAATAGGAGGAATCATGGAAGTTGAGGTCCCCAAAATACCTTAAAATGGCATAGCACATAATGTTCATTCTTTGGTTGCGTGGCAAATCTGGCATCAAAAGCAAATGTTACTATCATGCTGCAAAACTACGAGACTATGGGTCTTTTAATTAAATAAAATATAAATAAAAAATCAAAAGTATCATAATGGTCTCAAAATTGAGAGGAATTATAATGTGGTCATTTAAAATTTAAAATTTATTGAAATTGCTTCATTCAAGGTTGTGCTTTGAAAGATAAAAGTGCCCAAAAAAAAATAAAACAACATGTTTTTAAATTTGTATGATTGCTATAGAAATATCCTTAGAATCTCCTTGTTTTTTTTTAAAATATCTCAAGTTTTGTTTTATCGTCTTTTAGAATCATTGAAGAACTTGTTTTCATGGATTAACTTGGCATATAGATCATTAGTTAAGTATTATTTGTAAAGGTATCTTGTTTTTCATTTAGATGTTATAAATTTTAATTAAACACAATTTTTATTGTTCTCACTTTAAATAATTAATAAATGTCTAAGGATTTGGTGATCTTTCTATAATTAATGTATAAAAGTTTGATGGTCTTCAAATTTGAAGAAAAAATAATTTTTAACAATTACATGGAAAATGAATTTAGAGACCACCAACTTTTTACACATCAAATATGGTATGACCACCAAGTTCTTCCATGATTCTAAGAGACAATAAAACAAAACTTGAGATATTTTTAAAAAAAACAAGGAGATTCTAAGGATATTTCTATAGCAATCATACAAATTTAAAAACATGTTGTTTTATTTTTTTTTGGGCACTTTTATCTTTCAAAGCACAACCTTGAATGAAGCAATTTCAATAAATTTTAAATTTTAAATGACCACATTATAATTCCTCTCAATTTTGAGACCATTATGATACTTTTGATTTTTTATTTATATTTTATTTAATTAAAAGACCCATAGTCTCGTAGTCTTGCAGCATGATAGTAACATTTGCTTTTGACGCCAGATTTGCCACGCAACCAAAGAATGAATATTATGTGCTATGCCATTTTAAGGTATTTTGGGGACCTCAACTTCCATGATTCCTCCTATTCTTCTTTATGAGTATAAACTTGAGCTATATGAAGACAAGCTTCATTGACCAATTACAGATTTCAGAGACCCTTGATCACAACTCCTAGTGTGTAATGTGTACCACCTCTATGCATAATGGAGTTTTTACAAAAACACAACCTACAACATGAGAAGGAATGTATTCTTGTTAATGGTTGTTGTCAACTTGTCGGATCCTCCTCCCTTCGCAGCCCGATCTGCCTGGCGCCTTGCTTTGGCCTTGACCTTCGTTTCCTTCGCCTTAACATCCAATGACCGGGTAACGATCTTGGTCTTACGGGACTTAATGGGGGTACCTCTCAGGGTAGGAGTATTGGACATTGGGGTCCGGGTATCTGTTCCAATTGTCCAAGGCAGGGAACTCGCGTAAGAATCCGAGTCTCACCTGGAAATCTCAATTGTGCCGAGATTGATTGGACCCTTCCTCAGCTGGCGCTTGGTTCTGGAAGAATCCGCTAGAGACTCTTCCACGGGCGTTCTGGCAGGGGTAGGTGTGACAGTGCCGGTCCGGGCCGTGGGTGAAGGAGTGAGAGTTCCGTCCTGGACCACTTGGGTACGCCCAGGTGGCGATATGGATCTTCTCCACTGACTCCCGGCTACCTCCCCATGATGAACTGGAATTACAACATCCCTGACCGTCGTGGTAACGATCGGCTGCACGGTTCGGGTGACTTCTTCCGTGACTGTCTGCTCCTCGGATCGCCTCAGAATGACTTTGGTTCCCGTAACCTCTGTCTGGCCGATGGGAATCGCGCAACTATGCTGCGCAATACAGGCTCCGGGAGATGCCTCCTTGGCTATCACCCTAGCTATCAGATCCGCGATTGTCCGAGGTGGACCAAAATAACCGAATCCATGGCCTTGTCCTGCTCAAACCTAAGCTGAGGTGACGGAATCTGCTCCCGAGGAGTCTTGAACCCTGCTCCACGGGATTCCTCTACCACTGTCCAAGAGGGAGATCCGGGAAATCCCATACCAACACTCGAACTTCCAGTTCCCGAACAGAGCAATTTCTTCATCAACGTCAGAGTCTTGCCCATCGAGTACTTGTACTTGGACATGAACGTGATGATCCTCTTCCTATCCTATAAGTGAGTTGGGGCCATCACGTTCTCATCAAACAACCGGGCCTTGTTGACTACATCGCCTGCAACTCCCACCAACTTCCGGATCTCGTCCAAGGTCTGCTCCTGCTCGGCGTGGAACTTACGGATCTCCTCGCTCTTTGTGGCCAATTCCGAGGTCAGTTCCTTGACCTGGACTTCTAGCCGCTGCTTCTCGCCCTATAACTTCGGTGCATCCTTCAGAAGCTCGACCTCCCGTGTAACCTCCTCCGGTTCACAGCCCCCTAGCAATGTGCAGACTCTCCAGAACAGCGACTCAATACGCTCGTTAGAAGCGTGAGCCTGGCGGGTTCCTTCCCTAAGTGATCGGAATGGGTCGGCCGTAAAACCCTCGCTCGGAACTGATTGCCTTCCTTGCCGCGTCATTTCGGCCCGTGGAGGGTTCCGTGTGATGGGATGTGGCTCGTTCGGATTGCGACTTAGAGTACGACTTTGTTGAAGCGGCTTCGGGAAGTATCCGCACATCCGGTTCCCCTCCTTCCGTGGATGTCGTGTCAGAGTCCTCCTCGTACTACTCCCCATACGCTCCTGCCGGCACCTCCTGAAAGAAGAGGTGATCCTTCGCCGCCCCGTAGCTCTCCTCCTCCTTGTCCATCAGCAGGCCACCTGCATGGTAGAGATGGTAAAGGAAAGGGGTGATCGGAGTTGCCTTCTTTCCGACTCCAGCCAGCAACTTCTGCACAATATCCAATACGAGCACGGCCCAGTTTACGGGACGCTCACCCGTATAGGCTCCGAGGATCGTGTTTCCGGCCGTGATGGTGACTTGTTCTGGTTTCAGCAGATATAGAATCGGAACGAGGAAGGCTAGGACCTGTCTCTGTCTCCTATCCTTACAGGCGTCTACCACATATCCATTGTTCTTATGGATCTTTCCTTTGAACCTATTCTGCACGTACTTATCCGTTCTGCTCGCCCAACCGTATCCCTCCTGAATGAAATCGTAAGTGGCCGCCCACATTTCCGCGGTCCACTGAGTTGGATGACCTCGCATCAAATTATCCAATCTATTATTTGGCCCGTCTACGATTTCTCTCACCATCTCCTCATCCCTCAGTAACCAGGGTCGTGATAGCAAACCCTAGCACCTCATCTGGGTGAGATCATCAACCAACTCCTTCATCTCCCTATCAGTCCTCGGAACTGCGGGGATGAGAACCCTAAGCTGAATTGGCGCCATGGCTACGTCTCACTCCCCTCCCTTTACGAGCTGACAGCATAAAAAAACCCGGCAATCCAATTGCCAGTGAATCGGAAAAGACAAAAACACCTCACCGCTCTTTCACTCTCTACTCACAGTCCGCAAAAAGGAACTCCAAACCTTAACACTCTCGCATTTATACTCAAGGAATCATTAACGCCAAGGCGGCGTGTAATTGCAGCCGCCACCGTACCGGACCAAGCGTTATCCAATCATGATGACTCCCGTGTCAAATCGGGTTCCGCACGCGGTTACGATAATGGTCAACTCTCGGAACACTCCCTCGATTCGAGTTCTCCATCCAAGTTTTCTCTTCCGAGTTTTGAGATCAGGACCCGTGAACATAGCCTGCGTTAATTGTTTTAAGGATCCCGGAGCATCCGATTCTGATTAACTCTTAATACGGATAGTGTCTAGCTAGTTTTTACCTAATTATCCAAAAAATGAAAAATTAATTGATTCCTAACTCCGGTTGGGGATTATCCAGTTTATATTAAGTTTCTCGGATCCCACAAGGAAGACCGAGGAGTTCATCTAGACTCACCAATGTGATTAGGCATGGAAGAAAATCAAGGAGCAGTAACAGAATGCGCCGATTGTAATTGCACCAAGATGGGACCTGGAATTCCATGTGCATACTGATGCTTCAAATATAGCAGTAGGGATGATGCTCGCCCAAAATCCAACAGTTAGTGTGACCAGCCCATTTCTTATGCCAGTAGATTTTTGAATTTTGCTGAAAGGAATTACAAAACTACTGAAAGGGAGGCCTTAGCGATGGTTTGTGCTCGGAATAAGTATAGGCATTATCTGCTGGGCAATAGATTTGTTTTCTATGTTGACCATTGGGCACTAATTAATCAAGTCAATAAGCCGCAGGTCTCAGGGAGGATAGCAAGATGGATATTGCTGTTTCAAGAGTACGATTTCACGGTGTGGCAGATGCAATGTCTAGACTGCCCAATGGAGAACCAGCAACTGGTGTTAAAGACGAGACCAAAGACGCATGTTTGATTTATGTTAAACCTGAATGGTTGAAGGATATTTGTGCTTACCTTAAATCTGGTGTTGTAGGACAGCATTGTCCAAGGAGGAGAAGCGGAAATTGATTCAGAAGTCACTGCCCTATACACGAGTCCAGAGGATTGTGCTCAAGAGAAGACATGATCTGGTGGTCAGGAGGGTACTCGACCCAATTCAGGCACAGACAGTGATGAAGGAAATGCACAATGGAGTTGCGGGAGGTCACTAGGAAGATTTTGGACACCGGATACTGGTGACCAGCAATACACCGGGATGTTTCGGAGTACGATAAGGCGTGTGACAGGTGCTAGCGCATAGGTGGCATGGCCAATACTAGTCTGGCAACTTTGGTGACTAGTATGCCAGCGGAACCATTCTTGAAATGGGGGTTGGATTTTATTGTGCCAATTAAGCCCACGGGCTCTAGAGTAGGGAACAGGTACATACTGGTGGCTACAGATTAAGCAACCAAGTGGGTGGAAGGAAGGGCGCTAAAATCGAATTCAGCAGCAGCCACTGCTAAGTTTCTCTATGAGCTGATTCTCACTAGGTACGGGTGTCCTTTGACACTTGTAAGTGACTAGGGTTTTCATTTTATTAATGTAATGAGGCTATTGAACACCTGATAGAGCATTTTCTGCTCTAGCATCGAACATCAGCCACCTGTTACCCACAAGGTAATGGCGAGGCAGAATCAACAAACAAGGTGATTGGGCACCTACTCAGTAAGCTGGTCAATGATAGGAGAACAGATTGGGATGAGCATCTTTATACTGTACTACTCTCCTACAAGACTGCCTACAAAGTCACAACAGGTTACAACCATTTCAACAGGTCTATGGATTAAATTCATTAACGCCAACAGAATACATTGTACCGCCCAAGAGGACCAACTTTGGAATCGATTATACAGCAACCCAAGTGTTGGCAGCGAGAATAGCAGATCTATAGCAGATGGATACATCCAGACAGCAGGCGCAAGAAGGGGTGAGGGCCAGGCAATGGAACAGAGCACTATAATCCAGCAGCACTACAAGAGTAAGGATTTCCAAGCGGGCGATTTTGTACTCTGGTACTCCAAGGGCCACAAGGAGCATGTGGAGAAATTCAAAAGTCGATGGTGTGGACCGTATAGGGTCCAATACAGACTCCCCAACAACACTGTCGTGTTGATCCAGGTAAAAAATTTGAACCAAACCTAGTACTGGTCAATATTAATTAATTAAAACCCTATTGGTTTATGATAAGGGATCGGTCTAGACTAGGACACCAGAGCAGTCGAACAAAGGACTCATCAACAGTCAAAAGGGAGATAGTGTCCAGTCAAGGGTAGAAAATACAGGGTCAAATGATGAGAAAGACCATGAAGAACCAGTCAGAGAAGTAGTAACACATCATAGGGGTAAAGAAAATAGTGAGGAGACAAAGAAAAATCAAGAGTAAAATAAAATCCGACAACAGGAAAGTCATCAGTCAAGGGAAAGAGACATGAAGGAGGTGATTGAATTAAATAAAGAGAATGGAAAAAGTAAAGGAAAAGAAAAAAATAAAGAAAAATTAGAAAAAGAAAAAATAAATGGGAAAGAAGGATTGAAAATTATAGGATGCGGAGTAATAGAAGCCGTACCAATTTAAAGAGGATGGGACGATTGGGTATGCGGCCCATTTAAAAGGAGGACGGAGAGAATTCATTACGGCAGGAAGCCACATCCATTTAGCAGTGGCTGAAAAGGACAAGGTTTCATGCGAAGGGGATGAAAACTGTGAACTCGACCGGATGATTAGGGTAGATAGACTTCAGCAAGGGAAGAACGTGACCTCACATTTTGGAGTTGCCAACAAAATAGGGCGAGCAGTGTGATATGGAGAGAGGAAGAGGCGAGGGAGTGTGAAGGTGAGGAAGTTAGAAGAGGACAAAGAGAAGCAAGTTACCCCATAGAGAGGGAGGGCAGTGAAGAAGGTACATTCGGGGCAACAAGGGTAGAACAGAGCGGATACTTCACCCACGAGGGAGAACCGGCGCAGCACCAACTAGAAGAAAGGGCGGCGCAGCTCGAGAAGGAGCGATAATGGCAGTTTTTACAAAAGCAGCCGCAGCTACATGAGGAGCAGCAGCATCGACACAAGAAGGAGGAGCAGCGACAGCTTCAGGAGGAGCAGCAATGCCAATTCATAAAAGAGAGGCAGAGCTAGATTGAGGAGAAGCACCGACAGTACAATCGGGGAGTTCATCACTGCAACGGGGTGGAAACCCTAGGTGGCGGTGGCAGACATGACGGTGGGAAGGAGCGAGATAGAGACAAGGAGGGGGAAGGACGCCAAGGCAGTGAAGAAGACCGATGAAGAACCACATATTGATGGGGTGAGGTTGAGCACGACCATCAGCAGGAGGCTGTGCAGCTAAGGGGCGGTGAAGGGGAGACTCGACTCACAAAAGAAGAACAACTGTAGCAACATCAGGGCTAGCATTACCAACCCACTCAGGTACTTCTTACGACAGCTGAGTTTTGAAGATCCTATCAGATTGAGGACGAGGAAGGCCAGGAAGGTTACAATCCGAATAGGGGGACGATAGAATGGTGGAGACTAGTTAGAACTGCAGGAAGAGAAAACCTAGTCCGGGACAGAGGAGAAAACAGGGTGAAGGTCGAAGGAGCTGAGGGAAACTTAGGAGCTCAAGAACTGCCACTCACTTTTCAAGACTGGGCCAATGAGCAAAATAGAGAAGGGGAAGTAGAAAAAACAATAAAAATAACAACCACGATAGAAGTGAGGGTAATGGCAACAAAAGAAGCCATAGGATAGAGAGAAGGAAAAGAGGCAGCCAAGCAAAACAGACAGCCTAGGAAGGGGACACTGCACCAGTACATGACGAGGCCAGGGACAGCCGAACAGATTGAGGAGATGGAGATCTGAGAGGGGGAGGGAGCTCCACCACAGCTGACTCAAGCTATCTCCGAAGGGGATCAGAGGCTAGGAACAGCTACAGGACTAGAGCCGCAAGAACCAAGGGTAGGAATCTCAAGGAAATAGATTGAGGCCCTGGCCAGAGCATCTAAGAAGATCACAATTAGTAAGAAGAAGAGGAGGGTAAAAGATCTCACCTTTATTCCCCTTAAACACTAGCAGGGATGGAGAGACCTCAAGGATGATGTCTGGGCGGAAAATGTGAGCTTAGGGGTCTTCTATGAGTACACATGGCCAGCCCTAGGGGAGGAGTTAGTTTCAGATTTTGTAGAGGGATTTTAGTATATGAAGAGAGAGAAAATGGAGTATACGATGCCGATCGGAGCCAGAGTGAGAGGGATACCTGTAGAGATCACCGCTTAGACCATCCAGCAGGCATTGAGGATTGAAGGAAGCAGGATAGCAGCCATCCCAAAGGCCTGCAGAGAACTCGTCGCCAAGTAAAAATGCTCTTTGGACTTTCGAGGGCAGATCACAATACCGACAGGACCAGGATCAAGGGCTTTACAAAAGACTACCACGACAGGGTGAAGGCGCTGGTCAAGATTATGTGTGTGAAGAAGAAATCTCTCTATGCCAGCAACGAGCTGCTGGAGAACATGTACCAAGCCGTGAGGAAAGGGGACGATAATTGGGCCCCATTGATTTTATCCCAGCCTACGCAGTATGTTGATCAGGGTCCACACCATTCAGACCCGGGAAATCAAGGGAACCGAACTCATGAACGCCTTGCTAAAGAATTGATTTCCGGACGAAGAACAATACATAGTCCCCGAACCAGACCAGGAGGTTGAGGAAGACAAGAAGCAGCATAGTGAGGGGCATCCTGACATAACACCAATCAAACCAAAGGCAGACCTTCCACCAGATGGAATTAGTGAGGAGGGGACCAGACCACGACGACTGATCAGAGGAAGAAAGGACCAGCAGGAGAAAGCCGAACAGCAGTATTTGTCATCCCAAGAGCAGCCAAGGGACACCAGGAAGCGGAAGAGGAAGGTTCATTCTTCACCCTCCACACCAAAAGATCAGGGAGCCACATTCAAGAGACTGAGGCGAAATGACAAGAAGCCTAAATACAGGGACAGTACTATAGTGTCCTTAGACTCAGTCGAGGCAGCAGAAGTCGAAAGAGGAGTTATCACCTCCAAGACCAAGAGAACACCAAAGGCCAAGGGTAAGGAGCAGCCAAAGGAGGTATTGGAGCAACCACTAGTAGGCACACCCAAGGAAACCGCTAGGACCCCACTGACACTGAGGACATCTCAACTACCAAGAGACCCCGGTAACCCAGAACCAGCAGCACAAGAGCAGCATGAGAGTCTAGATTCGATGGCCGATCTCCCTATCCAGCAGCGGACAGCGGAGGTGGTGAACCAAACCAAGGCTCTGCCACCGAGAAACTTGCAAGAGGCGTTTCAGTCAACAACAACAGGGAAGTCGGAAGTGACGACTAGACTGGAGCGGTTAATCGACCAGCTGCGTGCTTGGATTGAGGAGACAAGGTGAATCAAGGAGTTGCAAGACCAACAGGACCGATAGAAGCCTACCTAAAACGAACAGGTTGCTAGGAATCAAGAGTTGGAGGGAAGAACAAACCAGCTGACAACCCAACTCCATATTCCGGGCCAAGAGCTGTCGGAGCTGAAAGCGACATGGGCACACACCAGGAGGAAACTTACCGTCTTTACTAAAAAGCAACGGAAAGTGCGAGCAAGTGGGCAGCACAAGGTGGGGAGATCAAAGGGCAGAGACGACTGTCAAGCAGCGAAACATGGAAGGTGAGACCAATACTGCACCAAAGAGAAAGAGGGCATATGAGCCCATCCTTTATATATAGTTTGGGGTGTACAACCAGCCGTCATGGGTGGACATCATCATAAAGACCACTAACTAATCTGTTGCCTAAATAAGGTACGGTTGGTTAGTGGAGAATCCGTTACTGATTTAGTTGTTAAGGGAACAAGGGAATTGGGAACAATGGGGAGACGAGGAGTCACATAGAATGGATGAAACCTCGGAGTAGGGGAGATTGTCCATCTCTCAACACTCCTTCTCAAGGGACGCCATGCTCACCAAAAAACTTCAAGCCTTGAAGAAAAAGAGTTATGGTGTCACTCGGACAACTCCGCCAGTGTCTTCATCCCGGCAGCGGTAATGAGCTTTCGATGCTGAGGGGCGGCGGAGGGCCTTCGTAAGAACATCCGCAATGTTTTTAGCGGAGGCTACCTTCCGGATTTTGATTTGGCCGAAATTTGTAAGCTCCAGAGTGTACCCAAAGATATGTAGGTTAATGTGCTTGACTCGGTCAGAGTTTATAAATCCGGAGGAGACCTGCTCAATATAGGCTGCATTGTCTTCAAAAATAACCGTGGGCTTGGGTGGCATGGGGAAAACGGCCATGGTGGAAATGACCTCTTGCATTATGCGGAGCCAAACTGATTCACGAGCAGCTTCGTAAAATGCAAGAAGTTCCGCATGAATTGTGGAAGTTGCAGAAGTGGTCTGTTTGGTGGAACATCACGAATTGGGGGCTCCATTTTTTATGAAGATCCATCCGGTTTGCCGGAACTGGGGTCGGTCTTGAATCCGGAGTCAGCATATCCAATGATCTTGCTAGGACCGTGAGTGAAATGGAGGCCAAGATCCTCGGTTCCGCGGAGGTATCGCATCAGATGCTTCACGCCTTGCCAATGGCGTGCTGATGGGCGCTGGCTATGACGAGCCAGAACGCTCACGGCGCAATTGAGGTTTGGCCGTGTATTTGTTGCTAGATAGAGTAAGGCTCCCACGGCGGCTAAGCTATGTCGTTTCTCTATCTCCTCCTCGGGTTCGCTTGGGTAATATGGATCCTCTTCGGTCTTGGACTTGCCGATCATTGGGGCTGAGAGTGCGTTGGCGGTCTCCATGTTGAAGGTTCGGAGTAGCTTGAGTGTGTAAGTTTGCTTGTGAAGCAACAAGCTCTCATCTGCAAAATGCTTGATTTGGAGTCTAAGGCCTAACGATGTTTGGTGTGGAAAGTGATTTCCACGGTTGGCACGCCGGAATACTAATTCCGGTAGAAAAAAAGGATAAAAATTAAAACTTTTGTGTTAGGAACACGGAAGTACTACATAGATAGATGTAACAATCGGTTAAGACAGTTGGCTGAAGAAATTAGAGAACCGGAAGGGCAGCCGGGTGAGATCTGGTCGTCCAAAATCGGATGAGATGAAGCACCGTCTATGTGACGGCACCCTGACCCAGCGGACTTAGGGTAACAGCCGGAGGGTACGAGTCACGCGGGAAAGGTGGCTGGGACCATTAAAGCGCCGCCGGCCGCGACCGTCCCATGATGAAAGGCTACGACCGTCCGTCATGATGAGCTACGAACGGGTTGGAGTGAGTGCAGGTATAAAAGGAAGAAGAGCAACCGTGCTCCTCCTTTCTTTTGTCGTTTTGTGGAGCGCTGGACCCTTGTGTTCCTCGGCGGAGTTCGCAGTTAGGGCTATGACGGTAGGAGAGAGACGGTGAGTTGAAAGTGTTTCCGTTAGTCGAGGGATTGTGGTGAGGATCGTGCGTGCAGGTGTTATCGTAGTAACAGTGAGGAGGATTTAGCAGGATGGTTAGGAAAGGGAAAGAGCCGGTCGAGGAGGAACCGTTGTTGAAGGTACAACGGGTCATGCCGTTGATGCCGGTAGACGACGAAGAGTGGGAGCTCCTCCGGACTGCCTTAGAGGTCATGGGCTGTGAGTTACTATTGGACAAGGCGTGGGGGTGGAGACAGTCCCTTTCGGCACAGGAGATCATCGTCAAGAACCCCGACAATCGAGGAACCATCCGGGGAGAGCCGGAATAGTGGACGGCACAAGATTGGAGGGATACGTACGGCTTCACCAACAGTGGAGAAGTTTCGGTTCCAGCGGCCCGGGATTTTGTCTGGAACTACATCAAGACGTCCGGAGACAAGAAGGAGGGGTGGGACCTGGAGGACATCAAGGATTTGAGAGCCCGGAGGGTGATAGGGTTTATGAACCCAATTTTCCATTCGGAAAAGTCCAAACGGATCACCATCAAATGGGCGTCCATCTTCCTTGGAGCCATGGACGGTGAGATTTCCGTGGACTGTGGTCTTATGATTAAGACAATAGTCGACCGACAGGTAGCCAACCTACGGAAGACCAAGAAGTAAGCCACCTGCCTTCCGTCTTTCCTTCTCACCTCTACCGTCACAAGGGACTGTTGAACCCTAAGGAGGTCCTAGAGTATGACGAACTGAAGAGCCTCCAACGGTACGCGGAACGGGAGGAGGTATCCAATCACGAGGATGATGACGATTGTATGGAGGTCTCACCCACACCGGTTAAGAAACCCCGTCCTAGCCCAGAGAAGGGACAGCCGTCCGGATCACCTCGGACTCCCACCCCGACTAGGCGGAACCTGAACACGGAAGTCCTCAAACCTAGTGGACTACTGGACCACACCGGGGACACGTGCCAAGACCTAGTCAACATGTCACAACAGGTGTCGGCGTATGCCCAGTTCCTACAGGCGACTAGGCAGCTCGAGGGCCGGTTGGTGAAGGAGGTAGTTCAACTTACGGGCACTAACCGGTTGGAAGAATGCCTTGTTATCCTTCACAAGAACCGGGATCTAGCCAGTCTACAGGCCAAGCACGTCGACCAGATGGAGCGGTACCGGGAGAGGATCAACAAGCTCCAGCACGAGTTGCATGATGCCCAAAGGAACTTCCGGGACGTCCGTGACCGGGCAGCTCATGCCATCCAGTCGGTTGTTGAGGTCAAGGCCACCTTAGCCCTTCCGGTGGATGTGGCAAATCAGTGCGCCGTCTACCAGGAGTTCCTGACCCGTCAACCGGATCCGGCTCGGAAAATGATCGTGCACTTCATGCACGATCGGACGCAGGTGATGACGGACACTTGGTTGCAGACAAGACACCTAGTGGACACCCTCTGGGCCGGACAGGACGGTACGTCAAGACCACCAGAGCCACCGGCAGATCAAGAGGAGCCCAGACCATCGGCACCAACCGTGAGGCCGCCACTGGTACCACCTTTAGCCTCTCCGGTACAGTCCACCATCCGGCCAATTCAACCGGAGCCTAGACAACCGTTGGAGGATCCTCTTCTGGACACCTTGGACAGTTTGCACAACCTGCCCAATCCGGAAGGAGTTGAGGCTGTTGACCCCGAGACCATCCCTTTGGAAGGGGACCAAGGCCCACCGCCGAGAGACTTTGTTCCGGTGCAGGGGTCTTCGGAAAGCATCCGGGTGGATCTTGGCGTAACCCCGGTGGCTGCACGATCTCCCTCCCCGGTGGCCCAAGCAGGACGAGCCCGGAAGGCGACTGATCATCCGGTACCAGATACACCGGGAGCCGGCCCCTCACTGAAGAAGTTGAAGAAAGGAGGGCAGAAGAAGGAACGATCGGATGGAACCCGGCACAGCCCAAGATTCGATAAGAACAAGCAGTAGGCATTAGCATAAAGGACCGGATAAACTGGCAGCGACTAACGATGGGGCTTGATTGCACCCGGCTGTCAATCCGGATAGATAGCGGCAGTAACTAGGAATAGAAGGCGGCCACCGGTCCGGGATGCCTGGGATCCAAGATCCGGAAATTTTGGATCTCGGCTGGCCACTTGGTTGGCTATAGGCCCATTAGGATTAGTACTTAAGCTTGACGTTTTTCCAAGGCCGGGGCCTTGTTTTGTACGCCGTTTTGTTGTTGCAATTGAGAATATACTTTTGGATTTGTTGTGTCGACCGGCTGACTGACGGGTCCGTTATTGTAATGGTTTGTTGGTACTATGGTCTTCAGTAGTGTTCCGGAGGAGTGTTGAACAGTGGGGTAGTTTGGAGAGCACCCGGAGAGATTGGGAAGGTGTCAAGCGTCGAGTGTTGACGGTTTCCAGTCCCGGAAGGAGCCTGGAGGGGAGGAGAGACGTACTGCAGCAGGGCTGGTAGTCTTAAGGACACGGAGGGCCGTGTGTACACCGGAATCCGGAAACGGACCGGTCGCTTCTTGTAGATGGGATAAAAGCCCGATTCCCTACTGCAAACCAATCCGGAAGGGAGATGATATAGTTAGGATACCGTACAACAGTAAGGTGATGTCGTTGTAGTATGATTTCCGTATCCATAACCGGCACTGAGTAGCTATCTGGACCGGTCTCTAGCCGTACGGAAGGATTATTACTCCACTCTCCGGGTGGTAGATAGGAACAGTCGGGTGTCCAGCCACTTTAAGTCACGAGACGGTGGAGAATCCAGCCACTTGAAAGGATAGACGGATCAGTGGGAACCGGCCACTAGTCTAAAAAGCCGGAAAATAGGAACGAGGCAAAAACTACCGGGTCAGGCCGACCGGTTGTGAGATGAAAGTCGGTTAGATTCGGGGGTTGATTTCCGTTAAGATCTAAAAGGAGGAAAACTATAGGTCTTCGTGGGAACGAACACAGAGTGGTTTACTTTGGAGAATATTTAGTGTCAATTAAGTGCCTTCCGGAGGAATACGGGTACCACGTCGTGCTACATTTGGCCTGACAGTTTCATCTCAAACTGTTTTGTTAGGATAAGTTCAACTTCTTTGGTTTGGCGCGGGGTTCCTATGGAATTCAAGTCATCCACATAAACTGCCAAAATCACAAATTCTTTGTCAGCTTTCAAGACAAAAATGCTTGGTAGGGCGGGGTGGGTTGTGAACCCGTGGGAAATTAAGTATGACTTGAGATGGTGATACCAAGCGCGCCCGGCTTGTTTTAAGCCATATAATGCTTTGCATATTTTGAGTCCCGAGAATTTTTGAGGTTGGGTGGGATGGAGCTGACGCAAGAATCCGAGGGGGGAGGTTTGATGTGGAGTTCAGTATCCAAGTCTCCGTGAAGGTAGGCAGTGACTACATCTGTCGGAACACGGAAACGCAACTAACATCCGGATAGCACTCTAATTGAGCGTAAACTTCCGTATTGTCACTTAGTTCCAAGTATCGTCCAGGGATTCAATATTGTTTCACCAAGTAGTCACTTCTAATCATTTCGAGCCTTGCCACTGCTCGGATAGTGGCTTCGGAACGTAACTCCTTAACTATCTCTCTCTCTCTTCTTCTCTCTCATCAGGTGTTTCGTCCACAAACCCCAACGTCTCGGATCAGTTAGCGTCTCACAACTGTCCTAGAGTACTCTGGCCAGCAGGTCACACAGACGATCCTCTCCGATCCGTGAGACTACAACGACAAACCAATCCGGATCTGGGAGAACCAGGATCCGATTATCCCTAGGCGACCCGTACCACGTTCCGACTCCCCCTCTCACTGTGCACGGAACCTCTTCAGAAGTTAAGGGAGCCCGATCAAGTACCCCTTGATCCGCTTCGACCCTAGCGACGGCTATTCCGTGTGAGGTTGTTTTGGGGACGGAACAGTGAGGCTTCACTCCTACGACAATCCGCTAAATCTTTCCGCTCAATCCCATTTCCTTTCCGGTTCGGGTCTCGTCACAACTCCCATCACCTTCCTATCCGAGCTACAGCGGAACTCTCATATCCTTCCCGGATCATTCACACTAACGGGGAAACACGCACAGTACTTGCAAAACACGAATACTTTATTGATAAGGAATATAGGGGGAAAACATGCAAAAACGAAGACCCGGACCGCATCGCCTGCCCTGTTTAAGTAAGCAGGGGCTTTCACAAAAGCGGCGGCGCCGGTAGTTCAATCAAAACCCTAATCCCTAACTATCTACCTAGAATTCTACTTTATGACTGGACCGGATCTCCCGATCCAAAATCTACTCCTATAAATCTGGAAAGTTACGGCAAGTGGCAGCGAGAGGAATCTATCACTTCTTTGTCTTCTTGTGGCTCTCCTGCTCGCGATCCTTCGACCTGGTCACCCGCGGCTCTGATCTGCCCACCCCTGCTGCTCGCGCCGCCTTGCGCCTAGCACTCCGTTCCGCCATTGACTCCTTCGCCTGAGCCTCCAAGGACAACCGGATAACGATCCGGTTCTTGGGAGACTTGGGCGACTTCGGGATCATATGTGTGGGAGGGGTTCCGGACGTAGGAGTCCGAGTCCCAGTTCCAGTTGTCCCAACCGGAGAGCTCTCATAAGTCTCTGAGTCGGACTCTGAAATCGTAATGGGGGCCTTCATTGTCGGCTCCTTCCTTTTCCGCAAAGTCCTCCGAGCACCGACACTGTCCGAAGGGGAATCCGCTGCTGGCGTTCCGATGGGAGTAGGCGTCAAAGTTCCGGTCTTGGCTGTGGGTGAAGGGGTCAGTCCCCCCTCCTGAGTCACTTGGGTCCGTCCGGGTGGTGAACTGGCTCGTCCCCATTCCGGTCCCGCTATCTCCCCTCGATAATTCGCAATGATCACCTCCTCTCCGAGTCGTGGAAGAACATCCGGCGGCACGGACCGAGTCACCTGCTCCGTAACCGTCCTCTCTTCGATCTGCCTCTCGGTGACTGTAGTTCCGGTCACTTCCGCTCGACCGGTGGGAATCGCGCAGCTCTGCTGGACCGTACTGGTTCCGGGTGACGCCACCTGTGCTTGGTGCTCCCGGATCACCTCCGCGATCGTCCGGTTCGTCATGAAGATGTCTGCTTCGGTTGCCATCCGCTCCTCGAGCTGGAAGTTACGCTCTATTGGGGTTCGGAACCCTACTCCTCGAGTTTCTCCAACAACGGCCCGAGAGGGAGATCCGGGGAGCGGAAGGCTCCGACCAGCAACTCCGATACTAGGACTTCCGATACTCGGATTGAGCAGCAGTCGGACCTTCTTCAGGATCAGGTTCATCGAGTGCTCGCATTTAGAGAGGATTAGGATGATCCTCTGCTTGTCCTCAAAATCGGCCGGCTGCAATACGTTCTCATCAAACAGCCGGGCCTTGTTGATTACCGCACCCGAACTCCCTACCAACATCCGAAGCTCCCCAAGGTCTCCTCCTGCTCGGCATGGAACTTCCGGATCTCTTCACTTTTCGCCGCCAGTTCCTTCGTCAGTTCCAGCAACTGAAGCTCTAGCTGCTTTTTCTCACTCTGAAGTTTTGGGGTGTCCTTCAACAATTCCACTTCTCGGATCACCTCCTCCGGTAAGCAACCTCCCAGCAATGTACAGACCCTCCGGAACAGTGTTTCGATCCGATCGTAAGAAGCCTGCGCCCGGTGAGTCTCCTCCCGAATCCCCCGAAATAGTTCCACCGGAAATCCCCGCTCGGAACTGACCTCTCTCCGTTCCGTATCTCCCCGGGCCGTAGAGGGCTCCGCGTGCTGTGACGTAGCCCGCTCCGATCGTGACCTGGACTGAGCCCTAGTAGCGCCAGGGTTCGGAACCTCCTTCGTATCGTCCTCCTCTTCCGTGGATGCTGTATCCGAGGTTTCGCCTCTCGGATCGGGTTCCATTCCGGGCGGAATCTCCGAAAACTTGAGGAAGTTCTTCGCGTGCGTATACGTCTCCTCCTCCTTATCGCTCAGCAACTCATACGCATGGTAAAGGTGGAAAAGGAAAGGGGAGATCGGGGTCGGCTTCTTTCCGATCCCCGGAACCATCTTCTCCACCACTTCCGCCATGAGTGCGGCCCAATTCACCGGACGTTCTCCTGAGTACGCTCCGAGGATGGTGTTCCCAACCGTAATGGTGACCTGTGCCGGTTTTTGCGGATACAGGATCGGAACGAGGAAAGCTAAGACCTGTCTCTGCCTCCTATCCTTGCAGGCGTCTATCTCGTATCCATTGTTCCTATGGATCTTCCCATGGAACCTATCCTGCACGTATTTATCCGTCCGGGTCGCCCAAAGGAGCCCGTTCTGCTCGAAACCGTAAGCTGCTGCCCACTGTTCCGCATTCCATAGCGTGGGCTTGCCTCGGATCGTGTTATCCCACCTATTGTCCGGCCCTTCCAGGACCTCCCTCACCATCACCTCACTCTTCAGTAACCACGGCCGTGACAACAATCCCTCACACCTCATCCGGCTGAGGTCGATGATCAGTTCGTCCATCTCCGATTCCCTCACCGGAGTTCCGGGGCTAAGGACGCTACACTGCACGTGCGCCATTTCTACGCCTTACTTCTCTCCCTCTACAATCCTACAGCAAGAAACCCAGCAATCCAACTGCCGGTGAATCGGAAAAGACAAAAACACCTCACCGCTCTTTCACTCTCTACTCCCAGTCCGCAAAAAGGAACTCCAAACTCTAACACCCTCGCTTATATACCCCAGGCATAATAAAAGCTGCGGCGGCCCGTAATTGTAGCCGCCGCCGTACCGGGTTAGATGCCTATCCGAGTCATGATGACTTCCGCGTCGATTCGGATCCTAGACGCGGTTACAGTAACGGTCAGTTCTCGGATCTTTGACCCGTTCCGTGTTTTCTCTTCCGAGTTTCCGGATTCAAGGTTCCGAGAATACTTCCTGCGTTAACTGTTTTAATGTTTCTGGAGTATCCGGTTTGTGTTAACTCCTAATACAGCTAGTGTCTAGCTAGTTTTTACCTAATTAACCAAAAAAATGAAAAATTAATGGAATACTTACGCCGGATGGGGCTCTTCCGGTTTATTCTGAGTTTCTCGGATTCCACAACATCGAGTAACTTGGTTTCTAGTGATAGCTGAATGGCTAGGCTAAGCAGGTAACGAAATGAAGTGTTGTCCATCACCGAGGAATAAGTTTGTTTGAAGTCAATCCCGGGTTTCTGGGTGTAGCCTTGTGCTATCAATCTGACTTTGTATCTAAGAATGTTGCCGTGCTCAACTCTTTTGCGAGTGAAGATGAGTTTGTGGCGTATGGGCTAGTTTTGCAGGTTGATGACAAGAGGGTAAAAAACGGCTCTCTTGCGGAGGGAGTCGTATTCTGCTTTGATGGCTGCCTCCCATTAGCGCTAGTCGGATCTACTTTTGGCTTGGTCTAAGGTTGATGGTTTGGATTCTAAGTTTCTGAGCCTTGTGACGAAAGTCTCGTGATCGTCCCAAGGGATATCACTTGATGGTTCAGATTCAAGGTGATTAACATGAAGTGAGGCTCGGGTGTGAAGATTGGCTCTTTTGTTTTGCTTTTGAGGCGGCGCTGCGGGGACAAGGTTGTCTGCATGCAGGACTGGGCTGCGTACTATGCGTGGGCCGGATTGGAATCCGTTCGGGACTTTGTCTGCTAAAGCTTGTAAGTTAAGGAATTTGCGCACCTCAATGTTTGGGAGGGCGGTACGTGGATCATGGTTTATGATAAGGGTCTCTTGGTCTTTGAAATTAAGTGGTTTGCTCCTCCTGGATTGGAATCTTGGCATGGCGCCTCGGAAACTGGTACCTATGAATTTGCAATTCTCGAATCGAGTTTTGAGGATATCATCCTCCTAGAGAAGCCTATATTTAATCACGCTAGGGGAGTCGAACCCAAGGTAAATGTCCTTGATCCTATGGGGTTCCATGGTTTTCATTTTGGATTCGGGTACTGAGACCCAAACTTTGCAGCCAAAGGTTCTAAGATGAGCTACTATGGGTGTGCGCCCGGAGGCAATTTCTAGTTGTGTTTGCGTATGAAGCAAAGTTGGGCGAAGCCTAAGGAAGACAGAAGCGTGCAGTACTGCGTGTCCCCAGTATGTTGCAGGGAGTTGGGCATGGAAAAATAGGGGGCGGACTATGAGTTGGATTTTCTTTATGAACGCCTCTGTGAGGCCGTTCTGGGAGTGCTCATATGCGACTGGATAGGAGAGCTTTATTCTTGTGGCTGTGCAAAAATCCTCGAAGGCATGGGATCTGAATTCACCTGCATTGTCTAGCCTCTGGTGACGAACCAAGTCTTCAGGGTAGTGGTTCCAGAACGTGAGTAGCATGGCCAAGGTTTTGGGGAATACCATGTTCCGGGTGGTCAAAAGCGATACTTCAGCATAGCATCCCGATGCATCAACAAGCACAAAGAAGTACTTGAACTGAGCTAAGGCAGGGGTGATGGGGCCGCACCAATCTCCGTGAAGTCGAAAGAGAGGTGCAGGCATTTCACCCAGGAGTTTCCAGCGCGAGGGCTGGCGGATCAGCTTGCCTCTATGCATGCGGCGCACTCCTTGATGTGCTCTGCGTCGCTGGAACACATGTTGTGGCCTCCCAGTAGCAGGATCATCCTTCACATCATGGTGGTGCCGGGGTGACTTAATCTTCTGCTCCACGGGTCTGCGCGATGGTGTGTGGCGAAGAATGACGCTTGGCCTGTCCCTAGATGAAAGTGGTGACTCGCGCGGTGGGGGTCAGGGACCTCTTCCGCACCCAAGTTGGTGGGGTTGACGCAACGGATGCTGAGCTAATAGAGCCCATTGGCACCAGGGTGAGTTGCGGCAAGGATTTTAGGCCCTTGTCGTAACGCTAAGATTTTAGTGCCCTGCTCGCTGGCAGTGGACAGGTGAATCTTATTGGCCCAAAGGTCGCAGTAGCTGATCAAGCTCCTTAGCGCTCCGGATGCATACATAGTTTTTTTACATATGAGGGGGGCCCCACTGACAGCACTAGGTGCGCTCGGACCTCACGGAAGCAGAAGGTCCGCTTTCCAGCTATTGTGATTAGATCACAAGTTTGTCAAGGTTCATTTCAAGTTTTGAACTTGAAGAGAGCTTGGTCTTGCAAAATGGTGTGTGTTGAGGCACTATCAAGCAAGGCAATGTTGGCTGATTGGTAGCGACTTTGGGATTGTCATGTAGTTCTTTGGGTCAAGTTCGGTTAGGGTGAGGAAGGAGGCATCGAGGGTGTGAGTTTCTCTCTTCCCCCCCCCCTTCAGGGCCTGCAGCTCTTTGTTCATATCGACTATGTACTGTGAGGCGCGGCATTCCCTAGCATAATGTCCTTGCCTGCCATTCTTGTGGCATGTGCCCTTGGCCGACTGACTCAGGAAACTAGATGAATCACGTTTTGGCTTCCTTGCGTACCTTGAATACTTTGTCTTGTTCCACTGGTGGCGGGGTCTCCAGTCCCCTTTGGACTTGCGGCGCGGCGCCTCCAAGTTGTGGGACTTCCGACTAGGTCCATTGGGCTTGGAAGCAGAAGATGGAGCAGGTGCAGCCTTAGCTCGTGACTTACTCACCTCGGAGTTGAAAATCTCCTTCCTTGGCCGTTGCTCTGAGACCTTCAGCAAGATCTGCTTGTGCTGCTCTCCAACCTGCAGGTTTGGCATTAGTTCAGCATAAGTGAGGTAACGCATGTCTCTGTAGTGCTAAGACAAAATGGATGACGCAAGAGGAAATGAGGTTAGAGTCTTGTTGATGAGCTCAGCCTCTGGCGCGGAGGTTGGGGAAGTCCTGCACTTGCAGTTGTCCCCAATCCTCTTGTGCCTGCAGAAGAGAAATGATGGCATCTTGGGCAAAGCGAGCCTCCAATGCGGCCCAGAGCTAGGCTGGACTCTCCCTTGGGAGATATTACATCCTCAGACTTGAGTCCATGTGCCTGCGCATGATTAGCATGGCCCGCCAGAGGTATGGAGACGGGATCTCCTCTTTGAGATGGAGCTCTATGCAGGCATCCAGCTCTTCTGCTGCTAATGTGGCTCGTATAGTGAACCTCCAATCTGCATAGTTAGAGTCACTCGCTTCTAGTGAATCAAAGATTAATGGTGTTGTCGCAGTGTCTCGGCGGGCCTAAGAGGCCATGACGATAATCTCTATCTCTCTAATCTTGCTAAGCTGGTCGCCTTAAAAAGATTGGCCTGCTCTCTTCCTTAAGACTCACTCTTGTTACTGCGACTTAGTTCATAGAGGGGAGGAGGGCGGAGGGAGGGGGGTGGGGAAAAAATAAAACATTATAACCACACTCAACCCTAAGCTGAAGACATGGGCGTGAGAGAAAGGTGCTGATAACATGTTAAGCAACGAGACATGGAGGGTGAGACCAAAAGTGCATCAAAGAGAGAAAGGGCATATGAGCCCATCCTTTATATATAGTTTGGGGTGTACAACCAGCCGTCATAGGTGGACATCATCACAAAGACCACTAACTACTTCGTTGCCTAAATAAGGTACGGTTGGTTAGTAGAGAATCCGTTACAGATTTAGTTGTTAAGGGAACAAGGGGATTGGGAACAATGGGGAGATGAGGAGTCACATAGGATGGATAAAACCTCGGAGTAGTGGAGATCGTCCATCTTTCAACAACGACAACTACTCGACCTGGAACTGAAGACAAATGCAAGACTTCAGGACTATGACTGGCTAGCTGTAGAAAATCAGCAACTTCGGCAACTATTGGAGGTAGCAGAAAGTACTTCATCACCGGCTAGCCGTGGCTTAGCTCAACATCTGCTAACTACCTCAAAGAAGCAGGTCTGTGAAGACTTAAAGGCCTACACTGAGAACCATGAGAGGTATAACCGGTATCTTGTTTGTTTTGCAGATGGTTTCCCTTCCTTTCTGTACTCGTCCGATGATGAGCAGGTGGCAATCGAGGAGACGGGGGTACAAGAAATGAATGCAGGGGTAGAAGCAGCGGCTCTTTCGACTCGGCCATCTGGAGGTGCTGCAAGGATAAGTGAGGGGCCAGCACTAGTCTCGGCTCTATCGATACAAGGACCAAAGTTGGACCAGTCACCACTAGGTGAAGTGAGAGCACTAGTGGATACTGCCCTGATAGAAGAAGCCGCATCCGACACCAGATCTTCACAAGCAGGGTCACTATCAACACCAGGAGAGACTAATGTCACCAACCCCGGGACCGCACCAACTAGTGGCTAGGAAGTAAAAAAGCAGAGTAGTGGTAGAACGAGTAGAAGACTCTTTTTGGTAGTTTTTTAACTTTTTGACACTTTTTTATTTTTCGGTTAACTACATAAAGACTAGAGCATCTGAAGGCATATGTAGACTAAAAGGGGGAGAATGTTAAAGGGATTTTCACCCCTTAGGCTAGGAGCAGGAGCAATAACTTAGGGCAGGAACAGTAACCGAATAATAGCAGTATAACAGTAGTTACTGACTTATTTCACTGTTATTGCATTTTGGATGAAGTTTTGACATGCGGATGAACTTTTGACTTGGATGACAAATGGACGGATGGATGAAGGCGGGTAGGGTTTTGGGGGGGGGGGTGGGGGTAGTGAGGAGTGAGGCCGTGGCGGCTCTCACTCTCTCTCAGACCGTGGAGTGTTTTCAGAGGTAGTGTGGTATGGTAGCAGGACGTTAGGATGTAGGAAGATACTGCTGCAGTGGAGTAGAAGTAGGAGAGCAGGATTGTTTGTACTTTGGAAAGACTTAATGACAAGAACAATCTCCTTGTGATCATTTTGATGGGTATGAGAGTAAGAGTTAGGGTTTGAATGCAGTAATCAGATTGTGGATATTGTCTTAATGACAGTCAAAGGCAGGAGGTTGGGCTTCCTAGTATAGAGTAGGATCACAATGATTAGAAGTAGGAAAAGTAAGGTCGGTACTCAATTTTTTGTGGGTTTTAATTAACTTCAGTAGAAGTAGACTAGATTCTTAGGGTGCAGTTAAATCACCCTTTAACAGGATGGTCTGTCACCTTGGAATTCCTGCGATTTCCCATACAAGGTGCGTTCCACACCCTACGATGGCGCCTTCGATAGGACGTTGCGGATGTTGAACTCCACTAACCCGCGGTTCTGGAAGTCCTTTTTCTGCCGGTTGATGTCCCAATCATCATCGACCCCCTCCACGTCTTCCTCTATGCTCAAATTGTACTCCTTTTCTCTGTTCAACCCCAACTCATGTTCCAATTTGCTCTTTCAGCCATGTACGTAATTTTTCCTGCGGTGGCACTTCTTGAACGCAAATGCCGCCCAGTTCACTAAATAACCTCTCTTCTCTGCAATGAGGCCCTGAGCAAATGCAACACCGATACGTTTGGACTTTGGGAATGGACGCTGATGGCAGCGACGATATAGTGAGAGAATTTGCCGAATCATTTTCGGACTCTCGCTCCATCTTCGATGGATGAATCAAAAAGTACCTGCGCTTTTCTTCCTCTTTTGCTTGATGTTGTCGTCTTCATTTGCAATTCGGTTTGGCATGTACCCCTCCTGACCGCGTCTGATCCCGGTATGTATCCCTTGTTATTGAGTCCTTGCACCACGTGAAACCATAGAATATTTCCCTCTTAGATGGGCATGTTGTTTTGCTCACGTAGCGATGCCATTCCTGTACATCAGATGAACAATTACCCTACAATTACTTAATAGTACTTAGAATTATAATCATTGCTAAGAAGAAGTGTATACAGTACAACAGAATACATTTCTACAACATCCATACACACTCCACAAACAAGGTATAGTGCTGCAATCGCACACTCCCCGACCGCCTTGTCCCATAACAATCCTCCTTCAACCCAGACCTATAAAACGCCCTTCATTGGGAATCTCTGAAAGTTAGAAGAATTGATTTGAAAGGAAGGAAAATGCGGCAGACTTGCATATTGTATATTGAATAAAGAAATTATGCAGATGTGAAGTCGTGTATTCCTTCCTATGGTTGAGACAACAGTATTGTCGAACTACAAGACAATCCAGTTTCTATACACTTATGCACAAGCGACATCGTAGTAAAACGATTTTAACTAATGAGAAAATAATTTCCAACGATTAACATGGAGTTCCATTTAATTTTCTCCTTGACCCTCTACCTTTAATTATACCCTCGGTATGAACACAATGAACAACATTCATGATGAGCTCCAGTACAATGGTATCAAATAAGTCGTCAAATCTCTTTAAAGATACCACATCGTCCTTGGAAGGTCTAATCTCCTTGCAAAATGATAAAGGGTTCATGTTGCACAATGAATTCTCATTGAATTCTCATTGAATTCTAATTAGCATTCTTTAAATGTTTGTTACAAAATCTTCTATCCTAGCTTGTTGTAACATTGATAGGCGTCTGGCGGCCTTGGAGCCAAACTCTGACATCTACAAGGCTCACATAGCCCCACTCATTAGAAACATGGTAAAGAAAGTACCACTCTGTAAACACAAAATCATCAATTTGAATGATATGGACGGTGAACAAATTTAACTTGTGAATTTAACAAGTACAAGGTATTATGGACATAATTTTTTACAACATTTGATTGTCTAAATCAATCGCATGTAAATAGAGAAGGATACTTAAGTGTATGATGTACATGCCTTTATTTAAACACATCCAATTCTAGTAATTAAGATTTACTAAGATATATTTAAATTTTGATGTAAAGGCGTTGTAGGTCCCAAAGGTATCCAAATGTCTAGTGTTTGGAAGGTTATTATATTGGGTTTGAAATATATCAATTAGTTGTTTGAAAGACGTATTAAAGTGTGTTTCAACTTGAGAAAAACAAAAACTTTTTTGATGAATTAACTTAGATGGGATTTACATCTTGCAATTCCTATGTGTTTTTTTACAAGAAAACATGTAGGAACAATGTCACATAAAACCTTATATGAACCTAATGCATGTCTCCTTTCAATACATGCAACCTTTTTTACTAAATTAAGGATTCTATTTATGTTATTTGAACTTCTTTAATTATTCATATTGTATCTTTTAAAAAAGTCTACATAGTGTATGTTTATGTATATATTCATACATTACATTCATGGTTTCTCATGAAAAGCTTGAAAATCTTAAAGTTCAATGTTTTACTTTAAACTTGATATTTTTAATAAAATGTAAGAATGTAAATCTAATATTAATATAGTCAACGCAAATTTTTTTGGCACATTATGAATAATTGATATGTTCCTAGTGAATTTTCATGATCTGTACATTTTAACATGCAATCAAGTTTTTTTTCAATCATAAATTTCTTTTAATATTCATGATTTTTAAAATAATTCAAATTTCATGATGATATTATAATATAAATTTCTTTGAAGCTTTTCCTATTGTCAGTGTTGTATAAATTTATTGTTTTAATATAAAAATCTATGTTTGCTTATAGACATGACTATGTTTTGGTGCCAAAAGCTCTAAAACACATTCGATGGTCAATAGGCCACCAAATAATCTAGTATATACAATTACATGACATGCATGTCCATTAAAATATTTCTTATTACACACAAAGATAACTTATATATGAACTATTTTTTGATTTTGTAAAGCCTCTAGTAATGATGTACATTCTAATACTTTCTTGGTTAGAAGCAATGTTTTTATATCAAATATGTTCCATTATTTTTAGACATAATTGGTTAAAATAGTTGAGTTTTATGTGGAGCTTGATATTACAAAAGAAGAGAGCCATATTTTTTATGACTTTGAAGCGATACTTTTTTAATTGATTGCTAGAATTACTTATATAGTGTTTTGAGGTGGTTTGAGTAGGCACTACAAAAAATTATCCCAGAAGGGTCTAAGAAATATCAAATCAACATTATTTATATACTCAACGAGGTTGGATATCCTTTTAGACAAGGCCAACCCAAACGATATGACCAAAGACAAAAGCTATGAATATCATCCTCTCTGTAATATATTGGAAAAGTTTGGAAATGGCACAAATAAGATATATTCTACAATGAAATGATATGCAAAGTACAATGTGCTCTACATGATATATATATATATATATATATATATATATATATATATATATATATATATATATATATATATATATATATATATATATATATATATATATATATATACCATTCTCTACATTGTCAATATCAAAGCCAATACAAAGTTACAAGTACATAATAAAACCATTGTAAGGAATTTTCATCCATCACATATAATTATATGTATGGCAAATGTCATTTAATTTCAAAATAACGTACTGTAACTTCGTACTGTGCCAACAATTATCATATTTCACATAGATTAATGGTTAGAATATGATAACATGAGTATTGATTTCACACTCTGGATAATGTGATACATCAGCATTGACCAACTTATGGCTTCTGTTCTAAAGATACGTTTCTCTCCATACAGGTTTCGTAATAAGACTATTTTTTTAGTCACCACCAATAAGTACAAGTATGCAAAGTATCTTATGTTCCATGATAACCTACCAGGACTATTCTCACAACTGGTAAGGAACTTGGCTCACCAGAGTAGATAGGTTTCCAAGTGGCATTTGACATATTTTAAAATGATAATGTTTTATGAAATAAGGCCCTGCGGGCCACAGGTACTAACAGCTAGGAAATACTTAAAGTTTACCACTTTACAGTCTACAATAACGAGACCCTGCAATGACCAAGAGTGGCAAAAGCAATGATCAATAAATGACCTCGACATGAATAGGAATTGCAACCTCTAAAGCTGGTCAAAGCTTCTCTCATTCCTAGAATCTCTAAAACAGCCGGCTACCCAAGTCCAGGGTCGCATACACTTCAATGTAATGTTGCAACTCATCATGTTTCATTGAAGTACAAAAAATCTTACCTTTCTCAGCATAGTATTGGTCGGCTTCATATGTAAACGGCTGGTTGCACAACACGGAGAGTGATTCATGCAGGCTCCAGTAAGATGCATACAATATACCAATAAATTAAGTATCACTCTTAGGACGGGCCAAGAATCGGCTCACCCCTGAAAGTTTGCGCTGACATCATAGTTAGAGGTGATCATGCCTCGTAAAGGTGACCACCTTGAAAAGAAGAGACGCTCGTCGTTGGAAAAAGTTCGTACGTGCTCATATCCATTATTAATGCGTCGCTTGCTTCTCCGCTTGCTCTCATCCAATTGCAGGCATTCTATTGGTCCCAGAGAGCCCGTTTCAGACTACGTGAATATTCACGTTTTCGACGAGCTCCAGTTTGCTGCCTTGTGGCCTATATACTGAAGGGCTTCATAGAAACGTAGTACTTAGTCAATAGTGTAAGTTCTGCTCTGATTACAAAGGGGCATGAGCATTGGCAGCTCAATCTTGGAAGTAATGTCGAGAGGCAGCGTCCCCCAACAGAGCTATGCCAGTCCCTTGTCCAGTCGGCCCTCACGGTCGAAAGTAGGAGCAAAAACATAGTTCCGACAGTTTCCTGAATATACCTTCTTTCCAATTGCACATTCAAGCATCTGCTATCAAGCCATCCCCGACATTAATCAGTGCTAGTCTATCGTCCATCCATTGTACGATGTCTTGAATAATTTCAAACTTCTCTGGCTCAAACAAAATATCGTGCAACAGGCCTGTGTAGAGCTTTATGTTCTTGTGCGGGGAAGATGCTTGATCATACAGCTCTTGGGAG
The DNA here is from genome assembly GCA_014871385.1 of Ceratodon purpureus. Classification (NCBI taxonomy): domain Eukaryota; kingdom Viridiplantae; phylum Streptophyta; class Bryopsida; order Pseudoditrichales; family Ditrichaceae; genus Ceratodon; species Ceratodon purpureus. Next base: position 39,947,381 of record CM026426.1, on the reverse strand, counting down.
CCCTTAGGATCAGTGACCTGATCATCAGACCCGTGAAGGACCAAAAAGGGAATATTAACAGTCTTAAGATTCTTGAGCAAGTAGCAGCTGAGTCGCAATATTTCAGTCCCTGTTCTGACACGAATGGATCCTGTGTAAACCAATGGGTCGGTATACTTCGTAACGAGCGCAGCTGGGTCACGGCAAACGGCAAGCTTTCTATTTGCACCTCGGAATTGGTATCTTGGCAATAGAACAGAAAAAAGTGGCGCAACGGCCTGGAGAAAGATGAACGTACTTCAGAACATCCACCTCAACAATGAGAACACTAAAGCTTGCTGCTGACGGAAAATTAAACTGATCATAACCAAGCAAACAAGTAAAGCTGCAATGAATTTCCAGAGAGTTTCTATTATGATTGAATGAAACAATAATAACAATAAGCTTAACACAATACCCCAATTACTGGATGTGCAGGCTTGACTCGTACAGCTGGCGAAGTCAAGATGACTCCTCCTTCCAAAGACTCAACAGCTTCAGGTTGGAATGCAGCCTGCCAAATCGTTCAACGAAGGAACCAATATGTCAGAACCAAATATCAGTCTAGTAACAGATAAGCAAAGTTACGTTCCAAAACGAAACAGAACCACTTTATCATCACTATCATAGATATTACAAATAAAAAAATGCAACATCTTATCTGAACAAAAGAGAGAAATTTACTTTTAAGGCAACAGCACCACCCGTAGAGTGTCCATATATGAAGCACGGAAGGCCTGGATATTCAGCTCTTACTCGTTGAATATACTCTTGCTGCACAAAATCAATATGGTAATCAACGACTGTTCAAGAAATATCTTCTTTAGTACATAAGTAGAAAATTTAAGAGGAAGGATATATGCACAAATGTAAGTTTTGATAAAATGCATCCATAGGTTTCAGTGAGAAAAACTGGCAAGTGACGTACTGCATCGGCCACAACGTGATCTAGCGACTCCACATATCCATGCAATCCGTCACTTCCTCCGTGTCCTGTATTAAATTAAACCAATGTATCCATAAGTCAATGCGACAGGCACCCTGAAATAACTATCATATGTAGAAATATCAAGCAATAGCAAGCGTAGGTTTCAATGTTAGCTCAAACCTGACACTTCACCCCCAACAAAGCAAAAATATCAACCCACAGAATAATAACATCATCTGCAATAAACTCTTGAGATCGAAAAGAGGAACATAATAATACCGATCCAATCCATCCCAAACACTCCATACCCTTGACCGTTGAGATGCATTGCGAACTCAGCATAACGCCCGCTGTGATTCAGCATAACGCCCACAAGTTAAAATATGAACATACTTCCAAGGACCGAGCCGTTGTAATATGAGCAAATATACTGAATACAAAGGCGAAATCCTAAAAAATGATGCCTGCTTCAAGGTAATATCCTTTAAACCCAGTATCAACTTCGACACCAGGATAAACTATTAAGCAGAGTACGATACCTGTGCTCATTGAGTCCATGCAGCAGAATCACGAGCGCTCTGCAGATGGAAACCAAACAAACGCAACATAAGAATCAAATGCATTCGAAAACAATAACCAGTGTTTTGTCGTAAAGGTAGTCATTGACCACCGCCTACTGACCATGTAAAAATATTATTCACGTGTTTACAAGAGCTGGAGAAGAAACCAGTTGGGAAAACAAAGTGTAGAACAAGGCCAAGCAGTTGCAATTCTGTTCGAAGAAGACCTATAGAATGAACTCAACAGTGAGCCAAAAGTTTTCAAAAGAATCTTGAATTCATTATATCCTGGGAAGAAAAAAAAGGAAAAAGAAAAAGACAACACATCAGAAGAACTAAAGAGAGTCCCGACTTTCGCAAGGGCTTGGCTCTTCAAGTATGTTTATAACAAACTCCAATGACACGTGTAGTTTTGGCTTTACAAAACGTGGACTGCGCACAATGAAACCCCGAACATAAGCACGTAAATGAGGACCGGCGTGCTCTATGACACTAAAACCTCCGAATGTGCACTCAACATCTGCACCCTTGTCAAATAGCAGGCCATTCCGCTGTCTTCGAATCTCAAGGAAGAAAAGCAAAAACTCACAACCCATCTTGATAGTGACAGCCTGTGCAACACCTCGTAAGAACCCTACAATGGGAATCAGGTCGCAAAATTTCCTTCACTCTCCCGGACCTGCTTGAAGATATGTAAGACAACAACTTTCTTTCTCTCCAACATCCTGAATCATTACCCTGGATCAGTAGCAAACATTCTTCCTTCCTGATTCTCGAATCAGATTAAGTCATAGGAATTAACGGAGTTGAGGATTTGGATTTTTTAGCTGCAGTAGTAACATGATAACCTGCAAGATATGGTAAAGAGATACGGTTTAAGGGTCAGGAAATAAATCAGAACAACAACGTACTTCAAATCCACTCTAGGATTGGCAGGAGTCCATGACTGGGTGAAAATAGTTTGACCACGAGCATTCACAAAAGGCACAACCTTCCTCTCTGTTTCTTCAGATTCGATCATCCGCTTCATTGCAATCTCTCTCCGCTTCTGCACTTCGTTAATCTCCTTCACACTACGGCCAAACCTAGGAAACCACAAGAGGGGCAACCTAGGCTGAGATTCGGAGCTTTCGCCCTCCACTACAGATTCATCACTCTGAGATTCATCACCTTCGTCCTTCTTCAGCATGGCCAACCGAATGGCGTTCAGATGAAATGAAGAAGGCGCCATGGCAGAGAGGGAATTGAACGCCATTGCCAGACCTCGCAGCGCCCGCAACGGGAAGGAGCCCAGGATGAAGGGGCTGAAGTAGTGCAGCACCGATGTTGGTGCCCCCTGCTTCTCCACCCGAATCGCACTCTCTGCAGCTGGATTGCGTGCGTATACAGTCCTCGGCGCCGCCATCAGGGACATCGGGCTCCCACGAAAAACCCCTCTCCTCTGCCACCTGCCCTCTCCACACCACAAAACGTTACAATCCCGCAGAATCCCAACCGCACCACTCTCTCTTTCACCCCATGTTCCAACTCTAACACAATCGAAAACCCAACCTCCTATTTCCCCCCAATTCCCAATTCAAACCCCCTTCACCCCACCACCCCAGATCAACCACCCGAAACACGCACCAAACACCCCAGGAACACCACAAAACCTACAATCTCTGCAACAACCTAACCCTCACAATGCGGCACCCCAGGTGTACTCCCACAAGAGGAAACAACGGGATGTTGACAACGACACAGCAGTTCAGTCCAAGAGTAATTTGCAACCGAGATGACAGATGAAAGAGGGGACTAGGAGGAGGGTAATTTGGGTTGATACAAGCTCTTTTAACAACAGTAGGATTCTCCGCCCCAAACGGTACCCCAGACAAACAAGAGTGACAATGCGATGCTGTCACCTTACTCTGAGATGGTGGTGTGATGAAGGAAAGATTGCGACGAACATTCGGGGGCGATGGTGTAAAAAATTGCAGGATGAGTGCAACTTGTGATGGCTGCAGAACTGTCCTGATGCCCGGACATGGACATCGATGATCTCTAAAGAAGGAGTCTGTTACTGTCTAAAAGCATCCCCAGTTGACAACGAAGCCCTTAAACCTCCATCCGGGTTAAGGTATCTTCACACCTGGCTGTAGCAAATATCGGTTTTAAAAATTTTAAATTGTCGTTAAACATGGATTGTTCAAAATATCCAAATTCACATTGCAGGATGGGTTCGTATTGGATTCCGTATATTACGGTAGGTTTACTGTAAGAATTTACGTATGTATTGTTCACACATACTGTGGATATGTGCCAGCGTGGCAGCCAAGCACTCATTAGACGAGAGTGTTCAGACATGTCCGCTCAGATGTCCATTGTGGTTACAGTCAAACCTTTATAAGTGTTAATGGTTGGGTGCATACTTTTTGTTAACATTTAGGGAAAAGTAACACTTAACACTTATCGAGGGTGATGCCGATGATTTGTAACTCTTATAAATAATAACACTTAGAGTAATTAAAAAAGTAAATACATAATATTTATAGAAAAAATTGATGAAATTATAAAACATTGATTCATTATTTATCTAAGTCGGTTTAAAGAATGAATCAATAGTAGTTTGGCGAGATTCTGCTACATGCCAAGATTCTACTTCCTTTTCTAATGCTTCAATATTCCTAATGGATAACATGGTGTCATTAGGTCTTTTCTCTAAAAACTTCTTCACAGTTTGAAGAGCATTATTTACATCTTTAAAGCCCACAACTTCTTCTACTATATCATGAAGATTAGCTTCATCGAGATCTCTAATATCTTCGTGCTCACTATCTTGTTGTTGGGATGGAAACATTTCAATAATTTCTTCATCAATGGGCTGATAAGGGTTATTCAAATCAAACTCAAGTTCATAATTTAACCCCGAAAGGACCATAGCCCTAAAATGGGCTTCTTTGAAACTTGGGCATGTACCTACGGTTGCAATTTGAATCGTGATTTTTTCTGAAAATTTTACTAAAGGTAGGCCATAAGGAGAGCTACGTTTGGGTGCAATTTTTTCCTAATTCGGACACTCGAGGCAAAAGTTATGAGCAGCGTTTTTCTAAGGGGCGAAATAAAGCCTAAAGGCGAAAAAAATAGATGAGGGTTCCAAAGTACCGAAGGAACAGATGAAATTTTAATCTTTACATCGCCAGGAATCAGTTCATCTACTGATCAGCTTCGCCAGGATTCGCTGGAGCAGAAGCACCCCGTCGCCATCATGTTTCGGCCCAATGACCTCGGATTTATTGGGATGGCGCCACTTGGCGAAATCCTGACCATGCTTTCGAGGGTTTGGAGCCACCTTCCCATGATGATCTGGGGGACAATTGTTAGTGGGAAACAGTGTTTTCGCCAAGTACGTGAAGGCATGCAGAAGTGTGTGTCGCCACTTCTTTAGTGTAAACCGGCACAAAGATGTACGCCGTTGTGTTTTTTTTGGAGACGGTGATCATGAGATCATCGCCAAGACGTAGTGGAAGCAAGTTCCGAGTCGAATTGGTGTTGGGTGATGCTGGAGCCTGGTACGTTGCCGCTTATTTTCTGAAGTAAACAATGATCAGTCGTTGTTGGGCATCCAAACGTCTATGTTGTGCGTTGGTTTTCTTTGTGCTCTTCTCTGCAACTCTGTGGTTTTGGGTCATGCACATTGCGTTCCTGTATTTGTGAGCTCAAGGCTGGCTTCATTGGAAACTGCTGTTTGACAATTGAACTCCGTTGTTGATGCGCATCCTGCCTTGTTCCTCCTGCGAAATGCTGTAGTGTTCCTTTCGGTGGTGGTAATGTTGATTGGGTTTAGGGAATGAGTTCTGTTGTCCCGGATGCTTGCATTGATTGGAGGTGCTTGTGTTTAGGGTCGATTCTGTGCAGGCTACGATGTAAAATAATTTTTGTTGATTTTCGAACCGAACCCCGTTGCTGATGCGAACATTGTGGCTTATGCGAAACTTTTGTTGTGTTGTTTAACGTTTGAACTCTACGCATGCTTGGTGCTCGGGATGCTGTTGCAAACGTGAAGTCCTTGGCTTGCGTTGGTTTCGGGTCATGCTGTCTTCGAAACTGTATCTACTGTCGTCTGCGTCGGTTTCTTGGGTTTGAAGTAATCAGAAATTCTGTCTGCTTGTGGACAGCATTTGTTTTCTGTTGTCATAGTAAGGGTTAGGGTTTCGGGTACCTTGATCTGGTGCGAGGTCGCAATGGCTAACCAGAATGGTTCAGCGTTGCATAGGTATTTTCAGCGCCTCCCAATGTCTGGTTCGTCGTCTTCCTCATCAGGGATCACCCCTCCAGCTTTGCATGTTGGATCAATTGATCCAATTACGTCTCAGTCGACTGTGCCGTGCTCTAACGAAAGTTTGAATGCTGCGAGTTGCAGCCAGAGCCGCGGTATGTCTGTCTGTCAACAGCCGAGAAAGAGGAAGACGACGTCAATTGTGCAGATGCAACGGCATCGCTCAAATCCAGCCGTGGCATTGATTAATGGAGATGCACCTGTGAATGCACCTGTGCCGCTAACTCAGACTTCTGTGGTAGAGATAATTGATGTGTCTTCAGATAGATCAGCATCGGCTATCGACTTGTCAAGCGCTGGGTCATCGCGAAGTAGCTCAACAACAGATGCAACAGCTGCAGCAGCAAAGATACGCAAAGGGAAATCTGTTTTACCTGTGATTGAAGAGGCCGATGAATACTCCGACGAGGAGTTTGTCCCGACCACAACAAAGTTGCCGAAAAAGAACTACGACGCCCAACGGAAGTTTCAAGATACCTGGGCAGCGCGCTTGCCCTGGGCCGAGGTTTCGAGGGGTAGTGACGGATTGTTTGAATACGTGAAGTGTACAGTCTGCTCTGAGATCACAGGGAAGGCGAAGATTTTGGCACCGAAGTGGGATACCCTGACCAAGCATGGTGGCAAGCGCAAGGCCACACGAAATATGGCGAATGGGATCAAAAAGGGCCAGTGGTTTATTGCTAACAACTGTAAGCATTTGCGGTATGAACGAATTTTTGCTGGGAGGAACCATGTCACTGTTGCACAGCAGCTTTCGGTGGTGAAAGGTGAGAATCTCATTGAGTATTTTGGCAGCTTATCCAAGCATTGCTCTTGCACTTGCTATCTTCATCTCTCGCTATTGTTTCATGCGTCTGTCATGACTCATACGATGACTGGTTTATGCGGCGTTTATACAATGACTAGCTCTGTGTTGTGAATGTGAGATCTTACCCTAATCAACTTATTTCATTCTTCTTTTGTTTCGGTGGTGACAGGTGAGCGTGCAAGGAAGCGGATCCAATTTGCTTCGATTCTCCACTTGCTCCAGGAGGGGCGTCCAATGCTCGAATACGCGGCACTACTTCCCCTCTTAACGTTCCTAGAGGTGCCGAAGCTTCCACGCCGCCATTGGTCTGACAACGCAGGATGGGAGCTCGCCGAATGCCTCCACCACCAGGTGCAGCTGAAGACTGCCAAGGTCATGAAGTCGGCACGATTCTTTTCAGTAACTTGCGATGAAGTGACCACCGTTGACAATCAGAGCTGGATAAGCATCCACGGGTATGTGTGTCAAGGCTGGGAGCGTCTGCCCATGTTACTATCTTTGGAACGTGTTGTGGCTGGGGCTGGCAGTAACAACCTCACTGCCGTGATTGTGAGCGCCGTGAAGCTCTACGGTGGGCTAAGTGACGATGATCTGCTTCAGAGACTCGCATCCTTCGGGGCAGGTAAGAGCTTCGCTGTTTTTCATGTGTAGACCATTGTGTTGTTGTCGCATGCTGCGCTTCCATGCAGCCGTCCATTGTCAATTTGCACGATTCAGCTTTGTAACCTGTGACGCTGTGTCTGTAATGGTTATGGCTTGATTGTGATACTGAGCAGCCTTCTACTTTTTGCAACTTGCATGCCAACCTTCATTTCTACTCAGAACTCAGAGTTTAGTTAGAACTCAGAAACAAACTAACATGAACAAATGCATTTTGTGGCAGATGGAGTAAGCAGTTTCCAAGGGAAAAAAACGGGAGTCGTGAAACAACTGAAAGACAAGCATGCACCACGAGTAGTGGGCGTCCACTGCATGGTAAATCTCCTAAACCTTCCCTGATTTTACAAATTGCAGAGTATTCAATTCTGAAGTTGTAATGGTGCTAGTTATTCATAACTACTTAAACATCAACGTCAATTGTTCTTCATTTGTTTTGCCGTCTACTGTTTTGCTTTGATTCTCCACTTGATAACTAATTAAACATTGCATGTCTCTGGCAAAGCACAGGCTCACAGGACAAACCTCGCTGTGAAGGCTTTAAGCAACCTGGCGGTGGTGGACCGGATCGAGGACATGCTGCAGTCTGTGCAGTCGTTCTTTGCCCACTCTCCGAAGCGCCACTTGGAATTTGTGAAGTTAGCGGAGTTGATGCAATCGAAGGGCCTCAAAATCCTCAAAAAACGTGAAGACAAGGTGGATCAGCATGCTATCTCCAGCAGTGCGCATCATGAACGAATACAGACCACTGATCGTGAAGATGTGGCTCGACTCTCAGGTCCCGCTGACTGATTTAACCGGCCAGAAGATAAAGGTCGACAAAAAGCTCATGGCTCTAGCGAAGAAGAATCTTGAGCATCTCTCTGACATTCACATTCTTTTGGGGTTGTCCGCTTTGTTGCCTTTGCTACGTGCAGTGCATAGCCTGATGCAATTTGCCCAAAGTCGGGAGGTATTTGTGTGCGACTATGTTGCAGCTATTCAGCTTTGTATAGCAGATGTGACGGCGTTCTACCTCGATGAGAGTACTGCATTTACGCAAGACAATTTCTGGGACTTCAACAGCCTGAGGAACGTGAAGCACGACGCGATACCAATGTCGTGGGTTCAATCTGCAGGCGACACCTTCGATCTGAATGCTCTTCAAGTTGCAGAGACTTTGCAATTCACCCCTACTGGCTATAGCATCCCCGCATGCCATCGGACCTTGTATGTACCGCCAGCCTCAGTTACTGTGCCTACCAATGCAGCATCCTTGAAGGCGCAGATTAAATCAGAACCAGTGACACGGGAGCTGTATGCGAGCATTGTAGCAGACGTTAAGAACCTCTGCAAAGGTACACTTTGATTCTTTACCGTAATCCGTTGCTGCATTCCTAGAAGCCGTTGAGTTTCTACAAGCTATTCTAATCTTCACTTTGTGGACCATGTTGCAGAGGCAGCAGAGAATCTCATCGGAGAATTGCAGGAGCGTTTCCCTGCATCGTCGTTGATGGATGCCTTCGGGTTCGTATATCCACAGTACTGGTTGCAGCCCAACGCGGAGGGGGATTTTGTAAAACACTTGGCGGTCATCAAAGAACACTACGGGATGCCCAAGGAATTCGGTACAGCGAAGACTACCAAGTCCAAGAGAAAGGCCGCACTGGTGACTGCGGTGAATTCAGAAACCATGTCGGCAAGTGATGGAGAGGATGAGACTCTGCTACGACAGTCAGGTATTCTCCCTACATTGTAAATTCCCATGTTGATTCTATGCTCTTGGTGAAAGTTATTGATTGTTCATAGCCGTGGACTTACATTTATGTGTTAACTTAATGCTGCAAGGTCATGAATCGACTGAAGGCTCCCCCTCTCAGGCGTTGAAGAAGACAGCTCCGAAGATTGCCCATCCGGTCCTCTCAATTCAGCGGCTTGATGAACAAGCCTCAATGTTCAAGCTAGCCATGATGGGCAACGCCCATGCTGCCATGCAAGGAGAGGCACCGTTGAACCCGCTGACCAGGTTGTGGCGACGGATCAAAGCGAATGCTCTCCTGCGAAACAAATTGTCTGAGTATATGAAGATTGTTGAGCTCGCAGTTGTAACGGTCCTTGGAAGCGTAGAGGACGAGAGAACGTTCAGCACCCTGAGCTTCATGAAGAATAGACTTCGGAATCGGCTGTCGACGCATTTGCCACTGGTCGTGGGCATGCATGCGCAGGATTTCTATGGGCTCTCCGACTTTCCCTACGATGCTGCTTACGACGAATGGAAAAGTTCAAATCGCAAGGAAGACTAACTGGCTCTATGTTTGTGCAGGATTCACTTGTCAATGATGAATTCTCTGAGCCCCGACGTCTGTTAGGCTTCAGTTGAAATGCCTGGTTCACCACCGCTCTTCATCTCCGATGACGCTCCTCATGTTCTGTTGTTTTAGTTCACCAAATGGACTTTGTTGTGTGCTGTGTTGATTCCCGTTGCTTTGTGACCCTGAATTTCCTGCTTTGGTTTTTATCTTTACTTCTTGTTGCATACTAAATAGTACAAAGATGATAGTTTACACCGAGGAGATTCCATAAGGGCAATGGTGAACCAGGACTGAGACTGGTTTCGTGAATCTTGTCCACACGGTCAGTGAATTCACGTAGTTCATTTAGCAGTTTCCGTTTACTTGTGCAGTGCAATCTACCATGGTATGAATTTAGAGTGAGGAATTTCTGGTGACAAATCATGCATTTCAGAAACATTAGACTGTCGCCAGTTTTTGTTGTTCAGTGGCCAAGTCTTCGCCATAGACATTGTAAATGTTTTGAGCCAAAAACTTAATTGTCGCCAGGAACTGGCTACAAGAATTTGTCATGTACAGCCAGAATTGTTGTAACAAAAACCTGTGAGCACCATAACTGTTTCGGCTCAAAATTTTATAAAGTCGCCACTGCTTCGTTCTAAAAACTTACACTGTGGCCACCCGAGCTCTTTCTCAGAAAATCCAAAAAAAACGCTAGTTATGAGGGTCTGAGCTAGAAAAGCTGCTCAGATTGAAATTGGGGCAACCTCCTCCTCCAATGAGCGTCGAGGAGGGGGTGGACTTTTCAGGGAGGGCAGGGGTCACACACCATAAATTCCAAAGGGGCGGCGTGAGGTTTTAGTGGCCACTGCAGGGAGCGGGGCGGGACCAAGCCCGGGAGAGCGGGGCAGGTGCGACGGAGCTGGGCGCAGGCTCCGCGGGGCGGGGGCGACGGAGCGGGATGCAGCAACGGGGAGCTGCTGCGGGGGCCCGGTCAGGGGCTGACCGCGAGCAAGCTCGCCCCGCCCAGAGCCCCAGTCGGGCCAGCTGGAGGTTAGGCGGGGGGCCCGCAGGGAATCCCTGTAGCAGTGGCTATGTGGCTTATCCGCGCGGAGAATTTGGAAGGGTGGGGCGGGCCATGGGAGTTTGTGGGCTGAGGTTATGGGCTGCGGCAGTGTACATGGTTGCGGGGCTGCGCCTCCTGCAATTATGAACACTGTCTGTATACAGAGTGTTGACGCCTCCAAATTGCGAAACAACAAATCTTCACACATTCATGTGTTCTAAATTTTAACGTAACATTAAATTTCGCCCACACTCTTTGTCCCTAACATGACACTTGTGTGATAAGAATCGATTACATTCACGAAAATGCACTCTACAAAAAAAAAAAAAAAAAACGCACTCTACATCCACATGGAGCATTATATAACGAACTCATGAGGATACTATCTCACACTTGCAACAATCTTCTTGTGTGAAGCACTTGTAGATTGCACAATATTACAATGCCACGGAAACGCTCTAACTCATGGAGAGGGAAGGAGGTGGGTGATGTTTTGAGAGGTAGATTTATGTGTTTACAATGCTTGAGTTTTTTATTAGAAGCCATTTCTCACAAATGGTTGTGTTTTATGTTTGCATGAGAGCTTCCTTGAGGCTCCAAAACGCAGCAGTAGGTTACATGGCCTACAATTGACTTCTTCTAATGCACTCCTCCCTCACCCACCTTCACCTGTACATTCACCTCCTCCTCCACATGCACCTTCAATTCCTCAATCTACACTTCCTATACAACCTCTCGATACTGAAGACGACATTTACACATTATTGCAATCAGCAATAGGAGAGCAGAATGACAATTTCTTTGATTCTCAAGAGTGTCTAGACAATATTGGGAGAGAAAGTTCATGTGAGAAACTTTCAGAAGACAGTTTTGAAGAAGGTGAGTATGCATTTGAGGAGGGGAGGTGTTTGGAGGAATTATTATGGCCTGAAGAGACAAATTATAATGTGAAGAAATATGATGCAAGAGTGAGGGGAAAAATTAAAAAAATGAGAAGGAGAGGAGATGTGGGAGGGACTTCAGCGGAGGCAGGAGCATCCACTACACACTGTGGTGCGGGAGAGAGTTCGGCGTGGGGAGGCTTTGCGGCAGTGGATGCGGCGTTGGGGGGTCAGGCTCAGATCATTGAAGCCTCTCCTGAGGGTATGCCAGGGGCTCCCGAGGGTATGGTAGGGGGTCCTAAGGGTATTGGGGGGTATCGGACAGGGTGGACTTTATAGGTGGGGGAATCGGGTTTCCCGAGGGTATGGAGCGGGTATCAGGGAGGGAGGAGGGTATGGGGGGAGGGTTGGGGGAAGAGGAGGGTATCGGGGGGGAGTTGGGGCCGCAGCAACCTATGGACGGGGTATTGGGAGGACAAGGGGCGGGGCCATGGGGGCAAGGGGAGATGGGGGGGATGGGGGCAAGGGGTCATGGGCGTGGTGGGGAAAATGCAGAACCTGAGGGGATGGAGGGGAGAGCATGGGCTAGGAGAGATAGAATTCCCATGGCACGGCAGAGAGAGAGGATTCCAAATTTTGTTGTACCGATGTTGGAGACTGGAAGTGATGAAGAGGAGGATGATTTATTTTTTAGTGATGAGGAAGATGACAATGAAGAATTGAGGGATCCTAATAGTGTAAAATATTTATACCGTGATGCAACATGGAATAAGATACATTTCACTTATGTTCCGGAGCCCGTGGAATATGATGGTGTATCACAGTCGGTATTTGATGGAAGGACATTTCCATCAATGCTGCAATTGTTTGAGATTTTTTGGACTCACGAGATTGTACGGGATATTGTAAGGGAAACTAATCGGTATGCGACGGCCATTCAAAGCAATGGAAGTACGATGGGCGGAATTGGGTGAAAAGAATTTACAATTTATGGATTCAAAGCATTTTTGGCAATTTGGCTTTATATAGGTATGAAACGTCAACCGAATATAAAGTCTTACTCGCATCAGAAAGGTTCAATTTTCCATTGCTCAATTATTTCGAATGTTATGACTCATGCTTGCTTCTTGGTTTTGACCTAGTGTCAATATATGCCTCAGAAACCACAGAAGTGGGGGATCAAAGTCTGGTGTTTGGCGTGCTCTGCTACGAAGTTTGTATGGAATTTCTCTATATATTGTGGGAAGAGTGAAGTAATGGAGGAGGAACATCGCATTGCACGGGGAGAGCCCAAGCTTGCTCACAATGTGGTTTTACAGTTGACTTCGAATATTGGGGGAAAAGGTCATGTTATAGCCATGGATAATTTTTTCACAACCGTGAGTCTATTCAAAGATCTTTTAGCAAATCATATTTATGCCATAGGAACTATAAGGTCAAACCGTATTGGTGTACCGCTTGTATTGAAGAATACAAAGTTGTACAAAAATAAGGAGCAAGGTTGGATGGATTGGAGAATGCATGAGTCACGGCAAATGTCATCGGTGCTTTGGAAGGACAAGAAACCTGTTCTACTTTTGTCCACACACGCGCAGCCAACGATTGCTCCAGGCTTTCTTGTTCCGACAGTACCGCGCAGGAACGGGGCAATTCGAGAAGATATTCCTACATCTCCGATGCATTTGCAGTATACAACTCATATGCGTGGTGTAGATGTAGCTGACCAACTACAAGCATCGTATTGTACTCAGAACAGGTCTCATAAGTAGTGACATCGCATATTTTTTTTTCTACTGGATATGACCGTTGTCAATATGTTTTTGATATATGTTGACAAATGCAAACGTGCTACACCAATTAGGAGACCGATTACACATTTACAGTTTAGGACCAAATTGTGTGAGGCATTACTACATGCATGGAGCGGACGTGACGACGGTGACATGATTCCTCCGCCACGGAGAGAGGGATTATGCTTTCCTTTATACTCGAAGAGGAGATTACCATGTGTGGTTTGCAACAAGTCAAAATCTCAAGTGGGGAAGCCGCCTCATTACTATTGCCCATCTTGCGATAACAAGTTCATGTGTTACATGAGTGGGACATGTTTTGAAGAGTACCATGAGGCGCTCCGGATTCAAAATCTTCATAATGTAAGTGTTTTACAATTTATTTGATTTTTTGATTGTTCATTCTTTGAATTACAAGTTCGTTATCATCATTGTCGTACTGTGAAACGTAATGCCCTTATGTATATATATATGTATATATTTTTATATGTACTCTATTTATTTCTTTATTTTTCTTTACAAAAAACGAGTGTTTAGTGTAGAGACATTCACTAAAATACGAGAGTAATTACAAAGGAATCCACTATGCAAAAAAATTGGTCCAATTTGCTTTTATATAGTTCAATGGGGAGAAATTGGAGCATTTTTGGATCCCTTACAGCCAACTCTTTTGGTATAGAGACGCATTTAGGTGACTTTGGAAGAGGAATGGCCCTAAATGGCGAGTCTAGGAACATGGCGCAATTGAAGTGCAATGAGGTGGAGGACCATGAGAGGAGTGCAATGACGTGGAGGGCTCCGGACAGAAGTGGAAGGGCTAGGGAGGGAAAGGCCTGCGAGGCATCGGGGGAGGCAGCCTAGTAGGGCCAGGCGGGGAGATCATGGCCATGCGTGGGGGCAGGGATATGAAGGCGGGGCGGGGTATGGCAGTGGGCCGCGGGCCCGGGCCAGGGCCAAGGCCAACGAGGTCGACGTGGAATGGGGGGTGCTCACAGCCGTGAGCACCAGAGCAACGGGGCGGGGGTCAGGAGACTAAGACCTTGGCTACTCCCCACTGGGGTTGCCCTGGCCGGCCCTGCAGTCCGAGCCCTCCCTCTATTACTTTGAAAAAATTGTATTTGCATTGTTAATTTCTATTACATATTTTTATTTTTATTTTTATTTTTTTCCCCTCTTACGAAATGTTATCATTGACAATCTCGCCGTTTGGATTTTGTTTTTTCCATAATCTCTATAAGGAAAAAAACAAAAACAAAAACACTTTCGTTGTGAGACCTCAATCTTCATAGTGCAAAAATCTCATCCCACAAGCAGTCAAACATGGCTAATCCTCTCGGGCACCTTTGAAAAAAATAATTTTTTTAACTTAAAATGCAAATCTCTAGCAATCCGTACGGTCAAAGTTCTTCATTTTTTTACTGCACATTCTAATAATATTTTCTTAGAAGATCTTACGGTTGAAGTTCCAAAAATAACAGTTTTTTTTGTAAACACCCCATGACACAGAAATGGCAGTTTTTGACTAGTTTTTTGGAAACATAGTCAAGGAACATTAGGAGTTAGATATTCTTGAACATCCATACTAGGAGTCTTGGTCTCAAAGGATTTTAAATGCAGTTGTTCCAATAGAGCAACAACCTCATCTACATCTTTCCTTTGTTGCTCTTGAATGACTTCATTTTCCACAAGAACTGAAAGAATTCTAGTGTGTCTGCAACAATTCTGAATTCTTGTTGGAGTCACTCTGTTACGCCAAGCTGTGTCAAACATGGTCACAGCTTGGTACACATCAATCTCAAAACTCTTGCCAGTTGAAATACAATCTATTTGATATTGAATTAATATCTTCCTGTATGGAGCTTTGAATGATGCAATGATTCCTGCATCCATAGGCTGGAAACGACTGTTTGTATTTGGACCCTTTTTATATCCTTACCACTTTGCCTAGTTGCCTATTATTTTCAAGTTTATAAACTTGAAAGTACAATGATCTTTTACTTTATGATCTTAAAAATACATGTATCAATCAATTTGTTTCTGAAATGGACTTCTAGGGTTACTTTGTACCTAGAAACTATTACTTGACCTCAAAGTTATCTCCCTCCAAACTATGGTTCTTACAAAAGTCCTTTTTCAGAAAGTTATCACTTATCGAGGTAAAATTAACAAAGTCAGGAGCACAACATTACATAGCACTTAACACATAACACTTACTAGTCTTAATTTTAAGAATTCATACATATAGAGTTTTAACACTTATCGAGGTAACACTTATTGAGGTTTGACTGTATCCCTATCTTCAAGAAAAGGGGATGAGACAAAGCTCGAATCGTGAAGGCAAATCCTACTTGTATCTTCTTCCTACTGCGGGCGAGGAGTTCCACAGCCATATCTTTTTTCTTTTGGCTTCCTCCTCCGATTACTTCTTCATGTGCAAGTTTCTTGTGCTCCGCTTGCGTGCTCTTTCTCTCGCAGTAGATTGCGTGTTTGGTGTCGCATGGTTGAGGTTTAGCATTTCTGCGGGAGCTGTAAGGGGAATATTGTCGCCCTCGGTTGCAAGTTCGGTGGCGCTCAGGTCGGGCTGCATGATCTCTGTGGGTGCAGTCGCTACTCCACGTTCAGCCAGCTTGCGAAGCAAACAAACTATGCTTCCGGTGAGTACTGTGGATTTTGCCACCGCCCTCAAAACTGTCGACCTTAATGTAATTCGTTTTTGTGGTAGGAAGTGTTCAGGGTTCAAATGGAGATCTTTTGGTCTCCTACGTTGGTAAAAAATAATTCGTTTCTTGACAAATTGAAGAAGGCCTACTTCTGATTTTTCTGAGGGATTTTCAGTTCTGGTTTGCTCTTCAAATAATGTAGGTGTTTTGGGTTATACTGTTGCTGTAATTTATATGCTGCAAGGTCTATGCACTTGTTTGGAGAATTACGAAAGATCGTGTCAAGTGAAAACGCAGTCCCAGAATTTGAACATTATAAATTTCTAGCATCGTTATTGGAAGAGCACAAGTTCACAATTGAATTCTATGTATTTGTGAGTTTTCCGTCATGTATTCAAGAAAAGGAGTTTCCTTCAAAAGGACACCTACAGATTGATTAATTCTGCTTTTCAGTAACCTTCATGTTACAGGTTTTATGCGTTTATACAATATGATTATATGATATAGATTTGTCAAACCACCAGGAAGAGCTAGGCGAATACTCAAGAAGATTTTGAAGCCGGCCACAGTATGAATCGATGTTAAGGTGGACTCTGGTTCCGTCGAAGTGGAGTTGCACATTGAAAACCCTTGGTCTAGAATGCTTTCTAGAATAGATAGTCTTCCACTGGAGAATTCATGCAGTGGTTCGAGCTTTGTGAATGCCATCTATTTGATCCGATGTAGGTTTTGGAGGCTCCACATGCAGCCACATATAGTGCTGCTGTGATTTATGTACTGCAAGGTCTATGCACTTGTTTGGAGAATTACGGAAGATCATGTCGAGTGAAAACGCAGTCGCAGAATTTGAACATTATAAATTGCTAGCATCGTTATTGGAAGAGCACAAGTTCACAAGTGAATTCTATGTATTCGTGAGGTTTTAGGAACGTCTGACAGGGGGTTTATAGTAGATGCGCTTCATGATCGCAATTTCAAGACACAGCTTGCAGAGTTTTTAAGCCCACAATTACTCTGCAAGGGGAATGATTGATGAGTTTAAGAGTGCATAAGAATATGGGATCATTTTCTGTGCTCCTTGTGAACCGGGTTCTAAAATGGTCGTTCAACTTCCTCTAGTGAGATGTCTGAAACATGGAAACTCTGGATTGTTTGAAGTGAATTCCAACTACATGATCTGATTGATTAGCTAATTGTAGGCTTCTCATAATTTTCTGTACGCTATGTGTTGCAGATTCAACAACATTGTGATCATGGATGTGTTCACGCACCCTTCTTCAGCTTTTGCCTTCACGGCTTGGTTGATATTGCAACTTCTCAATGAACCTCTGATTTTCCGATGTCCCTCTCATGCTGGAGGCAGAGGATGACGTGGAGGACCACTTTGGTGCTGTTCTTGGCAATTTGCAGGGAAGTCTTCATGATGCCAATTGTCTAATGTATGACAATCTGTATAACTTCAGATTGTGCTCAATGTCCATCTTCTTTGAGGATGACCTTGGTTATTGGGTCAAGCCACGGTCCACAACATGGTTCAACCGGTTCTTACTTGAGTAGTACAACGATGAGCGATGGATGTCCATGTTTAGAATGACCTAGATGTCGGTGTTTGCATTAGCAGATATAGTGAGGCCTCACGCGCAACGCCAAGATACGAAATATAGGGTGGCCATCCTCGCGACTAAGGGCTCCCCACTTTGGGGGGAGCGCAACCTTAGTCGGGCAGGCTTTTTCCTGCCCTCGAGCCCCAATTAGGCCTCGGCTAGGGCTTGCGCTCCAACCCCACACTGGCTAGGAGCTAGCCCGGGCTCTCCTGCTCCCGGTCCCATGTGGGTTATTCCCCGCACCCTCATGGACGGCCTTCCCTGAGCCCTTAGTCGCGGCCAAACCGGTCGTTGCCCTCATGGCCTTCTTCACTGGGCCCTTTTCTCCCCCCGAAGTTCCTCTTCGCTCCCGCCCGCTCCCTGCAGGTTTCCACGCCAATATTCGCCTTGAGATTTTTATGCGGGATACCACTATAATACACTCTATATTTTTCGCCCTTCTCCTCATCAAAATTGAGAGCTTGTTTGGCTCTTCCTCTTTTTTTCTCTTCTCCCGCACTTGGGACCTTACACTTGCTCCTCCAAGAACTCAAGGTATGTACCACTCTTAATTATATTTTTATTGTTTATTCAATTGTGTAATGGATCTCCTTTGTTGTAACTTTACATAAGTTAGTGTTTAATGCTTTATAATTCAAAGGTTTTCAAGGTTTAGGGTTATTTAGGGTTTACCATATTTTCATATGAGTATTGTGTGCTAAATGGAGATTGAAAATGGTTTTAGGGTAGATTATACTTCATTCAATTATGTAATGCATCTCGTTTGTTGTAGCAATACATAAGTTTGTGTTTATTGCTTTGTAATTCAAGATTTTTAAGGTTGTGATAATTTAGGGTTTACCATATTTTCATATGAATATTGTGTGCTAAATGGAGATTGGAGATGGCTTGTGGGTAGATTTTGTGACAAGGAGATTTTGAAGTCTTGAGAGGAGGGGATAGAGGAGCATGCCAACATTGGAGGTACTATACCTTCATCAATTTTTGAAGACATTTCTATTGAGACATTCCCCAACTATGTGCAGTTCAATCTCCAATCTCTTAGGCCCATAATTGATTGCATAAGATGGAGATTTTTCTTTAATATCAACAAATTCATGAGGAAAATTCTTTCTTTTGTCCCCTCTCCAACCTTCATAGGCCTTTAACACAAAAAATGTCGAATTTCTTATAATTGAGAGGTGACAAAAACTTCAAGTGAGGTTGAAAGTTGTAGAACTTTCAAATGGATTTGTTTTATCCCTTTTGAATGACACAAAGGGTAGACAAATTCCGCCAATAGAGTCTTGGCCTTTCATTGTGCACGGAAGACACATTGACAAAAATGGGAAGCATTTGTTATTCTCCATGACAATAAATGCGATTCGTACTCAATGGAGTACAGATATTTATGTAGGGGGAATCCAATCTTCATTCATACAATATTGTATGAACTCTTGTGAAGTATGCCAAGAGAAGAAATTGTGGAATGAGGTGGTGAAGGTTCCATTGGAGAACTTGAGTGCAAGTATAGATGCACTTTGCATAAAGTACATTGTGCTAAGAAGGCGTTTGAAATGCCGTGTTGGGAAAACTTAGACCATAAATTATTACCGATGTCATTGCGGGAAAAATAAAAACCGTCCACATAACAGAATGATTGATGTGAAACCTATGGATGACAAGGGCTTTAGAAGAAATAAAACCTTTAGAAGAAACAAAACACCTTAAGTGTTTGTGAGTTCCAAATGAAGGTTGAGGAGCTCAGTGAGTCAAAGTCCTCAAACACCTTGCCTCATCGTAAGCTTCAAGCTACAATCTATGTTCATAGCAAATATAGTGGTCACACTCCGGGTTCCGAATGCGATCTTTTTTTCCTACCGATGCATCTCTATGTTATTGCATGGGTTATGGAGAACTTGAAGTTCATGCTTTATGCAAGGCTATTAAAGCAACGTCGGTTCGAGCTCAAGAAAGATTTAGTCAAAGTGTGCCAGAGGTAAAACGTGCTACATATAGATTGTTTGTCATCAAAAAAGAAGTGCAAATACTTGCATAATCTTTAAGAATCAACGATGTTTCATTCTTTTTCTATATTCTAATTCTTTTGTGAATTTTTGAAATGCATTGCATATTTGAATTGTATTCATTTTCGTGTTTATGTTTATATTTATGTTTATGTTTATGTTTATATTTATTTTTATGTTTATGCTTATGCTTATGTTTATGTTTATGTTTATGTTTTTTAAATTATTTTTCATGTTTTTGTTGTATTTTTGTATTAAATTTTTTTATTGGGTGTGTCTAAATGGACTTCGGAAAGATAATTGGGATGCGGCACAAATTGAGATTATCAATTTACAAGCTCAAGAGAAGATTTTGTACTATCAATCGTATGCACCGAAGGATGACGACCCCAAGAGATAACCATTTGTGGTAGTTATACAAGATGACTTCATGAGAAAATCGGCCTTACGGTTTTCAGGTAATAACTCTTGGGCTTTGGATTCTACATTCAAAACAAACCAATTGTACCAAACCAAGATGAGATTGGAATTTCGGTTTTTTACATGCTTTGTAGCAATGATGTTAAAGTGCGGCATGAGGGTCTTGCTATGGAGATAGCATTATCCCATGTTTTTGGATCTTTAGGAAAGGTTAGACCGTCCGCAATTAGCATTGACAAACACAATATATCTTTGAATGCTATTCAAAAGATTGTGAGCAATAAAATTCATTGTTGGATTTACAAAGAGGGTATCAAAACACAAGTTGGTGGACAAATTCTCTTGTGTCACTTCCATGCTATGAAGGCATGGAGTGAGAACTTGTTAATCAAGGGGTCAATGAAAACAAGAATTCGGTGTAGAGGGCATTACATGTTCTAATGCTTTGCCCTAGTGAAGACCATTTTAATGAGAATTTAAGAAGATTTTGTGTTGAGTTTCAACACATCCCGACCTTTGCCAAATATGTGATTTCTGGATTAGCCGGAATTACTTATCCTTGGAAGAGGTTGCGGCCTCGATTCGGGAGGTTATTTGCTTATGGAGGTATGGATACAACTAACCATGTTGAAAGACATTGGGAGTTGATTAAATACACTCTCTTACAAGGAAAAGTGAACCGGGCCGTTCGTGACCTTATTGTGGCAATTGTTGGTAGTGCCAAGGATGGCACTTGTGTGGGCCAATTTACATTATTGAGTCAATTCCAAATGACTCAACGTTTAAGTAAGTCCCTCATTTGTATATTATTTTATGTTTATTTTATTGTATTTATTTATATTTTTAAATTATATTTTATGTTTATTTTATCGTATTTATTAAAAAAAAATTATTATATTGAATGTTTGTATATTATTTTATGTTTAATTTATTGTATTTGTTTATGTTTTTGTTATTGTATTTATTTTATTGTATATTATTATATTTATTTATTTAAATTTAAATTTATTTTTTGATCTTGTAGGTGACTCGGAACGGTACATAAGTAGAGGGAATGACAAGGCTTATAGACGTCAATCGAAAGGAGGAGAACGAATTTTGAAGGCTTATCGCACTTCTCCTATGGATATCTTGAAGGTTGTTGATGAGGAGCATCTCTTTTTTCATGTTAAGAGTGAGACTTTTCCCAACCTATGGTATAGTGTTTCATTGAAATCACATTATTGTGATTGTCCCGATAGAGTCTCCACTTGCAAGTACAAACTTGGTGCACAATCAATTGTGAAGGTATTTTTTGAAGGACTCAAAGAAAATCAAGTGGTTGAAGAATCATTGCCTCTACACATCAACATGGATTTCATGGAAGACATTGAGCTTATGACTCCAACTCAACAGAATGTACCAAGGGAGGAGGCTTCTTTGATTGATGTCAGGCGTGAGAAGGTATTCAACATGGTACGTGAAATCGAATCACTATGTCAAGCAACTCTTTATAGTGGCAATGAAGAAGAGGTGAAGCAGAAATTTCAAGCCCTTCAAGCTTGTTTTGGCACATTATTAAAGCCTTCAAATTTTGAAAGCCCAATACAATTACTCTTCCCCTTCGAGGTTCTATTGCTTCCATCCAAGAGAATGTGAAGCGAACAAGAATGTGACATGGAAGGAAACGCAAGATTTCGGAAGTTGGTGAAACAAGTGCTCCACGACCCCCTTTAAAGTGGTCTTCACATGTGCTTCTTTCACAATCCAAGCAAGAGAGGATGATTTTCCAGAAGCTTCCCAAGTTCACTTGTGAGATTTGTGCCACAAAAATATAGATAGAGGGCGGAGCAAATTCTGTTTTTTGCAAAAATTGTGACCATAAGATTTTTGTGAAGTAAAGTTTATGATTGAGTTTTTTCATTGATTTTTTTGCTACTTTGTAATTTTGTCTATGAATAAAATATCAAATCAAATATACAAATTAAATGGTGCTGTAATTCATTAAAACCCTTAACCAGAAAAAAATTCATAAAACTAAATGAATACATAACTTCTATTTTAATCATATTTAAAATAATAGAATTTTAATAAAGCAAAATTTTCATGAATGATTTTTGAGTAATTCGTCTTTGATTTCTACTTTAATCATTTTTAGGTTTCATTGCTGTCTAAGCTGCTTATAGCCCCCATGAAAATTATTGTTTTGGAAAATGTTTATTACAGAGTAATGACCACCAGTGAAGACAAACAAGTTAATTCAAGAATGTAATAATCACACATGGTGATCATTTAGAGCAAAGTGGCTAATCAACTTATATTAAACCTCTCTAACTCAAACTAATCATCTTATTCACAGCTCAATGATATTAGATTTCACATCACAAAATACATATTCATTTTCTACAATAAATATCATCATTTCCCAAAGTGTACCAGTACTTGTAACTGCACATACACGATCAGCTAATTTCTTTCCAAAAATCATCATAACAAGGAGGAATAATACAAGTTTGCCATGCTCAGAACAAAATCTCAGGTACCCCAAATCTTAGAGTTGAAAGTACATTGCCAGTAAATTCCTAAAAATCCAACATGTAATATCAAAATTCTTCACAAAAACATGGATGAATGGAACTGCCGCGAGGGTTTGGACTAACACGTTCGAAGGTCTGAATTAACATCAATAGCTCAACTTCGATGCTTCACTTCCACACTAAAACATTGACTCTGGTTGAGTATGAAGTTGGGAACGCGTGGCAACTGTCGGGTACGATTGGGGAACTCAGGGAGAACGGAGGCCGCGAGGGGACTAGCGAGGCCGCGAGGGTAAGGCCAACGGGGCGGGGACGGCGAAGGGAAAGTGCTGCGCCAACGGGGGCGAGGCAGGGATGGATCGGGCACGGGGGAAGCCGGGCCAGGGTGGGCCGGGGCAAGGGCTCTGAGCGGGCAGAGGGCCCTCCTCGACCAAGGTCGCGCTCCCCCAAAGTAGGGAGCTCTCAGTGGCAAGGGGTGGCCAAATCTGTACTTATCCGCTTGGCTTGCACGTTTCTTAAGCTAGTTCACGGTGCTAGTTTGCTCATATGCAGTGAGATGTTTGCAATCAGCAGGAGCACAGTCTCTGTGCTCTTGAGACAAATTGTCCATGCTATCAATGAAACATTGCGACATGAGATATAGTGGCCTACGAGTGAAAGATTGCGGGAGAATCAAATGAATTTCAAGAAGCTCTGTGGGCTACTAGAAGTTGTCGGTGCCATTAACGGCACACATAATGCAATTTCTAAACTCCGACATTTTCCTTCAGATTACTATTATTTTAAGTCTAAAGGATATACGATGAATTGTCAAGCTATCGTAGACAGTGACAAACAATTTTTGAAATTTTTTTCTGGGGATGCCAGGATCCACCTACAACTCCTACATGTTATACCGCTCATCCATGTACCAATTGTCCATGCACCACAACTTCCTTGATGCACATCAGGAGTAGATGGATTTGGTCCTTACATAATTGGTGATTTAGGTTGCCCATTGCACTCTTGGCTCATGGTTCCTCATCAAGGGCTAGCGCAACTGAGTGTTGCTGAGCAATTATTCAACAAGAGGTTGCGTAGAGGACGCTGCGTGGTTGAAAATGCATTTGGAATTATGAAGCAAAGTTTCAGGGAGTTGCTCGTTAAATTTGAGTTGAGTCTAACGTTTTTGCCTCACGTTATTACTTATTGCGCACTTTTGCACAATGTGCTACTTGGACAGTCACATGAGCAGGTCGAACAACTTCTCGAAGTGCTTCGCGTTGAGGGTTTGTAAGGAGATGTTGTAGACAATGGAGGTCCCGCAGAAGCTGATTATGCGAATGTTGACAATGCTGTGATCGCTTCAGGGAGCGAGGTTCGAAGGCAGCTGGGGATTTATCTGACCCTCCAACGTCATGTACATGTACAACGTCAGGTACTCAGACTTGGGTGTAAGTATGCTAGACTCTATATACTTGTGGCAAAATAGGGGAGTACTAAAACTACACATAAGTACTCACATGTACTCACTATTGGGAGAGGGTTTCAATTTTGGCCACGCATTTGAGATCGACGGTGGACATTGGTGGATCTGAATCCTCCAATCGGGAAGTGGGTATATGGCAGCAAAAGAATATAACTATATTCGGAGTAGTACACTGGACTTTTGGAGAATCCCATGGTCTAACAATAAAAATTTAATCAGACAGGGTGGACAAGCATGGTATCACGGTCATTTGGTGAGGCTACCTAACTTCACGATCGTGGCAGCCATTGACGCCTTGACACGTATTCGAACAGGGCCAAGAATGGAAGCATCGAATCTTATGCAATTTATTTTCCTAGTTGGTATCCAAGCCTGAATGTAATCCAATGAACTTTTATTTGAAATGCTTTAAGTCTCATCCAAATCTGTCTATCTAAAATATTTAAAAGGCAATATGCTATGGTTTGGGAAAAATGCATAATATTAATGTGGATGTTGCATGGATGAGAATCCATGTCAAATGTTTTTTTTGGAATGTATGGAATATTTGTTAACCCAATGAAGTATTCAGTAATACTTGTATATACATTGAATGTGTTAATGCTATTCAAATTGATTTGTTTAATCGTAATGCATGTAAATCAAATGATAGTTGTTTATTCTATTCGACCCAAATGCCATTGAATATGATATTAAAATTAGAACGTTAGGATATTTATAAATTTACTTCATTTTAATTTTATGTGAATACGCATGTAATTCAAACAATAGTATATTCTAGTGGGCTCCAAAATGTAATAAAATCAATATCCGGCATAGTTCAACATTGTATCTATATTATTACCACAATTTCCAAAGTGATACATTTAAAATCACCATGTGTTGAGGATCATTAATAGTCATAGAAGGTAAAAAAATCATTCATAAAGTTTGCTATAAATAATGTGGGCCACAATATATATTGACTCCAGTCACATACACTTCTAATTCATTATTTGTGAATATATAATATAGATATGTTTTAAATGGTTCCAAGTTCTAATTAGTATAATTTCATATAATCTAATTAATTGTCTTCATCTATCTTTATATATTTTTATTATTTCATTATTCTTCCATTCAATCTCCTCATACTTTTTTTTCGACATTCCTCTCCCATCCTATCTTCTTTTTCAACTTTGTTCTATTTCTCTTCCACTCTATCTTCTTATGTTTTTATTATGTCATTATTCTTCCATTCAATCTTCCCCCTTCCCCCCCCCCCCCCCCCCCCCTTTTCCCCTTTTTTTTATCTCCATTATTCTCCCATCTTATCTTGTTATTTTATTTTTTATTTCTTTCCTTCCACACTATCTTCTTATTTTTGTTATTTCATTATTCCATCATTCAATCTCCTCCTTCCTTTTTTTTACTCTCCCATTATAACGTTGTATTTTAATATTTTCCACCTCTCTTCCACTCTATCCTCTTATTTAAATTTTTTTGAATACTCTTATGTTCTTTTTCTATTAAAAAACCTATATAACTAATATGAGGAGGTATATTCTAAGTGGGTCATGATTAATAAAAAATCTTAAAATATTTGGTGCAAGTATATATTTAGTATTATCATTATTCTATAACATAAGTATTAGTATTTATAGACTTTATTTTTTTTAATACCACACATAAATAAAATCATTTAAAACGTATTCTAAGTGGGTCAAAGTGAATCAAATATAGTATTGAATTTATTAGGAGGATGTTTTTCATGTAATCTTTAATCTTTTTTTAGAATTTTTAATGCTATTATATCATATTATTGTGATTTAGACATGGAAATAAAATAGAAACATATTCAACATGAGTCCAGTAGGAATTTAAAATTGTATAGCATTCTTATAGATAATTTAAACACCATTCACACTTTATATTATTATTCACCATTCACCATTTATAATACCATTTAGCATTTATCATTCAAACTTTAAAACACCATTCACCATTTATAATAACTTAGTTAGCTTGGGTACAAGACAGTTTAAAGGTTTCAGAACATGATGGAGATATTGACGGTTTGGAGTTTATGTAATTACGTATTTGCCACTCACTGGACAGGTGATCAAAGGATAAGGTTTTAGAAAGCACCGTGTGGTAACCGGTGACCGAAGGTTCGCGACCGTGAGGCACTGGTGACTGCCGGTGGGAGATTTCATAACCGGTGGTAACCGGTTGCTCATCGGGTCTGTTTGGTGATGACCGGTGATTACCATTTCCTCACCATCACCAACAGGTGATCACCGGTGGTCGTCTTCTTCCTCATTGTTCGGGAGTGTAGGGTGTCACACCCAGTTGACAAAGAGTCGTTGCTGCCGTGAGGGTATATTAGGTGAGGAGTCTTGGCGTGACGGCGTGGGAACGAGCATGAGCTACAACTTAGGTGTGTCGATGCTTGGGGAAATTCTAGAGATAGTTAGGGTTTAAGTCTTGGGGCGAATGGGTGGTAGCGATGAGGAGGGATTGTGAGAGAGGAGCGTGTTCTCCGGTACTGGTTGGTAGAGAGAGGGGTTGATTAGTCCAGGTGCGATACATTGGTGGCTTCAGAGGAGGGAGAGATTGAGGGCAGAGTGCAACAACTAAATGAAGACAATGGAGGGGTCTGCTGGACGACATTCGGGTAGCAGTCACAGTAGGAGGAAGTCGCGTCAAAGTGCACAAGCGGGGCTTGATGAGGAGAATGAGATCTCTGAGGACCTGGGCGTGAATCGAAGACGTTCCGGGGTGAAGAAGATCATAAAGCCGAAGATAGAGCGCATCGACCAGGTGGACTTGGAGATTGGGAAGTTACGGCTGCCACCGCAAGCATTGACAGGTGAGGATTGTACCCGACCCTTGCGAGCAATGGAGACAACCCACATCGTTTTTGGAAAGGGGGGGTGTCTCATGCTCTACTGAAGGAGTTGATTGGAGACCCATATGGCGATGGTGGACGCCAAGGCTACGCATGGGCAGGGTGCAAAGAGGCGGGGGTGGTGAAGAGGATTCAATACCTCCACCCGATTCTCTACCAACATCCACCGGGTGGAATCCCTCCATACCTGAAGATCCATTTCGCTGAAAGCACTGTGATTGAGTTTGATGAGGGGAAAGGGAAGGTGGACTGGTGTGCCCTTGGGGCTGACACTAACAAGAGGCAGGTGAACCGGTATGAGCAATCTGTCCAGAAGTTGATGGCGTTGAGGAAGACCATTTGAGGGAGATAAACCTCTAGAGGTTCGTGGCATAGAGTGAGCGAAAATAAAGGTGGGACCAGGGATTCGTGGGGAAAGTCGACCATGGAGTTCAGGGGTTAGGACTGGAGAGGAGGGGAGGACGAAGTCGAGGCTAGGTGAAAGCGGAGGTCTTTACAAATCTGGCATGGGGTCAGGGGTCGATGTTGAAGGTGGTAGAGAGTATGCACGGAGAGGAGGATGTTGGACTCAAGGTAAGCTAAATCCTTCCCTTCTACGTTTGAGCCGATACGTCCTTTCCTGCTTCTAATAGTCTGCTCAAATAATTGTGTGATAAATGGATCTGTCGACATTGTTGAATTGTTGTTGATTTTCCAATTTTTTTAACTTAAGTTGTTTTGTTGCATTGTATGCACTTGAATTTATGTGCAGAATCGGTGAAGGAGAGGGGCAGGGAGGTACAGGAGTTGGTAACAGTATTGACTGTGGAGATGGAGGCGGACAGAGTGCGAGAGAAGAAGGCACTTCAGAGGAGGGATAGGTGTAAGGTAAAGGTGGAGGAGTCGGAATGTGTCTTGGAGAGCTACCAGCACCAGAAGGTGGAGAAGGGGTTGAAGATTGATGCCATGCTCAGTGAAGGACGTGACGTTGATCGGGAGAAAATCAAGATGGAGCTCATAATGGAGCAATTATCGGATGAGCAGACTCGGCTTCTTGTTTTAAGGGCAGATTTGGAATCAGCAGAGTCAGCTGTGGCCAACATGGCACATGAAATCGAGGCGCATCGTTTAATGTATAAGACGTTGAAGGCGGAGTTGTTCAAGCTGCAGAAGGGAAAGATCTTGGGGTCATTTTAGCCACGGCCCATGGCTTACTCAGAGGAGAAGGGTGCACAGAGTTCAGATCGATTGGGATATCTGGAGATTTCTTCTTGTTCTCTGTGTTAGTTTCCGTTTCCTAACAGAGACATGATTGTATCATCTTGTAAGCACTTGTATCATCCCTATTGTGCATTGGTTGTTTTTGTGCATAAAGGTACATGTACTGCTAAGGGGTGCGATATTTTATCACATCCACATTGGCATAAGATTTTTGGGTGGGGAGAGCCTAGTGCTGAGATGCTTCACAGGGCCAAGATGCTTGGATGTGCCGCGAAGCAAAGGAAAACCTTGCAACTGAGGATGGAGGAAGGAAGATAGCACAATAAAGTGGACCACCAAGTGCAATATGTGATCACTAGGAAGTGAATATGAAGTGTGCTGTTTTTTATAGCTCAAAGCTGATTTTGAGCATTTTGGTGTAGTTTTTGAGCATTTTAGTCACTTTCTAGGGTGTCATACAGTATCTTACGCGCATCTTTATAAAAGGAACATCTTCAATTGAAACTTTATTTGACCCCTAGTTCTAAATCATGAAAATGAACTTTTCCAAAGTCTTAATTTCTTGATTTGGGGCCCTCTATTGTCTTTAGAGAATGTTTTTTCGAATTTAAAAAACAATGTTCGGTGAAAAAAACCTCACAAAAAGTTTCACCAAATACAGTGTTCTAAAAACGTCCCGGGGATACTTTTCGCTAATTTAGGATTGCAAACACGGCCACCCGGATCATTTCTACAAGCGTAATGTACAAACAAAGGGCCCCACAAAGTCAAAAGTGATTTCTGTCAAAACTACAATGTAATACCGTCACTTTTCCAAATGACTGCATTCACTTTGTTCAACTTTGTTGTGTTCATAGTGGTGTCTCAACTCAACAACTACGAACGCAAATTTTGGAAGTTGTAGTACATCAAGTCTACTTTCCGTATTCCAAACTTAATTTCCCATCAAGAAATTTTAGATGCCACTTTCTAGCGTGTTTACACAACATGCTGAAATTGGCAATAAGCTAAGCACTTTTGTGGTCCATTTTATTGTGCTTCCCCCCGGAAGCAAAAGCAACTTGTCCAAATGCGAGTAAGTTTTCAAGTCTGGAATCTATATGTTCCTCTTAATTTGTTAGTACCTAGAAGTATAGTTCAGCCTCTTATGAGTGAATCAGAATATACCGTAAGTACGTTAGGTCTTCGTTTCGTAGTTTAAGGGTGTGCTAACTATACCTTTTTGTAGATTGATTAGTTTGTAAATGGTGTTTGGCACAATATGAAAAGTACGTGCTACTCTAGAGTACTAAGAAGCACATTGGTCAACGTGAATTGTGTTTTCCACTGCCACTGTTACGTATTCACAGTGTCTAGAGTACTAATGTGTGAGCTGAATGGACACTGTAATTTCAATGCAATATACTTCTAGTACACTTATAGTTCTCCACATATTGACTAGGTTAAAGGGTATGTATTTCAGTGTACATTGACTCCCTATCTCATCAGAAGTCGTAGTATACAATGTGATATTAGAAGTTGTTTTGTACATTAAGTTTACTTAGAACTAACTATGCTGAATGTATTGGAAGTATGTAAGAGTATTTTAGACTAATTGATATATCTAGTTCATGTATTGGAAGTACATACAAGGACAATAGATTACTTGTTATATAAGTTGACTAATGCTTAGGTACTTTTCTTCATGTTCTCCACGTGCATCTTATACTCGGGTTACAAACACTCTGCTTTTGTACGCATTATATACTATGAGGTAAGATTTATTTTTGCTTATGTACTTATGGTATTGTTCCTGGGTGTATGCAGTATGACTTGTTAGTATTATTAGCACTATTGTCTGCACCCCCCCCCCCTCCCGTTGTACATTGTCACGTCATAGAAGTACTGTCTGTTTTAAGATGCGATTCGAATGTTTTTATTAACAATGATATTTTCTGTGGGACTTGAGGCCTGTCGTATCAGAAAATCGCTCCCCCTACTTCAAAGTATTCAGCAGCCCATTTTACTAAGGGTGACGCGAGCCAAGCAATAAGCTCTCTTGCGGGTGGCCCTGGACTCTCTCCTGGTGCGTTGCTAAACCCTTTGGAACGCACCGTGAAGGACGTGACCTGCAAGGGAGGGGTTAACAGTAAGAAAACTAAGAGAAACAAACTGCAAAAGGTGGATGAGGTCGTCTTTGAATGTTTGGTGAAGGGTGCGGTGCGAGGTAAAGGTAATGAGCGTGATCTACTCAATGGAGATGAGTCATCTTGCGGTGACAAACGAGAAACGCAAAACTTGAAGCTGCCATCCTCTTCTGGAACGACAGTCTCAGGTGAGGAGGAAGAAGACTCTGAAGGTGAGAAATCTGTGGATTCCAAGGAGCGTGAAGATTCAGAAGAGGAAGACGAGGAAGAAGAGGATGGTCTGAGGATGCCTACTCTAGAGTCCTATGACCCACTGTTTATAAGCCCACAGGAGCCGCTGACGGTGAAGATTGCTGGAGATTAGCATATTGTGGCTCCGATCGAAGAGACTATAGCTCCAACATTAGTGACGACTATTGTAGAGGAGGACCAGTCGAAGACGACAGCAGCAGTGGAGGTTCCTGCTTCCGACTGTTTGGAGGGGCGCAATACAAGGAAGACTGAAGTGACGACAACTGTTGGGGCCGGAGAGCTGTAGCACGACGTGGTATCCGTATTCCTCTGGAAGGCACTTATTTGACACTAAACACCCTCCAAAGTAAACCACTCCGTGTTCGTTCCCACGAAGACCTATAGTTTTCTTCCTTTTAGATTTTAACGGAAATCACCACCGGTGTCCGACCGTATTCCGTCTTACAACCGGTTGGCCGAATCCGGTAGTTTTTGCCTCGTTCCTATTTTCCGGCTTTTTAGACTAGTGGCCGGTTCCCACTGATCCGTCTATCCTTTCAAGTGGCTGGATTTTCCACCGTCCCGTGACTTAAAGTGGCTGGACACCCCACTGTTCCTATCTACCACCCGAGAAGTGGAGTAATAATCCTTCCGTATGGCTAGGGACCGGTCCGGATAACTACTCAGTGCCGGTTATGGGTACGGAAATCATACTACAATGACATCACCTTACGGCTGCACAGTATTCCACTATACTATCTCCCTTCCGGATTGGTTCGCAGTAGAACATCCGGCTTTTATCCCATCTACAGGAAGCGACCGGTCCGTTTCCGGATCCCGGTGTACACACGGCTCTCCGTGTCCTTGAGACTACCAGCCCTGCTGCAATACGTCTCTCCTTCCCTACGGACTCCTTCCGGGACTGGAAACCGTCAACACTCGACGCTTGACATCTCCCCAGTCTCTCCGGGCGCTCTCTAGACCATCCTACTGTTCAACACTCCTCCGGAACAGTACTGAAGACAATAGTACCACAAACCATACGGCAACGGACCCGTCAGCAGCCGGTTGACACAACAAAATCCAAAAGTATATTCTCAATTGCAACAACAAAACGGTGTACAAAAACAAGGCCCCGGCCTTGGAAAAACGTCTAACTTAAATACTAAAACCTATCGGTTCCTAAAGCGACCAAGTGGCCCACCGAGATCCAGAAATTCCGGATCTTGGATCCGGGAATCCCGGACCGGTGGCCGCCTTCTATTCCTAGTTACTGCCGTTATCTATCCGGATTGGCAGCCGGGTGCACTGGAGCCCCATCGTTAGTCGCTGCCATTTTATCCGGTCCCTATCCTAAATTCTACTCCTTGTGCTTATCGAACCGGGGACTGTGCCGGGTTCCGTCCAACCGTTCCTTCTTCTGTACCCGCTTCAGTTTCTTCAACGAGGGGCCTTCTTCCGGAGCCTCAGATGCCGACGGTTCACTAGACTTCCGGGATCGTTCTGCTTGAACCGCCGGGGATGGAGATCGTGCCGCCACCGGAACTACGCTGAGATCCACCTGGAGCGTTTCCGGAGATCCCTGTACCGGCATAAAGCCTTCCGGTGGTGGTCTTTGGTCCGGTCCCAAAGGGATGTTTCCGGGGTTAACAGTCTCGACTCCAGCCAAATTGGGTAGAGTGTGCAGACTGCTCAAGGTATCCGGGATAGGATCCTCCAGCGGGTGTCCTACCTCCTGTTGGGCTGACCGGATGGCCGACCGTATCGGAGAGGCTGGAGGTGGCACCGGCGCCGATTGGCTGGGTGGGGACGGTGGTCTGGGCTCCTCCCGATCTGCCGGTGGCTCTAATGACGGACCGGCCTCTGCGGAACCGAGGATCTCCACCAGGTTCTTCATCTGCGTCCAAGTGTCCTTCATCACCTGCGTCCGGTCGTGCATGAACTTTATAATCTTCTTGACGGTCGGATCTGGTTGACGGGTCAAGAAGGCTTGGTAAACGGCGCACTGATTGGCCACATCTACCGGAAGAGCTAAAGTGGCCTTGATCTCGGCGACCGACCGGATGGCCTCGATTGCCCGGTCACGGGCGTCACTGTAATCCTTCCGGGCATCAAGCACCTCATGCTTGAGCTTCTGATTCCTCTCCCGGTACTTCTCTAGCCGGTCCATGTGCTTGTTCTGGAGACTGGCCAAGTCCCGGTGCTTGCGAAGAATACTCAGGCAATCCTCCAACCGGTCCGTTTCCGTAATGGACATTACCTCCCTAGCCAACCGGCCCTCCGCCTGCCTAGTCGACTGTAGGAACCGAGCATACGTCGACGCCTGCTCCGATAGGTTAACTAAGTCCTGGTACGGATCCCCGGTGTGCTCCGGTGGTCCGGTGGGCTGTTGGACCTCCGTGTTCAAGGTTCGCTTGGCCGGTGTAGGAGTCCGAGGTGATCCGGATGGCTCTCCCTTCTCCGGGCTGGGACGGGGTCTCTTAGCCGGCGTGGGGGAGACCTCGATAACATCATCATTATCGTCCTGATCGGACACTTCTTCCGGTTCAGCGAACTGCTGATAGCTTGTGATCTCATCGTACTCCCGGATCTCCTTAGGACTCAACAGCCCCTTGTGACGATAGAGGTGAATGAGGAAAGACGGAAGGCAGGTGGCCTGCTTCTTGGTCTTCCGGAGATTGGCTACCTGCCGGTCGACTATCGTCTTCATCATGACCCCCCAGTCTACCGTGAATTCACCGATCATGGCCCCAATGAAAACGGACGCCCACTTGATGGTTATCCGTTTGGGCTTTTCCGGATGGAAAATAGGGTTCATAAACCCTACGACTCTCCGGGCCTCCGGATTCGCAATGTCCTCCAGCTCCCATCCTTCTCTCGGATCTCCGGACCCCTTGAGATACCGGTATATGAACTCCCAGGTCTCCGGTGTCGAGACCTCTCCAGAGTTCTTGAAACCATACGTATCCCTCCAGAGTTGTGCAGTCCACTTATCCGGCTCTCCCCGGATGGTTCCTCGATTCTCGGGATTCTTGACGAGGATCTCCTGGGCCGGAAGGGCATGCTTCCAACCCCATGCCTTGTCCAGTAGGACCTCACAACCCATAGATTCTAAGGCGGTCCGGAGGAGCTCCCTCTCCCTCTCGTCTGCCGGCATCAACGGCATTACCCGTTGTACCCTGAACAACTGTCCTTCCTCCGCCGGTTCCTTCCCCTTTCTACCCATTCTGCTAAGTCCTCCTCTCCGTCACTCCGGTAACACCTGCACGCACGATCCTCACCACAATCTCTCGCCTAACGGAAACACTTCCGTCTCACCGTCTCTCTCCTACCGTCCAACCCTAACTGTGCCCTCCGCCTTAGAACGCAAGGACCCGGCGTGCCACAAAATGACAAAGAGAAAGGAGGAGCACGGCTGTTCTTCCTCCTTTTATACCTGCCCTCACGCCCACCGGTTCGTAGCTCATCATGACGGACGGTCGTAGCCCTTCATCATTGGACGGTCGCGACCGGCGGCGTTTTAATGGTTGCAGCCATTCTCCCCGTGTGCGTTGTACCTTTTGGTGGTTATCCTTAAGTCTGCCGTGTCAGGGTTCTGTCATACGGACTGTACCCTCTCTCCTCCACCGCAGACGACCGGATCTCACCCGGCTGACCTTCCGGTCTCTTATTTATTCGGCCAACCGTCTTAACCGGTTGTTTCACTTATCGGCTTAGTACTTCCGTATTTCTAACATAAAATTTTTAAATTTTTATCATTTTCCTACCGGAATTAGTATTCCGGTGTGTCAACCGTGGAAATCACTTTCCACAAGAGCTAATACTAGAAGCACTGGAGGAAGAGATCTTCAAAACACCGGAGAAGACAGCCTTGAAGACATCGGAGAAGTCACCTGCGAAGAAAAAGATTAAGGGTGAGAAGAAGAAGATTAGGGATGTGCCAAACATGGAGGAGGTAGGCCCTAAGGTTGACAAGGTCGGAGAAGAGAAATCACCTACAAAAGAGGAAGACAAGCTACAGGATGAGGAAGATGCATAGGTGGGGCATGCTGCGAGGGCAATGGAGAAGAAGAGCAACACAAGTGGATCGAAGAAGAGGAAGAAGATGGAATGAGAGAAGGAGGAAGAAGAATTTCCCACTTTGATGGAGAATCTATACAGTGCGAAGACCACCACTCTCTTAGAGCTCACGGATATGGGAGCGAGGCAGGGTTTTCAGCAGGGTGTTGTAGAGGTTGGGGAAGATTCTAAGGATGACAGTGACTGTCCTCAAGCCCCGGTAAAGTCTCCGGCTGGACTAGGTAGAGTCATGACAAGGTCACAAGAGAAGCTTCAGGCGGTTCCACAGGTAAAGAAGAGGAAGAAGTCTGGAAAAAAAGTAAATTCTGTATGTGGCTACGGAATGTAGCCACAGTGATGTATCTCCTATCTTGCAACGAGGCTGCTGAAAAAGGAGCCGGGGGTATTCACTCTGTTTTATGTTATTGTTCAATTGTGTATTTCTGGTGCAGCTTTGAGCTTTGTCGTGCATGCGGGTGTATGTATGTACTGTCTGTTTTGAGTAATGGTGGAAAACTTGTAATTATAATGTAATTGTTTAATTCTTGCCCTTTGACTGTTTTTTGGCTTTTTTTAAGGGCTGGGACCCGTACTAGGCTATGCCTTGGTTTGATCCTGGAGATTTGTCAAGGGGGATGGAGGCTCTTCCTATTCCAGTCTGTAATCCCTATGCATATATGTCGCCATTCCGGTACATGTTCAACAGTAGGGTTCATGAGAAGGCCTCGCAAAATTTGAGCCTTTTCTCTCCGAAGCTTGGGAAGTGTTGTAATTGTGGGACTCAGGATTGTTGTAAATCTTTGCTGCCTTGTGAATGTGGAAAGGAGTCTGGTGGAGAGATAGCCTATAAGGAGGGTGGCATTCTCAAGGATCGGTACCTTCAGCACGGTGGCAACAACTCCATTGGTTGTAAGAGGAAAAACAAACTCTATTCACATGGTGGATTAGTGATATATGTGGAGAGGAGGCTTAGTGCCTTGTGCTGTAATCGTGGATCACGAACGTTCATTAGAGAATGTAGTGTTAGGTGTGGCTGCCACAATGAATGTGGTAATCGTGTTCTTCAACAGGGGATGAAGTATCCAGTAGAGATTTTCCATACGGGCCACACTGGATGGGGGGTGAGGGCGAGTAGACCCCTTCCTAAAGGTGTGTTTATCTTTGAGTTGGCTGGGGAGATTCTCACAAATGTTGAGATGATTCTTAGAAATCTTGTAGCCCCACCTGGACCATCTTTTGCAATGCAATTAGATATTCATTGGGCCACCGAAGCCAAACTTGATGACAACTCTGCGCTCTGCTTGGATTCCCAAATTTTTGGTAACGTGGCAAGATTTGTAAACCACAGGTTTGTAATCCAGCCGGCTGATATGCATTACTGTAATTGTTCGAACTTGTTTAATAATGTCTAATGAAAATGTGTGTTTCTTTAGGTGTGAAGATGCCAACTTGATCAAAGTTCCAGTGCAGTTTGACGAATGGGACAAGAGCATTTACCACGTTGTATTCTTCACAAATCGAGACATAGAGATTCATGAAGAGTTAACTTGGGACTATGGGTGCGACTTTTGCTACGAAGACCCTGATTTGCCTTCCTTTGCATGCAAGTGTGGAGTACCTACTGTAGGGACTGGCGTAGTACCTTTGTCGTATCTTGTAGATCAGAATAAAAGAGTTTTTCTAAGTACTAAGTGACATGAATCTTGCGTCTAATTAGTTGTAAACACTAAGTGTTGCATTGAAGTTCTTTCAGTAATTGAGTGCAAAGATCTATCGAAGTTGCATTTTTGTCTAACAAAGGACTTAAGTTCTGAAATACAAATCCAGTTAAAGAATAAATGCTCACAATGAATTAAAAAATTAATACAAATAGTATTCAAAGAATATTTATAATATCACAAGGAGCCATTCAAATACTACAAAGAGTACTCAAAATTAGTACATATTATACATTCCAATTTACATTAAAATACATAAAGTATTAAAAAACACTAAGTTCTTGACATTAAGAGTACTTGTAGTATCCAGAGACACTCTAAGTTGTGGTTTACTACTCCTTATGGAATGCCCACCAATCGCGCAAAGCATCTTCACATACTCTCATTGTCTCGTTGGACATCTTGTATACTGGAGAGCCCTTGGCCCTATGGGAAGCAAGTACAATGGGGAATTTGCATGCTCTGACTAGATGTGCATTGACACGCGCCTCCACAGCTTTGTTGCAAAATAAATACGTTTTATCCCCACGTCCGTGCTTCTTGAAGTATTTCGCCCTAATAATTTCATCCCCAGCGGCAAAGACACCCCCCCATGGACATTCTAGGGGCTCTTGTACCTTGAACTTAGATCTGGTGCACTGCAAATGTAAAAATCCACGCCGTCTTCATTCTCCTCTTCTGCAAGCATCATGAAATTATCGCCAACCTGAACCAGGTCTCCTAATTCCAACGACACGCCATCATGCACCCAATTACCTTCATCGTCCATTTCCTCCATTTGTGCAGCCACTGAAGAAGCGCTCTCCGGAACCAGCCTAGCAACATTCCTGCCCTGCACATGAGATGAGTTCAAGCAATTAGCCCAATCGCCATCAACGCAAGATATACAGAAACAAGATAAAGCACGTGTCCTAAGAAGAGTAGGGTCAGATTCAGAGAAGCCCATGATGGAATAGAGAGATTTAGATCCTGGCAAAGTGTTGCAGCGGATGCTCCTATCATTATGGACGACCTCCTTCTCTCCAATGTGCGAGAATACACGGGAGAGGGGTGGAGCCGTGCTGATCTTTGTCCGCCTGTAGGAACTGTGAACCCGCTCAGTGTACTTCTCGTATAGAAAGTCAACAACTTGTGCAGCATTCGCCAATGGCCTCAGAGGATTCTGGATTTGCTCAGCACTCAACGCCCTCTTCACGACCGCCCCCGATCCGTCCCACTCACCCTTCCCATGAGCAGTCTCAAAATAGTTCCACCGCACCTTGCATCCCTTGGTGAGCATGGGATTTCTAGCCACGAAGTACATAGCTGTTGCACATTTAAACTGAGCGCTACAGCCATCACTATACACCCAGTGTTCCTCTGGAATAAACCCTGAGTCCTCTAGCCAGTCCCAATGCAAAAGCAAGCAATGTTGGACTATAGCAGAGTCGCGATCTTTGTCATCCGACATGTAAAAGTGCGTCTGCTTCATTCCGATATCCCCTTCTTTCCACATTGTAATGTGGACAAGGATGGTTACGCACTACAACAAATCCAGCCCAATGTGACTAGATGTAAACCGGCCCATGTGACCGCTAGTCACATCACTCATTAGTTTAGTCAAACATCGGTCACAACAGGGTCCAGTCATGGACTAGTCACGGATTAGTGATGTACCCAGTCATTTTTTGAGGACCTGGGTGGGAACGTCTTCGGGAACGATCCATGTGTTCCCCTGCGATGTTCCCATACTCATGCATTGAGTGCTTACTATCTCTAGTCATACTCACATAGTCATCTGGTATTGGTCATCGATTCTTGTAATGACTCCGTTGCGTAATGGATGCCATTAGAGTGACTGGATGTAGTCCCATAGTCATTAAACTTACTAATCTCAGTGATAAATTTCAATGAAATGACTAGACAAAATCTTCTACTCGTGGCCCTAATTGGTGAGTGCTGTGAAATTGGAGTACGTCCATAATCTTCATTTGCAGGTACATAGTAGAAAAGTAATTTCTCATAATTAGAATCACCAGATATTTAGAATACAACTGTAAAAAATGAATACGTATTTTAATGAAAGTCACCAAATATTATGACTCCACTCTCTCTAGCTTCCTAGTGCTTTCCAGATGCAGGAAAAATATTTGTACTAATTATCATGCTATAAATTTCCTTCGCTGACAATTGAACCATTATTAGTTGCCTTCCCATATTACTTTGAGGTGTTGAGCTGATTGCCAACATAATGTAGTCGTTATGACTGTCATATAGACAGTTTCCTTTACTTATATTGGTCATTGGTTTTTGTATGATTGAGTGTTGTAATAAAGTTGATTTCGGTGACCATATGTAGTCATGTAGTCTTTATTCAAATCTGGAATAATCTTTATATAAATATGTCTAGGTTTTTTTTTCAATTTATAAAAGAATTAGTAGTAGATTATGTAAATCAGGAATGGAAGAACATTTGGAATTTCCTTGATGAGTTCAAGGTACTTGCACTCCAACTATGTTTAGGTGATCTGAGGATTTCAAGTTCATTTCATTACTATAAGCATGCATTATCTGTTGGTTTAGATGTTATGTTTTTATAATTACTTACGTTTGATAGTTGCACGTAAAATAAACATGTGGGCTGCGAATAGTAATTTTATGTTTTTATTTTTTAGAATGTACTACCTTCTCAGAGTCCTTTTTAAATAAATTATTACTAGTTTGACCATGTAGAATAATTTATTATTCTTCTTGTATTTCTGGAATGCAAATTACTAATCGGACTAGCACAATTTATATAAAATGAAACCTCTGTCTAAAGGTTTAAGGTTCCAAATTCAATTTCCCATTTGAAGATCACAACATATCTAGCAATCTGATTCATAATTCTTTAATTTGTACATGTATAATTTTATTTCGATGGACATTTTGTATTCTCAGATGATATTCCTCGGAAAAATATTTAAGATTTTTAGAATTCCGACCTATATTTTGACAATGCGTCTTGTTCCGTACTCATGTGGACGATTTTCGTTATTGAATTTGGTAATGATTGCAGAGTACCATAGTCATGTTAATAGTTTTCTATACAAAATTCAGGAGGGAAGT
The DNA here is from genome assembly GCA_014871385.1 of Ceratodon purpureus. Taxonomy (NCBI): domain Eukaryota; kingdom Viridiplantae; phylum Streptophyta; class Bryopsida; order Pseudoditrichales; family Ditrichaceae; genus Ceratodon; species Ceratodon purpureus. Next base: position 39,908,103 of record CM026426.1, on the reverse strand, counting down.
CTCAAAGTAACATGGTAATGTAGACTGTTCTCTTTACTCAATGTGGTAATAAAGTTCCAAAGTAACAAAGTCATGTGGACAGCTTTCTTCACTAAACTTGATAATGATTGCATAGTAACATAATCATGTGGACAGTTTTCTTGACTAAAACTGGTAATGATTGCAAGGAAACATAGTCATCCGAAAAGTACCCTTCTATTGGTGATGAGTTGCATTTTAATAACAGCTTCGCTTATACTGGTAATATCATCCTCTTTCATTACAGAGGTCCATGTAACTCTCATTTGTTAACCGCACGATCTCTGTGAATACTCTTATGATGTACGAAGGTTTTCTAAGCAGTACAACTCTGCTGCGGTGACTCATCATTGTAATCCACTTCTCCCTCCTCTTGTACAGCAAGTTGCACCTCGTTGCTAGAAAGCTCTCTGGCATTTGATAAGACAGGCGGCATTGCTGTGGTATTGTCAGTGACATTCGGTGCCATCAATCCCTGGTTTTCAGCATCGTCACGGAAGCTCAGACAGTGTAGATCTGGAGTTTATTTATCTATGGAAGTCACCCTCGCACTTCGTGCCTCTTTGCGAAGAACAACCTTCTACCTAGGATGTGCTATGTCATCCACAAAGAAGACCTGTTGAGCATGATGAGGAAACGCAAATGAATCTGAAGAGTACGGAATGGTGCGGTCAAATTTCACGAGGATGAAACCATACTCATCTTTTTTCATAGTAGCCCGTGGCCCAATCCACGTAGCTTGGACCCACTTACAGTATAGTACGAGTAACTTGAACTTCCCATAGTCAACGCCAATGATCTCTTCGACCCACCCCACGTACTCCACATTCGCAAGCCTGTGGTTCTGGTCCTTTCTGCTGGCACGGCAAGACTGTGAGAATGTTGCAGCTACCCCGCTGTCGCATGTTGCCAAGTCCATCTCTGCTCCTCGCACACGTATGTGATTCCTATAAAACTAGTAGAAAATGGCAAAAAAAGGACGTGAACAATGACTAAATTATGAGTCATTTGTGTCTGTGATCCCAAAAAATGACTTCAGAGATCCGAGTCAATACGGACATGTCATTCTTTTTTTATCGTCATTCTGGACCAGATTCACCCGACTGGTAAACGGGGAAACCGAGGTCACTTGCAGTTAGTTGATCCTTTCTAGATGGACATTTCGTAATGAACATTCCGATGACTACTTGTAGTTTCTGGCGACCAGAAAGATATGCCCTCAGAATCTACTGATTTCGTTAACTTCTTTGATGACCTTTCCATGTAGATTATGTAACACCCATCGTACATTCTGCGGATCAAAATCCAAAGTCAGTGCCGAGTTTTTGGGTGTGGCCATGACCAGGTGGCGACGTCCTATTACATCCTCTTCTTCAGCAATAGTTTGTCAGTTTCATCCAATACCAATGGCAAAGCTGACGCGTGTACGGTAGCGATCGGCGTTGAAGATTAACACGTTTACACATGATCAACGGTTTACATCACAGGTTTTTAAGCATATGAAATTGTCCACGTGTCCATGGATATGGTGAACATTCCGTATTATTAAATAGCTACGGTTCCTGGATAGGATACCGCCTGCATTATTTTCAATCCAAAAAGCCCCAGAGCCTTCGCATCTTCAAAGGCAATCGATCTACACAGCATCTGGATTATGAAAGCCATATAACTTTCTTCCCATAGTGCCTTCTGCATTTTTCACATGAAGCAGAACTCACCTCCAACTGCACGACCTTAAACTTACTATGGAGGTAGTGAACTACTTCTTCACTAATTTGAAGTGGTCGTATGCTCTGTTTCCACATAGAGTGTTGTCATCGCCGTCCTTATTGTGCTGAAAGTCATGCTCCACTACTCTTTTCGGATGGTCAGTATCTTCATCCACAAGACGCTGGATCCAACAGCGTTGCTTAGCATCACCTGGTCTGCGTCCTCCACTGGTACCATAAGCGGAATGTCCACAGCCACTGACTTCAAATTGATGCGAACATAATGAGGAGGTATGGGCCGGTTATGGAAAAGGCTTGTTCCGCCAATTGTCATGACAGTTCCTTCCGCAACTGATTCATTCTGATCCACTGGATTGGCCAGCCAAACCTCGTCACCCACCTGTAACTGTAATGTCACAATATGGATTCAAATCAGCTACACTAGGATTAAGAACACATGGTAACGGTCTTTAGCATATGTTATAGCAAAACGAATACTTCAAAGAACCACCAAACCCAGGAATGACATAAAACCCAGGTGTCATATACCTCTGGACTCAGGTGTTTCATTGCAGCTCGCTCAGAGTCCGTCCGTTTTGTCACCTATGAGCAGTCATAATTTGAAGTTGTTAAAATCTTTTGAGAGCAGGATTTTGAATGAAAAATAGACATGTTGAATGTCAGAAAGGATCGCTCATTACCTTTACTTGATCGTTCTCTACAACTGTGTCAGAATCCATATTACTATTTTTCTGCCCATAACAGAGAATGACACGATTTATAACTGAGTCATTTGTAACAGATGAAATTCTTCAGGAATAAGCAAAAGAAAAATTACGAAACCGTTTTAAGCAAAAATAATAAGATCGAAATACAAAGTTCAGCATTGCTCGTAAGGCTCCAATAGCGTCTTCTAGCTGACCTAGGATCATAATCACATTGACTGACAGACCGCATTCAAAGAGAATACAATCTAGTATGGATACGATCAGTCACTTTTGCAGATCCGGAAGGGAAAAGCTAGAAGAAATTTACAATCAAAATGAAGAGTTACTCTGAGTTAATGCCTTGGAAACTCACATTGCCTAAGTCCATCTCTTTCTCTTCCTGTAAAAATGGAATTCAGGTTCAGCCATGTGAGTATTGTGACCAACCAAACTTAAAGGATAGTACATGAATTCATTTATTCATTCTTGTCATTGACTGATTCTTTCACTTATTCCAGAAACTAGTCATGAAATACATGACTCCTCATTCCAGTAAGGTATCCTAACGTGAGCATGGACTGCGTAATACCTTTGAAGAATAATATGCACCCAGTGCTATGATCTTCATATTAATGAAACACACGACTAAGGTCGACTTACATAAGAATATGTTAAAAATGACTTGAACTCACCTTCTCGTCAATGGATATTGGCTTCTCCCTTTGTACTCGGCGCAGAATGTCCTTAACCTGTTCCGAAAGAGACTCATATTTTGTTAAAACCTTAGATTAGAATGGGATTTCTAGAACATACCAAATTAGAGAACTGAAGATCATTCGGGTAAAAAAAAAATAGAGGATGCCCGATGTTGATAAATATCAACATAACTCGACGTACCTCCAATAATGACATTCTATAGTAATGAGTATACGTTTAATGAGAAAATGAAGTACATGAAGACATAATCGTCTTCTCATGCAAATGTAAATGTACTGGAATATAAAAATGTGCAGAGTTCTTAAGGGCTTGAAACTTATAAAGAAAACATACCGATCCGACATTCATTACTGTAAGGAAAAGATTAGGGCAACCCCTTCAAAACTTACACACGCAATACACAATATTGTGAACACTTACCATTGTGGGTACGCTAAATAATCAATACACTGAAGACGATAAGTTCCTCATAGATCAACAAATGTTAACCAGAGCATGTACAACAATCAACACAGCACAATCGAGAACTTGTAGTTTCGACATGGAGTTAATCACATACTGATTATCAACTTCCATGAAGTCAAGAATATGAAGTTCACCTTAACATTACATCTCAACTTCGTTGCTTCTGTCAGACGTTCAACCTCCTCTACGTCGTCCTCTTCCTCCGATGTTTTGCAGAGTTCATCCCAATATTGATCGCTACTACCAATTCCGCTGGTATTTGCAATACCAGCATCACTCTTCTTGTCATCTACGACTGCCGTTTCGCATCCCTTATTGCTCTCTGTGCAATGTATGGTTGCTTTCTCTGCAACATTAGGAATAGTCAGTGAAGATGACAATGACTGTAATATCTTCATAACGTCTCCCAGTCTTCTATTTGTCTCTGCCTGGCTTCGTTCCATCGCTGTAAGACGATAAGAATTTCTTTTCTCCATGTCCTGTGCCGTTTATAAGCCCATCAAAAGAATGATCACATAGTCTCCGACATATGCATAAAAAACATGACGGATAAAAAAGAAATGATATTGACAGTGGAAAAGAGAATGTATTTTGCAATGCTTGCATTTACTGGTGATGTCTAATTCGTCTTTCATGTACGACGAGACTAAAACTCAATACTGCCATTGTGTCGAGTATTTCTACGCGATATTTTGAACAACATCAAACGTACCTGTCACACTCTCAAATTATATGTACGACTGCATAAAATGTTAGTTCATACCGTAGGGTTCGGATTCTCTTTTGAGGTTTCAATCTCTTTTGCAACAGCCGTTAATCCAGGCATGTTGCCACTGTCTTTCCTCTGCAGCATAATAAATTAACACTCTTTCACAATATCAGTTTAAATACATACATGGGATTAGGTTGCTTACATTTGGACAGCTTTATTGGTATCTTGAAAAACTAAAACATGTCAGTATGAACCACTGAATGTATATAAAGAAAATTCAACATACCAGTTTAGCTCGTTTGCCAGCATAGCCTAGGCGTCCCACCCGGAGATTGGTAGTAACTTTGCTTCTGGTCTCCAAAATTTTCTCGGATTTCTGCTTCGCCGTAGGTGTGTCCCAGTATCTATTTAGCCCCTCCCACTGTGTGTCATTGTATTTTGGAGGTGCTTTCAATTTTCCCCGTGCAGTCGTTTCATCCTCTCCCGATCCTTCCTCAACCAATTCTTGATCATCTTATCAATTGAAGCGTCTGTGACATTATGCTCCAGGAATTCGAACTTGTTCCGCAATGCTTCTCGTAGTTTTCTTCGAGAATCCTCATTCTGATCCTGATACTTTATTACGCTTGTGTCCAACATGCAGGGAGTTAAATCTCGGATAAACTCTTGCCACTTAAGGTGCCCGGCACACGCACTGTCGATCATGCCAGAAAGTTTCACTTCTACAACATAAGGTCTCTGTCCGGAACTCTCCCTCTTCCGAGCATTTTCCTCAACCTCTCGCCTTCTAGTCCTCCTTATCTGTTTCTTAAGTGACTCTTCCTTGATGGCAGGGTTGTCATAATGGACGGACGAGCCAAAAAATTGTCGTCTAGTCACGTGACAAATGTGACGGACGGTTATCGGACGGACGCTTATCGGACGGGCTCCCGACCGCGAGCAAAATTACTGTCCTCACAGTTTACTACTGTTTACCATGGGTGGCGCCCGTCATCGTGTCCGCGCGCGTCTTTGCGCCTATTTGCCCTTGTCATATGTGGTTGATCGCGCCCGTCGTCAGTCTCGCGCGCGCGCGGTGATCGCGCCCGATTACCCTCGCCCGATCAAGGTCGCCCGCGCTCGTCGCGTGCTCGCAGTGATCGCGCCCGTCGTCTGTCTTGCGCGCGCACAGTGATCGCGCCCGATTACCCTCGCTTGATCACGGTCGCGCGCGCCCGTAGCTTAGGATGAACATGCTCGCGCCCGTACCAGCCTGCGCGCGCCCAACCTGCTCGTGCCTACACTGTCGGCCTCGTGAGTATAAATTGCCACCCTCCTCCACTGATTTGCACCCCCCCCCACTTTGTGCATTTTGCCTTCAACAGCCCAAGGGTAGCTGATTGCTTAGTGTTACGGTGGGTTTCTCAACATTCGCTGTACCGTCCAACATGAATTCCAACTTATGCAATTGCCAACAAATCAAGTCGATTATGAGTTTAACGAATGGTGCCACTCCACCGGGCACTGCACAGCGACCGGACACAGTGATTTGGTCAATTCTGGAGCGACTCCGTCAACTGATTGACTTCTTCGAGGATTGGATCTCTCGCCGTGACAAATTGGTGGCCTACGCAGAGAATGGACGCCCTCTGCCTCCAACCACTGAAGAGAAGTTGGCAACCCAAGCGACTGTCGAAGAACTTGACTGTGAGATTGGCGATCTCATCAAAGAACTGAAGAAGGAGATGGCAATACTTTGTGTCCTTAATATTGTCTCTAGTGCTCAAACGAACCATTTCGAGACGCACTTCAAAGACCTAGAGGACCGGTACCTAGAGTGCATGGCACTGTAATCGACATTACAATGAAGTGATAAATTTTCAAAATAAATAAAGTATTTTTTTTTAGCTCTGAATTTGCAAGTTCTCTTTGGTTACGCTGATTTTTAACAGTTCTCTAGTTTGTGGTGGCGCCGATCCTGGACTAGTGCTCGCGCCCGTCCATCCAGCGTTGGCGCCCGACGGTCGCGCCCGTGCAATTTGGATCGCGCCCGACTAATATCCGCGCGCCCGCATCGACGTCTGCGCGCGCGCCCCTTCGGTACTCGGACGACGCCCGGGCGCGCCCGACGAAGACTGGGTCGGTACCCGCTCGCGCGCAGTAAAACCCGCTCGCGCCAGTCATATACCCGCCACTGAACCGCTCGCGCCCGTTGATATCCGCGCGGGCGCGAAGGTATACACGGCCGAAACCCCGCCGTCGGCGCCCGCGCGCGCCCGTCGGGTTTCCGCTCGCGCCCGTAGCAGGTTGTTCGCGCCCGTTCCCTGGCGCCCGTGAGTATAAAAGGGCGATTTCCCCCCTCATTTTGCACTCCCCCCCCCTTTGAGCACCTTGCCTTCAACAGCCCTCGGGTAGCTGATTGCGAGGTACTCAGGTGGGTCCGAGCACTCTGACACGTGTCTTTGTTTTTGTTCTCGAGAACTCTATGGTGTCTGTGTATTACATTTGAGAATTTTGTAAATGTTTATAATTTGTAAATGTGATTGAGGTTTTGGGGTAGTCGTAGGCTTTTAATTTTGCACTTTTGGAAGACTTCGAAGAACGATCTACCTCGAGCAGATATGGAACGGCAAGAACCAAATCAGCTCACGGCGGCAGAGCAGAGGAAAAAGCAAAAGGATGCGGGACGGGTCAGGCATGGAAACCTCCAACATAAGAGGGTTTATGTCTTATTGAATCCAGCAAAGCTATTCAGAGGGTGGGAAGCTGCACCGCAACCATGGACTCTAGCAACGTGTGAACAATTCATTGAATGGTGCTACATTGGGAAGTTATTCCCGTTGCACCATCATAATAATAATCGTACTTCAAACAAGGCGAACATGAAATATTGCAAGAACCGTCAGTTCGGGAGGCGGTGTTTGGAGGTGTGGCAGGTTCTATACAACCAGGCGATGAACGATAGAAATGAGGTTCCGCTCTTTATTTGTTGAATGGTATATGCCGAGGTAGTGCTTCATAGGCAGGTGGATTGGAGGACCATACGGTTGACTCCTAGCGTCCAGCGGCGTCCACATGAGATGGCGATACCTACAGGGGTCCTAAGATTTCTAGGTGTGGACTGGGCATACTTGGATGATCCTGAGGATCAAGCGCCTGTTGAATGGAGTGACTCAGGGGAGGATAATGATTATGATGGTACGGTAGACCGTCCCCCTCAGTCACAAACAAGAGCAGCGACTAATGCTAGAATCACACGGTTAAAAAAGAAGGACCCTGTGCTAGCTGCCTGTTTGTCGACGAGGAATCGTGCACCGCCTGCAAATCCTACTGGACCGGGTATTCCTCATGAGGCTCCTCTAGCAATCGTCGGGGGCCCAAGCAATGTTGATGTTGCTCCTCCAATATTAGTTCCACAGATTGCGGGCCCGAGCAATGTTGATGTAGCTCCTCCTGTACTGAATTTACAGATTGCGGGCCCGAGTGATGTAATGGAAGATGATGACACTGGGTTTGCAGATGAGTTGGAGGCTACAATAGCCGCCGCTGATGCCCAGGGCCCGCAAGGCGATGCATTGCACAAGGAGCTGGAAGGAAAAAATGCGTTGATTTCTGAGATGGAGAAGACGATCCAGAACTTGTACGAAGAAGCTGATAGGATGAATGAGATTATACGGAAGCAGAATGAAGAGATTTCGCTACTTCGATCTGCGAGGGCTCTGACTTACGTACCCGAGGCAAGCCAAGCTCCAATCCCTGGTAGCCCTCGAATGAACGAGGAAGACGTGAATGCCATCATTGAATCGGCCACGCACGGTCTCCTGGAAGATACCCCGGTCCGAGTTCCCCGTAAGCCAATCATCCCATTCGCGTCATCAAGTCAAGTGATGCACCCCCCCCCCCCCCCCCCGGGCGGCAAATCATGTTCGTGGATTCTCAAGAGACGGAGGACTCTTTGGGATTTCAACAGCCATCGGTACCCACTGTCTCCGAATTGCAAGCTACCAACGGGATGCTCAGAAAGTATCTGATTGAGATGAGTAGACAGTACTACCAATGGAAGATTGCATGCATCATGAACGTCGACCAATTCAGATAGATGCACGATGAGTTCAAGAGGATTGACCGCGACTACCTCTAGCTTAACTCCAAGAGAGATTTTGGACTTGCCTCGTGGGCAGATCCAGATGAAATGTTCCCTGACGACATACCGATGATTGCTAAAGCAATAGATTGGACGCAGTTGGAGTGGGAGTACAAGACCGCCATATCCAATGAGAAGATCCCTAAAAATACAAAGCCAAGATTGCTCTGGCCCAATCCAGCGAAGTATGTGTTGGATGGAACCAAGTGTGCAATTTGTACCAATCTATTTGGGCCAGAGGGGGGCTGGTCATTGGGATCCTGTCAATGCATGTATCATCCACAATGCTTGATTTCCTATGCCTTGATACGTCGGCGGTGTGCAGTATGTAAGGCCCCCTTACACAAGCGTTTTTATGAACAATTCGGCCTAGTGAATTGGATGCCACCGCATTGGGAGCAAAATAAGGAAAATACTCCTGGATTTCCGGACAAGTGGGGTGAGGATTTGATTTGGAATTGGCTTATGGGAATGCACCAGTCCTATGTTAAACAAATGAGCGATCAGTGGAGGTGGGACCAGAATCCTGCGGAGATTGTAAGGATCTGCCACGAACTCATCAAGGGCGGGACGGAGGACGAACTCAAGGGAAGGAGGAATTTCTTCTACCAAGTGCTACATGGGCACTGGGATATTCAAACTCGTACATTCCAGTACGGCCGCCATCCTCTTGGATTTAAGTGGAATTCCAAAGGAGAGTTGGTTGCGGATCAGATCAAGGAGTTGCAAGACATGACTGAAGAGGATCTCCGGATCGCTGAGGAAGTACAAACCGCGGAATCTGAATGGGATATATTGTTCAAGACTCAAGCCGTGGATTTCCTATGTGCGGAACATACTCCGGAGGTCGTAACAGTGCTCCGTCGGATGCGCAACAACAACTTCATGGAAGCAATGCTTGGAGGAGATGGCATAGCGAAGAGAACTCGTTTTGCAAAGCGGAAACTCATCGCCAACGATGGGGCAGAAAGTAGTGCAGCCGGTAGCTCTCGTGCTCGACACGATGAGGGTGGATCGAGTTCCTCTGCACCGGGCACGTGACGTCGTGGAGATCCATGAGTGAAGACCACGTTCTGTAAAAAGATATTGGAATATAAATACATGTAGAAGGCATAGGGGTATGGATAGGTTTAGGATTACATTCACATGTTTAATGTTTGTTAAACTCAAACAATGGATGATAATTTTCTTTCCAAAATCATTGTCGTGGTTCTCAAGACGCTTTTATTCTCCCTACATAATACATTGGCCTCCCTTTTTTTAATTGCCAATCATGTTATTCATTCCGCCCGTTGTCTCATCTCCTTCCATCGTATGATAAGTGTATAAATATCTCTGTTGCACACCAAAATGTTTAATATGGTCTGTAGATTTAAGTCACGGTAAGAAAACTTAAGTTATTGTAAGTGTATTTAACTTATGGACTGAATTTTATGTTACATGGATTTGAACTCTGAACCCGCCCGCATTCACGCGCGCGTTTGCGCGCGCCCGTAGTGTGCGTACCCGCGCGCCCGCAAACCCGCCTCCAGCGAGAGTAAAGCCAGGATTGCGCCGTACGCGCGCGCGCGCGCGAACTGCTCGCGCCCGTCGCACCAACAGCGCGCGAACGGATACCGAAATGTGGAACACCCGACGGTGTCTCCGTCGTTCTGCTCGCGCCCGATTTTGCACGCGCCCGACTGCTCGCGCCCGACATTGCACGCGCGCAAGCACTGCAACCTGGGTGGGGGACTAATTTTTCTCCCCGAACTCTCTTTTCCATTTGCACGCGCTCGTACGCGCGCGCACGTTCTGATCGCGCCCGTCAAACCAACCGCGCGCGCGCACGGTCGTGTGATTCTGAAACTCTTCCCCTCCCACAATGTCTCCCGCATTCCGCTCGCGCCCGATTTTGCACGTGCCCGACTACTCGCGCCCGTCATTGCACGCGCGCGAGCACTGCAACCATATCATGGAACTAATTTCTCCCCCCGAACTCCCTCGTTCCATTTGCACGCGCCCGCACGCGCTCGCGCCCATCAGTGCGGGCGCCCGTTTAGTGCGCCCGCCCCCGCCCGCATGCGCCCGCCCCCGCCCGTCTTCCCCTGCGCGCGCTATCTGCCACGCGGCTTGCAATCGCGCGCACCCACCTGCGCCCGCCCGTTCGCGTCGGAGCGCGCCCGATCTTCTGGTGCGCGCGCGCCCGTTTGGTCGCGCCCGTCCGAACAGTACTCGCCCGGTCGAGGGCGGCAGTATATAAAGTGCCCCCTTGATTTGACATCCACCCTACCTCCTTGCGTGCTTCATGTCCTGGGTCTCCTTGAGGGCTCCTTGCTTGAAACTGTTAGCTTGGGGAGACACTTGGTTTGGGTGGGGGGAATGTAAAAATTCTTCTCTCCATAAATCAATGTGTCAAGCACTTTTCAGACACACTAAGTTATTCAGATAATAATCTTTTGGTACTACTGGTCCTATTAGTCCCGTTACTTCCCTAATCATTCACTATGGATCCGGTTGAAGCGTTTGAACCGGTTGAAGTGGTTGCTCCGGCTAGAGCCATTCCAAGACTCGGTACGAGAGAGTGGGCACCATGGTTTACGGTCAAGCTCCAGGAAGGGTCACTATCACATAAGGTAGCCCAATGTGTGTATTGCAGGACCAATTTTTCGTACGTGAAGCATAGGTGCCTTCAGCATTATGGTTGGGACCAGTTCAATATCTCGAGGGTTTGCCAAAAGGCACCTACTGTAGTGAAGAGGAAGTTTCAGTTTTGCGCTGGAAAGATTCCCGGCCCTTTGACACAGGAGGAGATGGATGGTATGAGGCCAACGTTCCCCGCGTCAGTTCAACGTGGGTGTTCCAGTGCTTCCACACACGGCACTCTGTACGGTGGATCCGAACCCTCGTATAATGATACCGAAGAGGACCAAAATGTCTCTTGTGCTGCACCTAGTAGGGCCGGCTCGAATACCACTAGGAGCTTGCGGCAACAGGACATGAGTGAAGCACTCTAGATCGCCAAGCGAAAGGAGCTGGACATGTTGTGGTCATCCTTCTTTTACGAAGCCAACGTCGCATTCAACGTGGCCAAGCACCCATCATTTATTAAGGCGGTGAGCACAACCGCGGCTGCCGGATTTAACTACGGTCCTCCTTCGTATGACGCGATGCGAACAACGCACATCAAGGAAAAAAAGAAGTTGATCAAGGCAAAGATTGATGAACGTACGAAAACCTCGACCGAGTTATACGGGGCTACCATTTGCTCTGATGGTTGGGATAATGTGAATCGCCGACCGTTGATGAATGTCATGCTAGTATGTCCGGCAGGCGATGTATTTCTTGGGTCTGTTGATACGACTGGCGAGAAGAAGTCAATGGGATATATTGCCGGGGAGATGAAGAAATATATTCGAGAAATTGGCCCTCAGAATGTTGTCCAGATTTGCACGGACAATGCAGCCAACATGCTTGGCGCCATGGATAATATCCTAGAGGAGTTTCCTCACATGTACAAGCAGGGCTGTTGTGCCCATATTCTAGATCTTCTTATGGAGGACTGGGGCAAGGAAGTCTTTGTGAAGGATTTGGTCGCCAAGGCTAAACACGTGTGTCATTACATTCGGAGACATCATGTTCCCATGGCCCTTTTCCGCAAATTTGAACCGAAGTTGTCCTTGGTGGTTCCCGCTGAAACCAGATTCGCTTGTAACTATCTGATGATATAGCGCGCCTTATGGAGGTTAAATTTGCTTTGGAGCAAGTGGTCATGGCAGCGGAGTGGTTCGATTATGTCGACGGTTTATTCAACCAAACCGAGGGGGTGCGTAATCATGCACGCGCAAGCGTAGTGCGTCAAACAATTCGTGATGATGGGTTCTGGCATCAGTGTGACAACTTCACGCACCTAGTGAAACCAGCCCTGGTAGCTCTCAGAACGTTCGATGGAAACCAGCCGGCAATGGGCAAGGCAACAATGAGCAACCTAAAGGATCACGTGTACAGTCTCCGAGGATCCCCTTGCTTTTTCCCACCTGTCATGGCAACAAGGATGGAGATCCGGTTCGACCGTAGATGGGACATGATGCATACCGATCTTCATTATGCCGCGGCGCTCTTGAACCCTTGGGTTAGAACGCATAAGGGCTTACAAGTCATAGGAGAAGCGAAGGCGGCTCTCAATCGGGTGTTTCGTCAGGTGGGTGGCCAAATGGGAATTCCATTTGCCGTTCTTATGAAAGAGATGATCGAGTTCGACGAGGGACGTGGCCCTTACAGACCCGAAGTGACCATCGATATCAGAGGTTTGAATCTGGAACCCCATCAATGGTGGCAGAGGATTGGAGGGGGGCCCTTGGCAGTCATTGCAAAGCGCATTTTATCTCAGGTCTGCTTCGCCTCATCGTGTGAACGGAATTGGAGCATGTATTCGTTTGTCCACAACAAGGTACGCAACCGCCTAGGGTTGGAGAAGTCTGAGGCCTTGGTGTACATTTACACGAATAGCAGACTCCTCCGCGAACGCCCAAAGCCCAACCCCCTCAGATGGTACGAGAACAATGCATGGTCAGAGGAGTCAGATCCGGAGAGAGATCCAAGCGAAGAGGAAGGAGATGACGACGATCATTACATACCAGTTGACCACGCAGGCAGTGGGGATGATGATGTCTGGGGACATGATAACGTCGACGTTAACACGAATGGGCAAAACAACGGTAATGGCAATGGGCGCGGTGACGCTAACCGCAACAATCCTCGTGACCGCAACAACCACGATGATAACGGTGATGCGTACGACTTCAACAATGAACCAAAATATAACCAGGGAAACCCGGACATGAACATCTATGGAGACGAATTACCCACACTCCCGGTATTTGATGAAGCGGCTAATGCAGAAGGAAGAGACGCACGTGACGTAGGAGATGCTATTCCAGTCCAAATCAATCCCAAGAACAATGACGGGGTTGCAGATGATTCATCCAGCGAGGACCATCTTGGCAACGATATCCATACTGGCGATGATGACGAGGACAGTGACGAAGGGGGTGATGGAAGTCATGGACGGGCTGTAGATGGACCTCATTGGACCGGCCTCGTTAGTGGGGAGGGCAACTGGGGAACCGTTCCGGCACAAGGAGACTCAAGCTTGCTTCAAGAGATTCCTCCTGCTCACGAGAGAAGGACCGTTCACGCAATCCCCGCACGAATTGTGCCTCCATCGCAACCCAGTGGTATGGGGGGTATCGAACCAGATACAATCGTGGATGGAGGCCTGGCTCGGAGGCCCACAAGTTCAATGGGCGCAAAAATAGCTCGACTCCTTAGATCATCTGCAGCGGCGAGGCCTCCACTCAATCGAGCTGGTGGTAGTCGGCGTGGTGCCTCCACCGCCAAGCTAGTCCCCGTGGCGCTAGCTATAGACGACGCCGTACAGAATGTGGCCCAACGTGGTGCGAAGAAGTCCACAGACAAGGTTGTTAGGAAACCACCATCACAAGAACCCTGTGGAGGAACACGAAAGTCAAGCAAAAGAACCAGACCTGATCCCCTCCCATTCTATATAGGGTACACTGAAGGGGGGCCATCTTCTGGAACTGGGGTTGTTCGCACACGCATAATCAGTGAGGATGGCATCACAGCCATCGGTAATTCCGGATAGGAGAGGCCTATGAAGCGCCTAGTAAGTGCCAGAGATGGCGATACGGGTGAAGTTTCCATGCAAGTGCGCAATATTACATCGGAGGTGGAAGGAGAGGTACAAGCTCCAGTGGTCGGAGCTCCTGAGGATGAAGGTGACAACGAGCACTCAGAGGAGGAAGACCCGGATTGCGATGAGGCGCCAGATGACGAAGATGTGATAATCCGGCACGAATTGGGGCCCACTGTGGCTCGGAAAAGACAATCTTCACGCAAGAAGAAGCCCCGCAAAGCAAGGAGAGTCTAGACTGTGGTCACCTTTTTAGCGCATGAAGTAGCAGTAAATCTAACCATACAATCTACCGGCTAAAAACCCAAAAAAAATACTATGTTATTCTTAATTTTATTTTTATTTTTTTTGGTAGCACCTTCTTATTACGTAGACTTATACTGTTACTTAGATTCAACCTAGTTCATTATCTCACACTCGAAGGAATTGTATGGTTGTGCTCTGTATTATTTTTTGAGCGCTAAATGCGGTTAATATATCTCCATTGAGTAGTTTCGCAGTGATTTTTTTTTGGATTCTGTTCAATATACGAGTATACCGTAACCGAACCTGTACAGTGTATGTAACCCTGCATATCCGGGCGCGTGCACGTGGACGGGCGCGTACAGGAAGGCGGGCGAGTGCACGGAGTCGGGCGCGTGCGCGGGGACGGGCGCGTGCGCGGGGACGGGCGCGTGCGCGGGGACGGGCGCGTGCGCGGGGACAGGCGCGTGCGCGGGGACGGGCGCGTGCGCGGTCACGGGCGCCTGCGCGGTCACGGGCGCGTGAAGCGTGCTCGCGCGTACAGATAACCGGCGCGCGCAGGGTTACGGGCGCGAGCACGCAGGCACGGGCGCCTGCGGCGTCGTTAGGCGCGCCCGATGTGGGCTGACGGGCGCGCACGTGGGCACGGGCTCGCACACACGGGCACGGACGCGGGCAGTCCCCCGTGCGAACGCGGTGGACGGGCGCGTGCGGACGGGCGCATGCGGACGGGCGTGTGTGGAGGCCCTCTGCGCGCGCGTGTACGCGCTTACGGGTGCGATCAGCCGAGGGGAGCATAAAAGGCGCCCTTAACCCTTATTTTCTACTTTTCAAAGTCTCCTCTTCCAGGTGGCTCCTTGTCCTAGCTCGTGACTCCACGTGCTCTGCTTGGAACTGTAGGAAGTGGGAGCAACCAGATTGGGTGGGGGGGATCTTTTGTTTTTTTTTATTGTGTGTCCAGTTCATTATTCCAACTATGTCGGTCTCTCGTGGATCCGGGAAACGCCCCGCCTACGTAGATCTTGATGCTCCTGTAGATGATGTGATGGCAACCTCCACAGCACCATCTCATACAGGCTCAAACCCGTCATCGAGCTCATCGGGAAAGAAGAATCGGAAGTCGGCAAGTGAGAGGGACCCGGACTACCCACCTCCTCGGTACCAGGATTTCGTTAGAGAGCTAGCATTGGAGTGGTACGGATGTCGGAGACGGGAGATGATTACTCGTACATACGTTGAGAAGGGGGAGACCGGAATTAAGGACTTGAATACCCATTTGGAAGAGTATTTGTGGAAGAAGCTGGACAATTTCGAGAGATATAATGATTGTATTCATTACTTTCATTTCCCTAAGTGGATGGAGCAACAAATAACAACAAACACTACGAACATTGTGCATGTCTATGAGTGTGTCAACAAGAAGCCGAAGGACGGCTACTCGCGGGCGCAGAAGGAGGAGATAGAGAAGCTCAAATATGTCCAGGATTCGTGCGCAAGATTCTCGAGTAATAGGACGAGGGTGAGGCCATGGCTTGAAGCTGGACTGAAAAGCGCAATGGAGAAGTACTTGTGGGGAGCAGTGGTTGGAGTTCCAAGAGGGATCAAGGTCGTTCCGTTGTCAGGCACAAAGGAAGGCGGTTATGGTAAAGTCCAAAAATTACGTATTGTTGGCATGCAAACCATACCTGAGACTTGTGTCTTTGCGGGGAAGACGTCCAAGGCTCCTGACAAGACCCACAAGCGGTACAAGACATCAATAGAAGCCATGGTTTGCAGGATTGACCATCCCGGCGTTATTAAGTTTTTTGCGGTCAATGACTGGACGATGGAAGTCTACACGCTTTGGTGGAATGGGGATTGCCTGCAGAATTTTCAGCACAAGTTCAATTCAAATATCGGTGAGGGTACTCAGAACCGTAACATCCACAAGCAAACCGATATGCCCATGGAAACATGTGACCGTGTTAAGGCCTTCCGCACCCATAGGGCCAAGCTAGCTTGGGCACTGATCTGTATTATAGACCGGGTCCATAAGGGGTATTTGCAGCATAATGACATCTCCCCTAGAAACGTCTTGCTTCACTTCCCAGAGGATAAAGTGAGCGAAGTTTACATTGGAGTATGCGATTGGGGCCTTGCAAGTCGGGTGTGTGAGACAACTCCTTCAAATTATGGTTACCCAACTACTCAGGCGCGTACCGCTGCCTTCAAGGAACGTGGTACTTTTGTCGCTCCGGAGTTGTGGTACACTTATGGTAAGCCAAATTCGGAGACGTCATATGAAACTCTAAGGAGGAGACATCTATATACGGAGGCTGCCGATGCGTACTCGGTTGGAGTGGTAGCAAATATGATTTGGAATAACGAGGACGACATCGACCTTTTCAAGGATACAGCGGGGAAGGCTAGATTTGCGGTGGCGTTGAAGGAGCTCACAAATCCCAATCCCAAGAGCCGCTCCACCTTGCAGTTGGTCCACGCTACTCTAACAGCCCCTCCCTACAATTTCCAAATCCCTGAGTGTTGTTATCGCAAACATATTTAGAAGTAGGCAAGTAGTGACAACAATGTGATATTCTCAGTTCTCCATAAGAGGGGACATTTTTTGGAAGTGGTTTACTGCCACAATTTTGCAATACTTTTCAATAAACATTGCACTTCCCAATTGCCCTCTCTTGAAATACATGCCCTCTCTTGTGATGTTGCCTGAGGTCGCTCTTTCCCTACTAACCTGCAGCGCTCGCGCCCGACTGCCGGCGCCCGATGCAGCGCACTCGCTTGAATGCACGCACCCGATCCAGGCTCGCGCCCACATGACCGCGCCCGATAAGTGTGCTCGCGACCGTCAACTGGATCGCGCCCGCAGCGACGCTCGCGCCCGTTCGCACGCGCACGAGCGCGTCCGGAACGACGCACGCGCCCTTGCTCTCCCGCACTCCAGAGCGCGCCCGTGACATCGCGTTCGCGCGGACGCTCGCGCCCGTCGTCCTGCTCGCGCCCACCCGCTCGCGCCCGTAATCGCGCTCGCGCCCGCACTAATTCAGCGCTAGGTAAATTCGTTTTACCCTTACCGTGAGTCAACTGGTCAACGCCCTTATGTGACGGACACGGGGGTCTGTCTTGTCACCATGACGGACTAACGGACTAACGGACGGTCGGTCCATTATGACAACCATGCTTGATGGGGACCGACCTCGACGCTGATCCCACTTCATTACCACTGGTATCTATTACTTGGTGTTCTCTGCTGTTCGGCGACGGCTGAGACTGCACAAGTTGCCAACTCACTTGAGAACCTCCTTTGGGTAAACCACCCCCCACGCTGTGACAATCTGTTCCACCTCTTTTATGAGGAACGGGAACCCATGTCCAACCCATTGGGGCAGGCATGGGTGGTGCGGGTGGAGGCGCATGTGCTTGACAGCTCTGGCGACGAAAGGATGTTGACGCATCCACGGTCCTAGGTTCTGGGAAGGCTGTGTTTTGATGCGTTTGTTGAATTGGGTCACTAATAGATGTACCAGGAACCCTAAATGCATGTGATCTTCGATTTCCGCCTCTACATCTGCCATCGACCACTCTAGAGGTGCCCAGTGCTGCATTATGGGACGAATCACTGTCACTACCATCTGGAGAAATATACCACAGACACAGTTTACGGAGAACAAAAATAACAGAGACACCGCCTTTTTTATGTACGGGATACTCGAAGAAGGGAATTTTAATTCAATTCAGGGTTTAATCATTACTATAAATTATGTGCAGAGCTGTTTTCTAAATGAGCATGTGGAGAAACTAGTCCTGTTAATGGCAAGTGACGTGAGCAACGCAACATCTATACAAATTCCAGGAACAGCTAACGACGACGTAAAGAACAAGACAATAACGTGGAAACCCTACTCTCGGTAAACTGGACATGCCAAAGTCAGTAAAGTAGCTGTGGAGTGATTACCTGATTCTTTGTAGTCGGATGTTGTCTCGATGTCTTCAGGGACACCATCCCCTCCGCCCTCCTCGCTGTTCATTGGAAATGCGTCTTCATGAGGTTGACTATTCAGATGTTCCAACCTTCTACTCCTGCGTCTGGACGCAACCTCCGTGGAATTCTTATTCTTCTTGGGGGCACTCTTCTTCACACGAGTGGCGGTCTTTCTACATACACAAAACCCAAAGTTGAAATCGGACTAGAAGAACATGAAATGAAAAGAAGCAGGACTGCGAGCTCGAAACAAGAAAAGGACATCCTCCAGACTAATAAAGACGGAGGAAGAAAATTTGGTCCATTGCATCTGCAGCGTTCAATATGACACGTGGCTAACATCTACGAACATAGACCCAACCTTAATTAGGGTTTAGTTCGACAAGGCACGACTTACAAGGCATTAGCAGCATCAACTCAGGCCTGAAGTCGCACTTGGTTCTCCGCCATCTTCGCGCGACGTAGTAATTCGTACTCGTTTGTCTCTTCTTCTTCGTCTCTATCCCCTATAGTATCGTAGCCTTCATCTTCTTGGTCGCTAAGGACTCTCTTCTTCGTCATCTTCTACTAGACTTTCTCCCAGTTGTAATTGCACTAGAATTGCATATATCACAGTTCCAATCTCTCTAACATATGTCTAGACTCAATGTAAACGAACAATTCAGCTTCATTACAGACGGTGCCTACTGTGCTCTACGAAGAGACGGATGCGTGAAAATTGTGAGTCTCTCTAAACCCAGCAAAATGCTGATGATTGTGGTCGATACCTTGCTCGCATGCACGAACTGCCACTGAAGTATCAGTGAAATTGGAAATTCTTGGGTTTATTGAGTTTGTGAACATAGTGAGAAAGCGTTCACGTCCACTTCAAGTTCGAAGTAACTGTACAGTTCTCGTTCTGATCAATGTCATTCTGTGGTTTTCCACTCACTACTGTAACCCGTTTATTGTTTTCATACAATTAGATCTACGCTTTCATTTACATTTGTTTTACCGTACGTGTTGAATCGGATTGTGGTGCATGTTGATTTGCACAGAAAACCCATGTTCACCTACCGTCCGAGCGCCCGGTAATCAACAGCGTTGTATGCTTTGCTTACATGTCCACTCTTCCAGCTTGTAATGAAGTCAAGAGCCATTACAGTTATCATCAAGTACGGTACGCTAAAGATCGTCTGCCCGGGTAAGACATTTTTGACTAATTCCTGTTTCGACTTGTTTGGCAAGCGTCTGTAATTTAGTTACAGTAGTGAAGGTTGGAAATGTGCTTAATCTGCACTACTTTTGTCATGTATACTTAGTTTCACAAAGCTGATATGCATAACGCGTCTCAAATTAAGACACATACTGTGGTTTTGTTATCTCTCAAACGGTTTAGGTAAATTGTGTCGAGGCTGCAATGGTCTCAAGAGAATCCACTGATTTAGGATGTGACATTCCACGTTATTGACCGCATCAAATCCCATGTGCGCATGTGGAACGACGTCAAAAGCAGATCCACGGAACGAGCGTACTTAGAAGCTGATGTCTGTGAAGGACATTATTTAAGTAACCATTTAAGGGAAGGAATGAGGTCCACCTGTACCAGTTGAGGTTTAAGTGAAACTAAGTATACCGATGAATGAACCTTGCATACGGAAGTGTAGTATGTCTGGCAACAGTTTTATTGCCAATATAGAAACCTACCTCTGGTTATACTCATGTGTATTGTTCTGTGCACAACTTATTTTCATGGACCTGTCTGCTTTCATAACCATAAAAAGAGCAACAACTTGTCCTGTTTAAATGGTGAACCACCGCAGTGTATAAAACAGTAACTCACACTACATTTCTAATCCAGGGAAACTGTGACTTTTGACAGGATGGCAAGGAGACTGCCCGTTACAGACCCACAGCGCATCATGGCAAGAGACAATAAGCTTTGGTTACGCGATGAGAGGAGGGCGACTTTATATAACTTCTACAGAATACCCTGTCCTTGCAATGTACACAAGGAAGTAGGACTACCTTTCGGAATTGATCAAATAGAGCTTCATTTGTTCAGGCACGGTCGGTCACAGGATTGTAGAACGTGGAGGGGACCAGAGGAGCCAGACTCATCAGACGAAGAATGGGAAACTGATTATTCACTATGTACATTCGGATCGTTAAGAGGGAATATTCATGGGCGAGACAACGGATTGGAGATGCGAAGTATGATGAAACACATTTTCCAAGAGGTAGAGGAAATTGCAGAAAGAGAAGATAGATTAAATGAAATTACTATGGACGCATTACCTGCATCCGACAACATTGTCGGTACCAAGCCAGGTCATACAAATCAAAGAGAGCGGGAACGTCAAGATGGGGGAGAAGCAAACGATGTTCCAATGATGGACACTGCAGGTGACAACGGAGGACCAGACGCGCATGAAAGACCACACAATGACGGAGATGAAACAGTCGAAGATGAAGTTATTCACAGTAGGGGAGGAGGAGACGGAGATGAAGCACACATGACTGGAGATCCACAACGCGGACCTAGCCAGGAAGATGGAAACATGATGTGCGGGGATCGTCTGGAAGAGGAGAGAGTTAAAGACGCAAACGCTTTGGAGGACGCAATGCGTCAGTTATGTACTGAATCCTCAACTACACAGTTGGGAGCTACAGTGATGATTGTCAACTTGGTCGCTACTCATTCAGGCATCACTGAAAAAGCTGCCGACGACTTGTTCGCAATAATTAAGTGTTTACTTCCGCAGGAAAATGCATTACCCGGGTCATTTTATCAGGCAAAGACGTTAACGAAACAACTAGGTCTGGGCTTCACCAACATCGACGGATGTC
Organism: Ceratodon purpureus; assembly: GCA_014871385.1. Taxonomy (NCBI): domain Eukaryota; kingdom Viridiplantae; phylum Streptophyta; class Bryopsida; order Pseudoditrichales; family Ditrichaceae; genus Ceratodon; species Ceratodon purpureus. The sequence continues at coordinate 39,886,909 of CM026426.1, read as the reverse complement.
CAAATAGCTGCGTCCTGTTCGATGAGCCGGATAAGAAGAATCTGGAGAGGTGTCCAATCTGCAGTGCACCGAGATACAAAGACATGTTTCATCGAACGAGGCCCTTGAAGGTACTCCGTATTTTTCCAGTTACTCCTCGTCTTCAAAAGTTTTATCGAATTTCAGTCCTATCTAAACTAATGAGATGGCACAAGGAGAACGAAAGCCGTGACGGATTAGTTAGGTATCCAGCCGATTCCCCAGCATGGAAAACCCTCGACAACATGGATACGGAGGTGTTCAGTACTATGGGCTTTGGAATAGCTGATACTGATGTCCGTATACAGATATCTTGCGATGGGATTTGCCCCTTCAAGCTGCACAAATCGACATGGTCGGCGTGGCCAGTTATTGCCACATTCTTGAATTTGCCTCCCTGGCTGGTTTCTAAGAAATTTTTCACACTCCTAGCATTGCTTATTCCTAGAAGACAGCAAGTACCATTCGAATACTTTGATGTCTGGTTACGGCCATTGATCGACGAAATGAAAGTGTTATGGTCCGGTGTCCCTGCGTATGATGTACTGAAAGAGGAGGGACGACGGCACTTCAGGTTGCGGGCAGCAGTCTTATATACAACTCATGATTACCCAGGCTACGGAACAGTGTCTGGAACTTCGCATCAAGGCTATGTTGCTTGTTCGCCATGCGGAAATCAATTACGTGGACGCCATGCGCACGAAAGCAGAAAGCTAACGTATCGAGACGCCAGAAGATAGTTGCACACGGATCACTACCTGAGGAGTGAGCATTTTAACAAATTCTTTGATGGAAAACCTGAGAGAAGACTTCGCCCTGTTCCGAAGACTCCTCTTGAACAGCGATCTGCTTTAAAGGAATACCACGCATGGTTGTCGCGACATTCGAAGGGAAAACAACGTGCAGCTGACACGGGTGCAGAGACAGAAGAGGTCATTGGTTGCTGAGTCAAGTCGAGCGAAGAGGACCAAACGAGGTGCTAATGAATCCCCTACTATTACACCAGTGGCTGGGACATCTACTCGACCAATGCAGCGAGGACGAGTGAATTTGAGACAATCAACAAAGATTTGAGACACGGAAAGAGAAGTCACCAGATCCTTCGAAAATTCATGGTATCAAACGAGGAAGTACTTTTTATGAACTGCCTTATTGGGAGGTGAGTATGAAATTTTAAAACACCATTTTCTAATGCACAGTGGCTGACTTTGTACTTCTGTCATTTCAAAATTACAATACCGTATATAAGAGATCATCGATCAATGTAGTGAACTGCCATGTTACCTATTTGTAAATTCATTTCTTATCATTGTGAAGGAGGTGCTCAGCTGTTCTTCATGGCCGATAACATGGGTCCCGTGCTTGTATGTGTATCAAGGTAAATAAGTATTGTATGCAAATTCTGTAATGATCTATATGAATAACAGAAGATGTGAGTATGTAGAGTTTTAGAAATATTAAAACGAATTCTTAAAATTTAAAACATTTTTGGTAGATAGTCTAATAATTGTTGCATTAAATGAATTGTAACGCGATTCAATTACTGATCGGTCTTTGTAATCAGTGATTAGAGTGTAGCAGCTGTAATATATAGTGATAGATAATTTTGCTTAAAATTTATACATGTTGTTTAAGTACTTTAAAGAATCCGAACAAGTGAGATCCGTAAACAACTAGCACTCAGGTAACAGGTGCGCACCACTTCCGCCCTCAAACCTGTCTGTTCTGAATATGGATTGATGTTTACTAATACAAGTCTAAATGAATTTTCGGGAAAGCTAAACATGTCCAATATGTAACAGTAGTATTTTTGTATATTGCGAGTCATAGGCAGAGTTAGTTGAATACGAATACAGTGACGGTAATTTTTTTTGGCTTTGAAGTAGATGTCAGCCATCAGAGAATCATACCAAAAGGGTTTATCAAATCCGCAGTTTCTGTAATGTACGTGTTTGTTGTGTAAACTATTAATGTACGTGTTTGTACATTCGGCACAGTTTGTTCCTCTTGTTTTGGTTACTGACTTGTGGCTCCTCGAATTGCAGCATCTTCAAATAAGAAACTCTCTTGACGTTATGCACTGCGAGAAGAACTTATGTGAAAATATACTGAAAACTATCTGTGGCGTTCATGAAAAGGATAGCGTCAAAGTCCGGAGGGATATGCAACGAGAAGGTATACGCCAACATTTGTGGATGGTGAGAGATCCTAACAACGCTTCTAGAATGCTGAAACCGAAGGCAAATCATGTGCTCACTGTCAAGGAATTTGACATTTTCTGCACTCGTTTGGAGAATTTAAAAGTCCCTTCATGGTACTATTCAGAGATAGGCAGCCACATCAAGAATCGAAAATTTGGAGCCTTGAAATCTCATGACTACCACATTTTAATTCAGTCTTTACTTCCGTTAGCTTTGAGGGGTCTAATGGACAGTACTACGAGAATGGAAATAATGAGAGCTTGCAGATTGTTTCGAAGAATTTGTTGCAAGGTTTAGGATCCATCGCAGGCAGAGAATTTGCAGGAAGATGCGGCCGTTACCATGTGCCTAATGGAAATAACTTTTCCACTAACGTTTTTTGACATAATGTCACATCTCCCGTTGCACCTGGTTGATGAACTCATGATACTTGGGCCAGTCCAAGTGAGGTGGATGTACCCCATAGAGCGTAACATGATGACTCTCAAGAATCATGTGAAGAACCGGGCGCGTCTTGAAGCATCCATCGCTCATGGTTACTTATTGGACGAAACGATGGGATATGCGACTTCGTACATGCACGGATTCAATGTGGTGAGAAGACGTGTTTGGGATGCTGATCCCGAAGATTGCGAAGAGTTCGAAGTCCTCGAAGGCGCTCCAGTTATGATCACACTTTCAAGAACTGAGAGAGACTCACTTCATAGATTTGTACTTCGCAACAGTACATTAACTGCGACATACTACATGTTCGTTATTAACTGTATGAGTATTTGCTCTTAACATGAATTATGGAGTGATTCTCTTCGCTGCGAACATGAACTACGGAGTGATTGTTTAGCTTATACCCCTACTTGCATCATCGAATTACCTTTTTTGTTGATATATGTTTTCGAGAATTTTATGTTTTTGACGTTGAGTTTGTTGAGCAGTATAGAGCACGACGTTTTCATAAATATTATTTTTCTGATGATCTCTACTTGGATTTTTTATTTATTTTTCCTCCGTGTGCCAATCATTTGCTCTGTGTTGAGGCTCATTTGAACGTAGTATTCAGTCCTTATTTCTACCTTGCTTGTCTTTGGAATATGCAGCGAGTGGGAGATGGAGTGCGCTAACTCTGGAAGAATACAGGAGCCGGTTGAGGTTTGGGTGCAGAGAAGGATTCACTCACTGCCACTCGACATGAACGACCCAAATGAAGCAGACATCGTACTCTTGTCCAACCCCCCGTCTTTCAAATGTAGGAGGTATGCGAAGATGAAAGCGTACGGCAATCACTGGAGGACGGAGGACGATTGTACCGTTTCTTTAAATACTTATGACTGCGGAGTTGCGTGTCTGGAGGTAAATGAAATGTCTTCGGGAACAGGAAAGGATTAAGTTGGTCTACTTCAGGATATCCTTGTCCCAGACTACGGAGAATTGAAGACTCCAGTGATCATCTTCTCATGTTTATGGAAAAAAAGAATAGATACTCATGGAAATAACACATATGTCAGAGACGGAGACGGATTTTTAGTAGTGAACTTCAAACACAATATACCGAAAACAGTGGACCCCTACGTCTTCCCTAGTCAATGTACCCAAGTTTTCTTCTCTGCTGATGATCTTCGTCCGAAAGGCTCTGATTGGAAAGTTATTCTAAGGAAGGAGGCTAGGTCGAGGAGAAAAGTTGAAGACAATGATGATGCGTTCATCACGACGCATGCTGTGGCAGATGCAAGTGTTGCTTTTGGGCCTTCTTTTATTAATGCTGGGCTCGAACCCGACCTTACCGGTGCCATCGTGCTGAACGACGTTGATAATGCTATTGCACTTCAGAGCCTTGATAATTCGAACACTGCTAATAGAAATCTGAAGCGGAAACGTCGAGTACAACAAAGATAAGTTCATGTGAAGGTAAACGTTTGTTAATCAGGCCCGTTTGGGACAAAGTTGGAATTGTTTTTGTTTCCGAACAAATAAGGTTTGTCTTATACGTAATCGTTAAAAGTGTTGGAGTGTAGACTGTCTTTGACAATGTTGTTTTCATAATTTTGAGTATTATATGATAAACGATTGTCTTCACTACAGATCCAAAAAGAACCGCATTGGCAAATGTATATAACTTAGTCTGAAATGAAGAGTCAAGAAGTTACTGTTGTAGCACAATCATGTGTTCAGAGTTAAAATGTGTGGCATTCAGTTTCAATCGGTTTTAATGGTTCTCAAATCAACAATGGTTCTGTAATTCCATGATTGCATAGAATGAATTAAGCTTTAAATTTTCTAGGTGGATTTCACATTTGAATCGGAGATGTGATAAATATAATCGATTACGGGAATATGGGCATCTGTTTTTAGACTTTGAGGACATGCTTTGCAAATAGAGTTCGCTGAAAATGCCGCATAGAGGAGTGATACGTCATGTAAAGATCTGAGAAAGTGCACTTCAGGGTAATGAAATCACCAGAGATGTTCTAATAAACAAATCTGGTTTCCGGGGGTCTCTAGACATTTCAGTAAATGTAATGAAACAATCAGGGCACTCTATGTGTGTAGCCTACCATTTCTACATAGTCCTTATTCTAATTACACAGATTTCTAGGTTGCAATGGTGGATAAAACTGTTTAGTAATTGGTTTAGTAAAACATGCCTCGAATGTTTTATTAAATGGTCTCTACTCATCTTTCTAATTATGCATTTCGTTAGTGAATATTCAATTCGTATGGCTGATTTTGCTTTGCTACACTCCTTTCAGTGAACGATTTGATGTGTTGCAGGTCTAGATTGTGTCTGTATTGATAAACATTTTTAGAAATAGCTTGAATTATCATTTCACTAATTCATCATTTCTATTTGCTGCTAGTCCAACAATCCTTAAACAATCGTATACAGTCATTAGCATATTTTCATATACACATATTGTAGTATGGTTCGGATCAGAATATAGTTGCATTGTGTCTTCTCAAATACGGATTGAATAATGAGTACTCAATTCCTGAGCAGGATTATTACCGATTTCGCTAATTCTATGGAATGACATTTGTACAGAAAAAGCATCAGCAAATCTCATAGATTCAGGTGAGATGGTTGAGAGACAGAGGACGACTGTCCTCCACGTCGTTTCCTTTTTACCATGTTTTAATGAATGATTCAGCATCATTGATAAATATGTGATTAGTCTCTTCAAAAACCGTCAAGGCAGCGTCCTGAGTAGACATTGTGGTGATCCCTCCTCCATGAAGTTGTCACTTCATACCCCTTTATTAAAACGTCATAGTTGGATTGTATCTGGCTTCAGCACTCATGATGAGTTATGGGATCATGTGATGTCCTAATTTAATAATTTTGGTCCAAATCTATAATATTTTCAATAAATCTACGGGTTGGTACTGACACATCTTCCGTCTATGTACATTACTGATATGAAGAGAATCTTGTAATTGTGTATAGATTTTTGTGTAGATTAAATGATACGGTCCGTGATTCAATGAATTGTTTCAGGCTGTGCGGTGGCAAGGATCTGCATCGCTGTGTGCGTAGAGAGGAGAGAGTTTGTGAACTCCTTTGCTGGTGATCTGGAGGGAGGTTTCTGGCACATTATACATTCTTGCGCAGGTTTGCTTTCCCGTCGAAACTATGAGATGTAGTTTAATTTCCGAATTGTAATTGTTGCGTGCATCCTCGGAGTTGAGAGTTGATTATGCAAGTCCGTCTTATGTTGCACTTGGTTTTTTTTATGATCACGAGTGATCAACTAAAACATGATGTGAAATCACACTGTAGAAAGAGAGTACTTGAGTTTGGATGTTATCAATTTTGTTTTGTATTGTCCTTCTCCGATTACATGAACTCCTTATCCCAATGGGAACATGACTTCCGTCCTACAAGTCTTTAGTTTAGTATATACCTTGTCGAAAGAGCTCGATGTGCTATGCAGATGTGTTGCAGGTCTCTAATGATTCGAGCCTACATTTTGTGACGGAGAAGAAGAGTGTCGCTTTTAAAACGCTATTTTGTACTGTGTCTGTTAACTTTCTAGACGCGAAAGAAAGAATTGGAAAATCTGTTGTCGGTTTTTATTGTTTGACTCTTTGATTATACAGCGCATTTATTATTCCCAGTACTCTCTGATGTATAAAACTTTTTTATTTCAAACAGATTGCTCAACGTTTTTAAACAGGGAAACATGGAGGAAGGAAGCAAGATTGAAGGACCCATGAAGCAGTTGGGATCTTCTGAAAGCGATGCTACGGTCGCAGATGACGAGATAGGAACAGAAGGTACATGATGCAACACTCCAATGTCAGGCAACGCTGTATTGGCCAAGCTTACCATTAACTAGTATAAGTTGGAGGTAGAAGTGTCGTCTACAGCGAAGCTCTGTAGTTTCCACCAATGAATATGGCCAACACATGTTGTGAGGAGTCTATTCTAATATGCCCAATCTCTCTGAAGTTGCTCACTGCTTCCGGATGAAGAGAAGAGAGGAGTAGCCAAATATTCAATTAATTCCCTCTTATTGGGCTCTGGTGCATTTATCTGTGGAAAGCATCTTCTAATTCCTCTGCTGTCAATTTTTTTCATTTTTTAATGCATTATAGTTTGGAATTTTGAACCGTTTTGTATCCCGATGATTTATTAAGTAGAAATTGCGATGTATTTGTTAGGAAGCATATTCCCCCAGGGGGACAACACGGTCGTTGTGGAAGAGTTAACTGATGGCATACCCTTGGAGAATGCGCGGGAGGATATACAAGTTGTAAGGGTGAATGATATCCCCGTTGCCGTCATCAAAGAAACCAATGAAACTGGCAGAGATGATATTAATGTTGACAATACAGAGACTCCGGTTCTAAAGAATGAGACCACTGAAGGGGGACGTCTTTCTGAAGGCTGTAGAAGAATCAGGGTTCGTTTTTACATTGATTGTGCAAACTACGCTGATAAGCATAGTACTGCCAACGTGTCGACAACGGAGAAATCCACAGACACTCCATCTCATGAAAGCAACGTAAAGACTGTGGAAAATAAAGATGGAGAAGAAACCGATGATGAAGATGAAGAAGATGAAGAGGAGGTTGAAGATGTCAATGAAGGCGGAAATGCTCAAATTGGTGGTGCGAGAAATGTAGCAAACCTGGGACGTTATGGCTTTGGAGGAGTTTTAGGCAATGCTACGGGGTATCATCCTTACACCCCTCTACAGAAATGGGAGTATTTGAGAGGATACCCCGTTGACGGCGTGACCGATGTTCAAAAATGGGCCATTGAGGTTGGTCTTGCAGAAATTGACGACGACGAATCACCGAAAGCCAAAAAACTCAAAAGCAACCCCGTAATTGAACCTCCGAAGTATGAAGGCTGTACTTTTCGGATCCCACTTTCCTCGGCGGCGGAAGAGAACCAGCCAGACGAAACAGAGATGGAATCCGATGCGGCTGATGATGAGGACCCTGTTCGAAAGAGTAAGGGGAAGAAGAAAATGTGATTTCCACTTCACAGTGAGGAGGTTAATGTTTGCTATATGTTTTTATGATCTTATATCTTACAAGTTATACGAAAAGGATCCAAGTAGAAGTTTAGCACCTCTTGTTTTACCGAAGTTGTTCTAAGTTCAGTATATATGTTGTTGTGATTACAGAGCTCTTGAAGAAAAGTTACATGACTTCAGGCAATCGGGGAATTAAGCGTGAAGTTTGTGGTGGAATGTGGCAACGAAGTCTTGGTGTGGCTGTGAACATTTTTGGAAATAATAGTGGACTCTCGGAATTACAGAATGAACTTTATGAACCTCAGTAGTGTGATAGCGGAAAACACTGAAGTCAAATCGTTTTTTTTTGTTTTTTTTTTCGGATTTGCACTGCCGTACTATTTGTTATCAGCTGAAACGAATAGACAACCAGGATGCAAGACTATTGGAAGTGTTCTTAGTCTTCGGGCATTTGGTGACATTTCGAATGTTAAGTTGGAAATGTAGATCCGTTTTAACTATTTTTGTCTCTAGTAATTCACTTGTTCTTTCAGTGGTAGAGTATGTGGCTTTGTGAGTACTCCTTTGTTTGACAGCAAACAAGTACTCTGATGTAATTGTGCAATCCGATGTGCAGTACGTGTTACAGTCGTCTGAATGTTCAATAACTCTTTTGGAAAACTGGCTGTGGACATTCTGTATGAGTGATGTGAACTTTTAGTGGCTTTAAACCTTTTTTTGAGTCCTATTGGTTACTCCTTTGTCAAACTGATTGTTTCAGTAACAAGCATAGGTTTTAAAGTTGAAATGTATATCCTTCCATTTTGATTGCAGGAAGAAGTCCATGGTCTTTTGCAATCACTCTTGTGTTGGAAATGTGACGTACTTAATTGTTATACGAGCACTGTTGAAGTATCTCAGGTTTGGGTATTCTTAAATGGATTTGATTGCGCAGGATGATAGCAAAGATGCTTCTGAATGTGTAGCCCAGATACTTCTAGAGGATGGGTGTATCTTTACGATGTCGGATGCTGGAACGAGTGAAGTCTGCAACACAGAGCAGATGAAGTCGGATTTTGGAACAACCAAGGACAGCAACGTCGAACACATGAAGGTGGAAGAAGTTCTGGAGGACATGCCGGAACGACAGTTGATGGTTGATCCAAGTGGAGAGGGTAAGGAGCCATTTATTTCATTTTTCCAACTCCATTTCAAGAGTACACTTTACGATGTACTCATTGTTTTTTTTTTTTTTTTTTTTTTCCACATAATCACACATTCATTGTTAAGATTGATCACATAACAGCATTATTGTTTGGCAGGACCCATTGTCCTTGTGGTGAACGATAGTCGGCCTACTGAAGTGGAGGGTCCTAGCGTACTCTCCAAAATAGATTGCGAAGTCGCAGTGCAGAAAAACGTTGATGCTGTATCTGAAACTAGAGTTGGACCAAAGAGAGCATGTGCCACAGAGTTGGACGCAGTCGTTACGGAAGGAGAGGTGATTCCCGGTCCGCTTGGATATTCGCTGAATGAGAGATTTCCCAAGTTTTTAAAGAGAAAAAAAAAGGAATTTGTAGAAGATGGGGGACAGGCATCAGGAGAAACAACGGATGGTGTGTCGGAGCAAAGACGGCTGTATCGTTTGCATTGTGAAGACGTTGATGCTAACCCTTCTTTAGACATGATTAAACTTACTTGGGAGGAATTCGAATGTCAGACAGAGGCAAAGGAAGACGAATTTGGTCCCTCTGATAATCTGGAAACTATATGGGATGAACATTGGGATATGCCGTACCCAATGGAGGAGTCTTTAAAAATGTGGAGACTCAAACATAATCGGTATGTTGAGGTACAGAGGAAGAAGAACAGAGTACAAGAGACATGTGAGCCAAGCGACAATTAAACGAACACATATCTGGAAACGAGTGGAGGAGAAAGTGATTAGAAAATGATGTCCACATTTATTGTAGCAATAGAAGATGATTTCCACAGTTTTCCCATAAGTTTGTCGGTGTTGACACTGCTGAATCAGTGGTTCAAGTATCAATAGTAACTCCTGTTCGTGTTTTGACCATATACGGACACACAGGTAGGGAATAGAAAATATCAAACGTCTTTCGGAGTTCATGCGAAAGGAAATCGGTTAGTTATAGTGTAGACTTTTGTCAGTGATGTTTTGTTAAAAACATCGCATTCAGAGTCCATGACGATGGTTATGGGAAAGGAAGTATGTATTCATTTATCTAAGCATTTTTGCTTTTATTTAGTCCGTTCACTTTCTGGACGCAGAAGAGAGAATTGGGAAGTCTGATGTCGGTCTTTATTGTTTGACTCTTTGATTATATAGTGAGTATATTATCAACAGTACTCTCTGATGCATAAAACTTTTTTATTTCAAATAGGTCGATAAACGTCTTTAAACAGAGAACATGGAGGAAGCAAATAGGTTAGAAGCACCCATGAAGCAGTTGGGATTTTATGAAAGCGATGCTACGGTAGAAGTGTCGTCTACAGCAAAGCTCTGTAGTTTCCATCGATGTATATGGCCAAGACATGTTGTGAGGAGTCTATTCTAATATTGCCCAATCCCTTTGTAGTTGCTCACTGCTTCCGGATGAAGAGAAGAGAGCAGTAGCCAAATATTCACTTAATTCCCTCTGGCTTGGGCCCTGGTGCATTTATCTGTGGAGAGCATCTTTTAATTCCTCTGCTGTCAATTTTTTTCTTTTTTAAATGCATTATAGTATGGAATTTTGAACCGTTTTCTATCCCGATGATTTATTAAGTAGAAATTTTTTAGATTTCAAGACCCAAGACAATAACAAGACCCAAGAGCCTGGAGCAGATAATAACAAGACCCAAGAGACTGAAGTATATAATAAGAAGAACCAAGAGCCTGAAATACAAAACAGTATATCCTGAAATCAATGCTGTCTTCGGATGATAGTTGAAGCACTAATATCTTGTCCAGTATGTGTAGATTCTAAGTAAAGAGATCCCAGAAACATCGTCGGCACAGTGAAAACGCCAACTGTAATGACCAAACTTGTTTCAGAGGAGTGAGAATTCAAGTGATTTAAAGATTTGCAAATTTAAAGGCTAGTGAAGATGGGTACAAGATTACTGAAATGGACATGTAACTCCTAAACATCTTCGAAATACACGATTTGTGTAAACAGTTGCTGTCCGGTACATCCGTCATGGAGTCGCGCGAGAAACACTCGGAGATGTGCTGAGACAAAAACATAGATACACGTGGAAATTTCAAATGAGTACATATTTTAGCTTAGGTAGAAGTGCAAGTCCGCAAGTACAAACTGGTAAAGGGACGGTAAACTTGGTCGACTGCCTACTGAACGCCACGTTACTACAGTTCAGGGCGAGAAATTATCAAATACTACGAAGTCCATTCAAAAGTCATTCAGGACAGAAAACGAACACTCAGTCATTTCTTGCACTGCCTCATTGGACACGATTCCTACTAGTGTAAGCATACATGCTGCGATATGATTTTGCGTTGCATGAAGGTGGCAGGACAACGGCTAGCACATCTTCAGCCACCTGTGTGCCTACTGCCACATCTCGATCCACTGTACCAGAAAACCACTCAGTAAATAGCTGATTCCGAGCATTCCAAGGATACTCCGCTCATTTTCCCCGTGATCGACGTCGAATCTGATCACGCATCTTGAACCGCTCTTCCATCTCCACGTGGTGCCGTCTAATAAGAAACCATAGTGAATGGCAAATCTTCAGGGTGCAAAACCAATAAGCAGTTGTAGAGGCAAGGTCATCTACAGAGATTCACTAGTCACGTGTTGCAAGTCGATGACTAAAAGTAGTAAATAGAACAAGTTCCGGGACTAAACACAGTCATATCACCCTTTCCAGACAGATCGCGTGACTAAAACAAGTCTTCTCTCAGACTGAATCTCCTCGCAAGACATCCAAGTGAAACTTACTCTTTGTATGAATGTAGAGGCTCCGCGTTTGTGAGAACAAACTCGTGAATCCACACCCTTAGATCCGACGTCAAGAGTCTGTAACGACCTGTACCCTCTACAGACTCGCTCTTTGCCCCAACTTCCTCCTTGTCGTCCCAGATCCTTCTGCGCGTTAGCTCACAGTCCTGCATGTACTCCGTGCAGAACCCTAGCGTTTCCTCTATTATGTACCCCGTGCCATGGATCCCTCGGGCTGCGCTTGTTGCCTGACGTAGCCCTTCAATCTCTTCAAGTATCGCTCAATAGAATACATCCATCAGGTGTGTACAGGACCGCATATATCCAACTGCTGCACAAGGTGGATAGGGAGGTGCGACATTATATTGAAAAATGAGGGTGGGAAAACCTTCTCGAGAATGGTTAGTGTCTCCGCTGTATACTCTAGTAACTGCTGCATGGACGATGGATCCACTGACTTTGTGCACAGTCGTACGAACACGCGACTGAGCCGCAATATTGCCACCCGCGTGTCTCTGTCCAACAGAGTGCGCAGGCACAGAGGGAGCAACTGCTACATCATGACATGGTAGTCATGAGATTTCAGTCCCTTTAAGTCCCCATCCGACGCAATGCACTTCGCAAGTTGTCCAGCATAGTTTGTAGGAGTCTTCAAATTCCGGATAATGTCCAGGAATGTCGCCTTCTCCTCTTTGGATAGTACATATGGAGCTGCTGGGAGTACAACAGACCCAGGTTTCCTTCCAGGAATCGGATGCAGATGTGGTCGAATATTGGCCTCCTCCAAGTCGAGCCTGGCTTTCAGAGTGTCGCGGTCTTCCCAAATCGTTTTCATTACGTTCTCGCAAATATTTTTTTCATAGTGCATTGGATCCAAAACATGTCTGATGAAGAGGTCCTGTGATAATCTTAACATAGCAATACAGCATCAGTTCTGCTCGCAATCAGTAACATAGAATCTACAGTCACAATTTAGAAGATATAGGACCCTTTTCACTTTACTACCTACATTCAGTGATGGAGTTGAGAAAATGCACTAATCACAGTCAACCAGATCGTCAAGAACTTATTGGAATCAGTCAACGTTTCCTGAATACATTACTTGAACGAGAAACTTCATTATTCACAGTCAACATTATCATCAACGTGGGTTCCCCAATTCAGTCAACGATTACTGAATACATTACTTGAACCATAGTTCGCACTATTCATGGTCATCCTTCCAGACAGGTAGTTACTACAGTCCGTCATGTATTGCGGAAAGTAGAGAGTGGAACCAGAGAATGCACTTAGCTAGTACCTGCCAATATGGAAGCATATACATAGCTAAGAGCCTCTTCACCCCGGTACGATGGATGGGGTCTTCCTCTCCTCGCCTCTTCTTTCCTGTGACGCTTGTAGAAAGGATATTCTCTCACGTGCAAAGTCGTTGATGTTTGATCCTGTGAGAGTTTGCGGGGGCGGCCGGTACTCCTGTTGACCATCAAATGCTTGTTGGAGCCTCCAATAGGGATGAGATCTGCTGAGATACCGGCGGTGACCTAAATATACATTCTTCCCTAAGGCCCGTGACCGCCGCGTAGTAACATCAGGCCCACACTCCGTACACGCTCTGTACCCTTTTGTGACTTCACCAGACGTAAGTCCGTACGCAGGGAAGTTGTGAATGCACCAGAGAAGTAGAGAGCGCAATTTGAATTGCTGTCTAAGGGGCTCTTCCCACACATCTATTGCTGGAATCCCTTCCCAGAGTTCCAAGAGCTCTTTGATTAGCAGAGCAAGGTACACGTTGATGTTCTCCAAGGTCACACTCTCTTTCCCTGGAATTAGCAAAGAAAGCATGATAAAGAAGGGCTTCGTCACTAGCCATGCAGGCAAATTATAGTTCAACAGAAGAACCGGCCATGTCGAGTGACTTAGCGGCTGGTTTCCATATGGGTTCACTCTGTCCAAAGCCATCCCCAAGCGGATGTTCCTAGGCTCAGTTTTAAAATCGGGATCCAATGATTGGATGTGCTTCCAGGCCTTAGAATCAGGGACACAATCCACATTACTTCCCTCCTTCACCCGATTGGCGTGCCACTTGTTAAGCTCCGCCAATTTCTTACACCGGTACATTCGCTTCAGACGGGGAATTAATGGCACACTGAATTGAGGGTCTCTTCCGACCATTCAGAGATGCTTGCGAATGGTTGCCTTGTTGATGCAGCGTCCTCCCATACAGTTCCTGCATGGACAAGGGTAACTTGTGAGCCCCAGCCTATCTGCTTCACGCTCCTCCAAATCCCAGAGGTGGAGCTCGCTTGCCTCCATTGCCACCGACGCGTGATCCTGCAAATTCATGGATCCATTCTCTTAGCTCCGTTTCAAAGGTCAGTATGGACCTCTTTAAGCTCTATGACTATACTCAGTCACATTAAACAAATACTTGACTATTGAAAATCGCTATATAATCAAGTCTAGTGACTAATTGTCTTCAGTCTCTATGACTGCACTCAGTCACATTAAACAAACAGTTGTCTATTGAATAACACTATGTAATTAAGTTCTGTGACTAACTGTCTTCACGTGAACCAAAACTATGACTCCAATAACCAAGACTCCCATTTGAAAATTACTAGCTGTACGAATGATCCATTTCTGCTTTTCTAAGAGCCTTACAGGATGCAATTCACACACCTGCAAGAGAACTTCCCCACATACCTTGTTGTACTTCTTCTTGAATTGATTCTTGGAGGTGAACAAGTACCGGGTGCCTTTATTGCTCTCGTTTTAACTTTTCGCACATAAGGCCGCAAACAACAGCAGGTTAAGTCATGACTCTTTCTCAGCACCTCAAGGTTGCAAGAAACTAAGCCTCAGGTCTGAAAATCGAGAAACATTACGCCCTTAGAAATAGATTAGCAGAGGACCAAGCCATGTTATCACACTAGGGTCATTGAAGTTTCAGATGTCAACTTCACACACGTGCAAGCATCAGTATCAGAAATCTAAGGGCTGTACACAACAATGTCAACTATCATGGGCAAATTCATTACCTGTCATAGGTCTCTACGATGGCAGCCCCTGTTATACCTTCTCAAGATAGTTCAGTACGCTTCACATGATCCCAAGGACGTCACATCCAGATTGCACTCCTTATACAGTCACCTCCATAGCATACATAGGAAATCGACTTCGTGAGTATTAGATTTGCACCACTTTGTGAAATCCACAGCAGGGAGCTCTAGGAATTCCAGCAGGCACTCTACATCGGCTGTTCACAGTACGCCTCCGAGTTTTCATGCTGGAGGTCAGTACGCTACTAGCATCCGCTTGAACACTGCATCACTAAGAGCTGCCTTACTTCTCTTCTTCAATTTGTTGCACATTGTGTTTGATTGCTGTCTCTCTAGCTTCCTTGATCCCAGTTGAGTTTCGTAGAGAAGAATCAAAGATGGACAAGGCATCCCTGTTTGGCTGGCTGTCTGCGGTCCATCTGAGGAAACAAACCCACGATGTTCTTCTCCCAGATGTACCTGCACTTGCGATGTATGTCTTATGTTCTAATGGCAACTATTGGACTAATGTTTGCTACCAGGAAGTTCACTCACTGGGCGAGGCTTCAAGACTCCATTTCGTAGAGTATTATCGGCGCCACGTTGATACCTATATTTTGCGGGGAACAACTCCAACACATCCGATTCTCATCAACAGCAACACTGCCCAAGAGTTTTCTAGCAGCAGCGGTCAGTCTCACCCATGGTCCGTCTCCTATAATTTCCAGGACGAGGCTTCCAACAGCCACGACTCGAGCCCAACATCCGCCGGGGCAGCAAGTGAATCGGAGCTGATTCACGGTGCTGGCGCAGTGGCCACGCCAGTGCGGGAGCCTGCCCAGGTAATTTGACTCATCTCCATGGGTGAGGTTCCATCCACCTGAAGAAGTCGGCAAAGAAACATGTTAGCAGAACGGAACCGGCTTCGCTTTTTTTCCGTAGCCTTCATCGTTGTGATACATGTTATAGTTCCACTGTTCCTATCTCATTTTTTTCTAGCGTTTGTGAACATAAAATTAGATAGAGAGAGGATAAAGTCCTGCATAGTTTCTGCAGGCACATGGGATAACAGTGATAGTGAGCCATGTCTAAGTTGCAGCTGAACTATGCCCTAACATTTACTTAAATATATCTGGGACTAAATATTAGGAAATATAGACCTAGGGGGACTGAGCAATGTTTTGTGAACTCCTAACGAGACCTCCGAATATTTTGTGAACTACTAGTTAGAAATTGAATATTCACAAAATTTACTATGCTCTATTCTATTGTGAAGAACACGAATCCATTGCTTGTAATTCGTACTTCTAATCCTCTGCAATGCTTTGAAGGAACATGAGCAGATTGCACAAATACCTGGTCATTCCACTTAGCAATATCTGGAGGTTTCATTGCCCAAGTACGTGTCCACTACGTGCACGCTCCCCTTGTAGTCCAGTTGGGGTGCTGAATCTGTTTACAAACCGGAAAGGGGCAGTTAGCAACGTACTACTATTATTCCTGACGATGCATTAGATGTGTTGTACTGATCCACAGCATTTAGCTAAAAAGGTAGTTTAGGTTATTCTTTTCCAGTTTTATTTCAGCTAAAACAGTTCCTAGATATTTAAGAATTGCAGGAATGATGTTAGAAGCACTTCAGTATACAAGGACATTGATAGACCAGGAAATGAGCAATACTTGAAGCATAATTTTTTGCAGCTACAATGACATTGTGGGCCAGTATTGTGGAATTTAAAGTTTGAACAACTTACTTTTTTTTTCTATAAAATCCACATGTCGAACTTCATCAGATCTAGCTTTTAATTCATTACTGAATGGTCCTGACTTTTCACATGCTTATATCAAAGCTGTGGTATGGATGACGAAGAAGGATAACTCTTCTCTTTATTAAATATCAGTTTGCAAACGTTCAGGAGGGAAATTCAGTAAATATCCACTCTCCATGCCATTAAATTCGAATTCATGCATATTTAGACAAAACATGAGATCCATATGATGGCGCATGGAAGAATAGACTCACCCCTTGTAACCGAGTAAGTGTCTTAGCAGTCCACGGGGGGATTAGCAAGAGTCTCCTGCAGTGCTTGTATCGTAAAAAATCCAGCTCTGTTCATGGCAGAGAAGCTAGCCAAACCTAGAAGTTGAAAGGGTGGCTCAAAAATTTCTATAGTGTGGTACAGTTTTGCGTAACAGCAGAGCTCATGTAGACTAACACGATCACTAGCTTGGGTACTAGCAATGGAGATTCATTGAGTTGGAACACAAACATAGCCGAGTTCATCAGCTCACAACACAGTTGAAGGCTAGCATTTTCATTTCGCATAAGTGTGAGGAAGGCATGTTACCAAAGTGCATAATTTAATACCGAATTTATGACTGGCAGTAGTCATTGTCCAGTCAAAGAAGAGGAAATTCTGACTAAGGGAAGTAAAATATGACTACGATAGTCAAATGGTGATCGATTTCAGTCACCGATAAACACGCACACAGAGGAGATGGAACTTGATATCCCAAGGAATCAATGCACACCAGATTTTGGCGGCGTCATCGCAAGCTGAGGACGCTTTCACG
The DNA here is from genome assembly GCA_014871385.1 of Ceratodon purpureus. NCBI lineage: Eukaryota > Viridiplantae > Streptophyta > Bryopsida > Pseudoditrichales > Ditrichaceae > Ceratodon > Ceratodon purpureus. The sequence goes on along the minus strand of CM026426.1, from coordinate 39,869,654 downwards.
ACTTGAAGTAAGGGAGTAATTGAGGTGAGGGTGGCGGCGGGGCATACCTGTTTCTAGAGATGGCCATTTTCTTGTTGCCAGATTGTACAATTCTCCTGACATTTTTGATTCTTCTCTGTTTTGCGATGGAGCTGCGATCTCGGAAATCTGTTCCTTCAGGGGTTCGGGATGAGAGCACCTCCTCTGACACAAGCGGGACACTTTCACGTCGTAGCTCCAAGGATACGGCTTCGGAGAAAGGGTCTGGGGGGACGAGGAGGCGGAGGTGCCGGCTTACGAGAGAGAAAGGCAGGAAAGAATCAAGAGGAACTCAGAGAAGGTAGCGGAGCTCGGAATACAGATCCTAGCAGAGGCCTTGAAAACCCCCATGGACCCAACTAACGCGGTCGGAGGAGAGGGGAATCGCCGGAGTTTGAAGGCCACGCAGGACCCCGGCACCAGCACCCTTGAAAAGTGTCAGAAGAAGAGGCAGTACTTAAACCCTAAACCCTAACTCCAAACACTATTTCTGACTTCGTGCGTGCTCCCAATGTGCGGTTCTTGGACTGCTCTGTCTACATACTCTGTCAGTCTCCTAGAGTTTCCGCTGACTTAGAATCGTATGTGCATTTCAATGAAGGCAGGATGCGCTTCAGACGGGTGTAGAAACTGACGCGTAGGCGGAGTGAGAGACTAAAGAAGCTACCGCCAAGAGAGGGAAGGACGACGCGTTCGGCAAGGCCCAAGAAACAACAAGTACTTTCAGAGAGCAGTATCTCCGCGAAGTGGCAATGCGAGGACGATTCCTCCGACAGCACTACTGAAGTCGACAGCGACCCCGATTGTGGCAATGGCGACGTCTCGGGTTGCACATTAGGAGCCGGAAGGCGCGAAATCAACCTAGACAATCTTTACGTAAGTCCCCTCCCCTCACGGGTTTCTCATTCTAGCACGCATCGATTTCCAAACTCGCCTTCTACTATTTCAAGCTTAGAGGGGTTGCGTGAATTTTTTGCTAAGCTGATTCACGGTGCTTGACTTGCGTTCAAATACGTAGGCGACATAGAGAATCTGCTAGAAAAAATTCTGCCTCACTTGTTTCTGTTTGGCATCCTTTGCGATTTGAAGGTAATGCTGAGGACTACCTTGGGTCAGACATTTCCACTTCTTAATATTGCTGGAACTTTCTCTTTCCGATGGGAAGCCTAGTATTTCGTAGTGCGATTTTATGCTTGTCGGTAATTTGCTTGTCCAAGTGAGTGCTAGTCGGATTGCCAATTGTTTGAACTCAGCTTCTACATCTGAGTATTTTGATTTCTATTTTTACGCTTGTCATGTATTTGCTTGTGGCATTGTTAGTCGGATACTCAATCTTCTTGTCATCTGCTTCTGCATTTTAGTCTTACTGTTTTAATACTTAAAAACCCTAAATTTAGATTTCTCACCTTCTCCCTCTCCCTCTCCCTCTCTCCCATTCCGTGTATTTTCTCGCCTTTTTTTCTGTATCCTCTCAATCAGTAACTCTCCTTCAATTGTCTCGCACCTTCTCTCTATTGGATTTTCTCCCCCTCACCTTCTCTCTCTCCCTCTCTCTCATTCCTTTTTTTTAATTTTATTTTAACTTTTTTAATTTTTTAATTTTTATTCTCGCAATCAGTAACTCTCCTTCAATTCTCTCGCACCTTCTCTTTATCTAATTTTCTATCCCTCACCTTCTCTCTCTCCCTTTCTCTCCTTTTTTTTTTTTGTTTTTTTATCCTGTCAATCAGAACTGACGCGAGGAACGTTGGCCTCATACCATCCATCTCCTCCTGTGTCAAAGGGCCGGGAATCTTTCCAGCGCAAAACTGAAACTTCCTCTTCACTACGGTAGGTGCCTTTTGGCAAACCCTCGAGAGATTAGGCTGGTCGCAACCACAATGTTGAAAGCACCTAGACTTCACGTACGAAAGCTTGGTCCTGCAATACACACATTGGGCTTCCTTAATTGACAGTGACCCTTGAGCTTGACAATAAACCATGGTGCCGACTCTCTCGTACCGAGTCTCGGAATGGCTCTAGCCGGAGCAACCACTTCAACTTGTTCAACCGCTTCAACTGGATCCATAGTGAATGATTAGGGAAGTCACTGGACTTATAGGACCAGTAGTACCAAAAGATTATTATCTGAATAACTTAGTGTGTCTGAAAAGTGCTTGACACATTGATTTATGGAGAGAAGAATTTTTACATTCCCCCCACCCAAACCAAGTGTCTCCCCAAGCTAACAGTTTCAAGCAAGGAGCCCTCAAGGAGACCCAGGACATGAAGCACGCAAGGAGGTAAGGTGGATGTCAAATCAAGGGGGCAGTTTATATAATTCCGCCTTTGGCCGGGCAAGTACTGTACGGACGGGCGCGAACCAACGTGCGCGCGTCCACTGTGAGGATCGGGCGCACTTGGAAGCGAACGGGCGGGCGCAGGTGGGTGTTCGCGATTGCAGGCCAGGTAGCGGATCGCGCATGCGAGAGAAAACGGGCGGGGGCAGGCGCATGCGGGCGCGAGCGCTGGAGGGCAAAGCGGGCGGATGCGGGCGGACACTGACGGGCAAATGCGGGCGCGGGCGCGCACGAGCGGTCGGGTGCGGGGGCGATCGAACGGGCCCGATCGAACGGGCGAGATCGATTCGGCGCGCTCAATTCACTCAGAAGAAATAAGAATGAGAGGGAAAAATGAATAAAATTTAAAAACATTAAAGTGTGTGAACTACAAACACGTGAACATCTACACAAAATAGAGGAATCCTATTTAGATAAAAAGATTAAGATACATGAGAGTGCGAGAGGACTATCCACCCCATTCAGACATGGCTAAGAATTGGAGCAGGTTGTCATCTCGCTCTTTATGTGTCTGCCCTCCCAATGGAAGGTAAGTCGTTTTAAGCTAACCTCGGGCAGAGTTAACTTCAAATAAGGGATAAATTTTACTAGTTACCGCGTTAATCCAATCGAAACCACGAGCGCACGCGCACGCGGCGTAGTTGGGGACGGGCGCGAGAAGTTGCGCGTGAGCAGTTGGGCGCGAACGGTTGGGCGCGAGCAGGGCGCGCGCAGTTGGGCGCAGGCTCGCGACCGCGCGTGGAAGGTGGGCGCGCGCGAGTACTTGCGGCGCGGGCGCGAGGAGGCGGGCGCGCGCGCGCGTGGGCAGGTTCAATGGGGCAACCGCGGACACCATCGCGCGGGCGCTTGCAGGTGCGAACGGACGGGCGCGATCGAACGGGCTTGCGTAATGAAGTTAAAAAGCAGAAGTTCAAAAAAAATAAAAATAAAAAAAAGTCAAGGGAGAGAAATTACTACACTGAAATATAATACATTAATACGGGAGATTGGAGGAACTAAAAGTAAAAAAAAAAATTAAAAAAAATAAAAAATTAGGCATTCGAATTATTAAATAATGATAACCACGGAAAAAAAAGGAACAAATTAAAGAGTGTAGGAGTATTAAATAAAAACAAGGGGATAGGATGGGCGCGTGGTGGCATTAGAAAAATGAACGGACGAAATGAGAGAAGGAATTAAATGAAAGCATAGTATTCGAAGAAGAGAAAAATTAAAAAAAACAAACAAATTAAATAGCGTAGGAGTATTAAAAAAACAAGGGGATAAGATGGGGGAGTGGTGGAATTAGAAAAATTATTTGAGTGATCTTGTTCGAGTGCTCGGGCGCGTGCAAAACGGGCGCGAGCACTGATGGACGCGAGTGCGTGCGGGCGCATGCAAATAGAAAGAGGGAGTTCGAAGGGTGAAATTAGTTGCATGATACGGTTGCAGTGCTCGCGCGCCTGCAATGACGAGTGCGAGCAGTCGGGCGTGTACAACATTGGGCGCGAGCAGAACGCATGAGACACTGTCAGGCGTTCCACAATTCGGTATCCGTGCGCGCGCTATTGGTTTGACGGGTGCGAGCAGTTTGCGCGCGCGCGTACGGGCGCGTTCCTGCGTTCACTCTCGCCGGGAATTGGTGTGCGCGCGCGAGGGCACGCACACTACGGGCGCGCGCAAACGCGCACGTGCATGCAGACGGGTTCAGAGTTCAAATCCACGTAACATAAAATCTAGTCCATACCTTAAATACACTTACCATAAATTAAATTTTCTTACCGCGACTTAAATCCACTTACCATGCAAAACAATTTGGTGTGCACTAGAGTTTTTTATACACTCATCATACAATGGAAGGAGAAGAGACAACGGACGGAATGGACAACATGTTTCGCAATCAAAAAATGAGAGACCAACGTAGGGAGAATAAAAGCGTCTTGGGAACCACGACAATGATTCCGTCTTAAAAATTAACATCCATTGTTTGAGTTTAACAAAGATTAAACATGTGAATGTAATCCTAAACCTATCCATACCCCTATGCCTTCTACATGCATTTATATTCCGATATCTTTTTACAAAACGTGGTCTTCATTCATGGATCTCCACGACGTCACGTGCCCGGTGTAGAGGAACTCGATCCACTCTCATCGTGTCGAGCACGAGAGCTACCGGCTGCACTACTTTCTGCCCCATCGTTGGCGATGAGTTTCCGCTTTGCAGAACACGTTCTCTTCGCTCTGCCATCTCCTCCAAGCATTGCTTCCATGAAGTTGTTGTCGCGCATTCAACGGAGCACTATTACGACCTCCGGAGTATGTTCTGCACATAAGAAATCCATGGCTTGAGCCTTGAACACTATATCCCATTCAAATTCCGCAATTTGTAACTCATTAGCAATCTGGAGTTCCTGTTCACTCATTTCCTGCAACTCCTTGCGCTTATCCACAACCATCTTCCCTTTGAAATTCCACCTAAATCCTAGAGGATGGACGCCGTACTGGAATGTACAAGTTTGAACATCCAAGTGCCCATGTAGCATTTGGTAGAAGGAATTCCTCCTTCCCTTGAGTTCGTCGTCTGTCCCGCCCCTAATGAGTTCGTGGCAGATCCTTACAATCTCCGCTGGATCCTGGTCTTACCCCCACTGCGCGCTCATTTGTTTAACATAGGACTGGTGCATTCCCATAAGCCAATTCCAAATCAAATCCTCATCCCACTTGTCCAGAAATCCAGGAGTATTTTCCTCATTTTGCTCCCAATGAGGTGGCATCCAGGTCGCTAAGCCGAACTGCTCATAAAAATGCTTGTGTAAGGGGGCCTTACATACTGCACACCACCGACGTATCATGGCATGGGAAATCAAGCATTGTGGATGATACATGCAGTGACAGGATCCCAATGACCAGCCCCCCTCTGGCCCAAATGGACATGGTTGTCATAATGGACGGACCGTCCGTTAGTCCGTGAGTCCGTTAGTCCGTTAGTCCGTTAGTCGGTAAGGGTAAAACGAATTTACCTAGCGCTGAATTAGTGCGGGCGCGAGCGCGATTACGGGCGCGAGCGGGTGGGCGCGAGCAGGACGACGGGCGCGAGCGTCCGCGCGAACGCGATGTCACGGGCGCGCTCTGGAGTGCGGGAGAGCGAGGGCGCGTGCGTCGTTCCGGCCGCGCGCGTGCGCGTGCGAACGGGCGCGATCCAGTTGACGGTCGCGAGCACACTTATTGGGCGCGGTCTTGTGGGCGCGAGCTTGGATCGGGCGCGTGCATTCGGGCGAGTGCGCTGCATCGGGCGCCGGCGATCGGGCGCGAGCGCTGCAGGTTAGTAGGGAAAGAGCGACCTCAGGCAACATCACAAGAGAGGGCATGTATTTCAAGAGAGGGCAATTGGGAAGTGCAATGTTTATTGAAAAGTATTGCAAAATTGTGGCAGTTAACCACTTACAAAGAATGTCCCCTCTTATGGAGAACTGAGAATATCACATTGTTGTCACTACTTGCCTACTTCTAAATATGTTTGCGATAACAACACTCTGGGATCTGGAAATTGTAGGGAGGGGCTGTTAGAGTAGCGTGGGCCAACAACAAGGTGGAGCGGTTGTTGGGATCGGGATTTGTGAGCTCTTTCAACACCACCGCAAATCTAGCCTTCCATGCTGCATCTTTGAAAAGGTCGAAGTCGTCCTCGTCCTTCCAAATTATATTTGCTACCACTCCAACCGAGTACGCATCGGCAGCCTCCGTATATAGATGTCTCCTCCTTAGAGTTTCATATGACGTCTCCGAATTTGGCTTACCATAAGTGTACCACAACTCCGGAGCGACAAAAGTACCACGTTCCTTGAAGGCAGCGGTACGCGCCTGAGTAGTTGGGTAACCATAATTTGAAGGAGTTGTCTCACACACCCGACTTGCAAGGCCCCAATCGCATACTCCAATGTAAACTTCGCTCACTTTATCCTCTGGGAAGTGAAGCAAGACGTTTCTAGGGGAGATGTCATTATGCTGCAAATACCCCTTATGGACCCGGTCTATAATACAGATCAGTGCCCAAGCTAGCTTGGCCCTATGGGTGCGGAAGGCCTTAACACGGTCACATGTTTCCATGGGCATATCGGTTTGCTTGTGGATGTTACGGTTCTGAGTACCCTCACCGATATTTGAATTGAACTTGTGCTGAAAATTCTGCAGGCAATCCCCATTCCACCAAAGCGTGTAGACTTCCATCGTCCAGTCATTGACCGCAAAAAACTTAATAACGCCGGGATGGTCAATCCTGCAAACCATGGCTTCTATTGATGTCTCGTACCGCTTGTGGGTCTTGTCAGGAGCCTTGGACGTCTTCCCCGCAAAGACACAAGTCTCAGATATGGTTTGCATGCCAACAATACGTAATTTTTGGACTTTACCATAACCGCCTTCCTTTGTGCCTGACAACGGAACGACCTTGACCCCTCTTGGAACTCCAACCAATGCTCCCCACAAGTACTTCTCCATTGCGCTTTTCAATCCAGCTTCAAGCCATGGCCTCACCCTCGTCCTATTACTCGAGAATCTTGCGCACGAATCCTGGACATATTTGAGCTTCTCTATCTCCTCCTTCTGCGCCCGCGAGTAGCCCTCCTTCAGCTTCTTGTTGACACACTCATAGACATGCACAATGTTCGTAGTGTTTGTTGTTATTTGTTGCTCCATCCACTTAGGGAAATGAAAGTAATGAATACAATCATTATATCTCTCGAAATTGTCCAGCTTCTTCCACAAATACTCTTCCAAATGGGTATTCAAGTCCTTAATTCCGGTCTCCCCCTTCTCAACGTATGTACGAGTAATCATCTCCCGTCTCCGACATCCGTACCACTCCAATGCTAGCTCTCTAACGAAATCCTGGTACCGAGGAGGTGGGTAGTCCGGGTCCCTCTCACTTGCCGACTTCCGATTCTTCTTTCCCGATGAGCTCGATGACGGGTTTGAGCCTGTATGAGATGGTGCTGTGGAGGTTGCCATCACATCATCTACAGGAGCATCAAGATCTACGTAGGCGGGGCGTTTCCCGGATCCACGAGAAACCGACATAGTTGGAATAATGAACTGGACACACAATAAAAAAAAACAAAAGATCCCCCCACCCAATCTGATTGCTCCCACTTCCTACAGTTCCAAGCAGAGCACGTGGAGTCACGGGCTAGGACAAGGAGCCACCAGGAAGAGGAGACTTTGAAAAGTAGAAAATAAGGGTTAAGGGCGCCTTTTATGCTCCCCTCGGCTGATCGCGCCCGTAAGCGCGTACACGCGCGCAAACAGGGCCTCCACACGCGCCCGTCCGCATGCGCCCGTCCGCACGCGCCCGTCGACCGCGTTCGCACGGGGGACTGCCCGCGTCCGTGCCCGTGTGTGCGAGCCCGTGCCCACGTGCGCGCCCGTCAGCCCACATCGGGCGCGCCTAACGACGCCGCAGGCGCCCGTGCCTGCGTGCTCGCGCCCGTAACCCTGCGCGCGCCGGTTATCTGTACGCGCGAGCACGCTTCACGCGCCCGTGACCGCGCAGGCGCCCGTGACCGCGCACGCGCCCGTCCCCGCGCACGCGCCTGTCCCCGCGCACGCGCCCGTCCCCGCGCACGCGCCCGTCCCCGCGCACGCGCCCGACTCCGTGCACTCGCCCGCCTTCCTGTACGCGCCCGTCCACGTGCACGCGCCCGGATATGCAGGGTTACATACACTGTACAGGTTCGGTTACGGTATACTCGTATATTGAACAGAATCCAAAAAAAAATCACTGCGAAATTACTCAATGGAGATATATTAACCGCATTTAGCGCTCAAAAAATAATACAGAGCACAACCATACAATTCCTTTGAGTGTGAGATAATGAACTAGGTTGAATCTAAGTAACAGTATAAGTCTACGTAATAAGAAGGTGCTACCAAAAAAAATAAAAATAAAATTAAGAATAACATAGTATTTTTTTTGGGTTTTTAGCCGGTAGATTGTATGGTTAGATTTACTGCTACTTCATGCGCTAAAAAGGTGACCACAGTCTAGACTCTCCTTGCTTTGCGGGGCTTCTTCTTGCGTGAAGATTGTCTTTTCCGAGCCACAGTGGGCCCCAATTCGTGCCGGATTATCACATCTTCGTCATCTGGCGCCTCATCGCAATCCGGGTCTTCCTCCTCTGAGTGCTCGTTGTCACCTTCATCCTCAGGAGCTCCGACCACTGGAGCTTGTACCTCTCCTTCCACCTCCGATGTAATATTGCGCACTTGCATGGAAACTTCACCCGTATCGCCATCTCTGGCACTTACTAGGCGCTTCATAGGCCTCTCCTATCCGGAATTACCGATGGCTGTGATGCCATCCTCACTGATTATGCGTGTGCGAACAACCCCAGTTCCAGAAGATGGCCCCCCTTCAGTGTACCCTATATAGAATGGGAGGGGATCAGGTCTGGTTCTTTTGCTTGACTTTCGTGTTCCTCCACAGGGTTCTTGTGATGGTGGTTTCCTAACAACCTTGTCTGTGGACTTCTTCGCACCACGTTGGGCCACATTCTGTACGGCGTCGTCTATAGCTAGCGCCACGGGGACTAGCTTGGCGGTGGAGGCACCACGCCGACTACCACCAGCTCGATTGAGTGGAGGCCTCGCCGCTGCAGATGATCTAAGGAGTCGAGCTATTTTTGCGCCCATTGAACTTGTGGGCCTCCGAGCCAGGCCTCCATCCACGATTGTATCTGGTTTGATACCCCCCATACCACTGGGTTGCGATGGAGGCACAATTCGTGCGGGGATTGCGTGAACGGTCCTTCTCTCGTGAGCAGGAGGAATCTCTTGAAGCAAGCTTGAGTCTCCTTGTGCCGGAACGGTTCCCCAGTTGCCCTCCCCACTAACGAGGCCGGTCCAATGAGGTCCATCTACAGCCCGTCCATGACTTCCATCACCCCCTTCGTCACTGTCCTCGTCATCATCGCCAGTATGGATATCGTTGCCAAGATGGTCCTCGCTGGATGAATCATCTGCAACCCCGTCATTGTTCTTGGGATTGATTTGGACTGGAATAGCATCTCCTACGTCACGTGCGTCTCTTCCTTCTGCATTAGCCGCTTCATCAAATACCGGGAGTGTGGGTAATTCGTCTCCATAGATGTTCATGTCCGGGTTTCCCTGGTTATATTTTGGTTCATTGTTGAAGTCGTACGCATCACCGTTATCATCGTGGTTGTTGCGGTCACGAGGATTGTTGCGGTTAGCGTCACCGCGCCCATTGCCATTACCGTCGTTTTGCCCATTCGTGTTAACGTCGACGTTATCATGTCCCCAGACATCATCATCCCCACTGCCTGCGTGGTCAACTGGTATGTAATGATCGTCGTCATCTCCTTCCTCTTCGCTTGGATCTCTCTCCGGATCTGACTCCTCTGACCATGCATTGTTCTCGTACCATCTGAGGGGGTTGGGCTTTGGGCGTTCGCGGAGGAGTCTGCTATTCGTGTAAATGTACACCAAGGCCTCAGACTTCTCCAACCCTAGGCGGTTGCGTACCTTGTTGTGGACAAACGAATACATGCTCCAATTCCGTTCACACGATGAGGCGAAGCAGACCTGAGATAAAATGCGCTTTGCAATGACTGCCAAGGGCCCCCCTCCAATCCTCTGCCACCATTGATGGGGTTCCAGATTCAAACCTCTGATATCGATGGTCACTTCGGGTCTGTAAGGGCCACGTCCCTCGTCGAACTCGATCATCTCTTTCATAAGAACGGCAAATGGAATTCCCATTTGGCCACCCACCTGACGAAACACCCGATTGAGAGCCGCCTTCGCTTCTCCTATGACTTGTAAGCCCTTATGCGTTCTAACCCAAGGGTTCAAGAGCGCCGCGGCATAATGAAGATCGGTATGCATCATGTCCCATCTACGGTCGAACCGGATCTCCATCCTTGTTGCCATGACAGGTGGGAAAAAGCAAGGGGATCCTCGGAGACTGTACACGTGATCCTTTAGGTTGCTCATTGTTGCCTTGCCCATTGCCGGCTGGTTTCCATCGAACGTTCTGAGAGCTACCAGGGCTGGTTTCACTAGGTGCGTGAAGTTGTCACACTGATGCCAGAACCCATCATCACGAATTGTTTGACGCACTACGCTTGCGCGTGCATGATTACGCACCCCCTCGGTTTGGTTGAATAAACCGTCGACATAATCGAACCACTCCGCTGCCATGACCACTTGCTCCAAAGCAAATTTAACCTCCATAAGGCGCGCTATATCATCAGATAGTTACAAGCGAATCTGGTTTCAGCGGGAACCACCAAGGACAACTTCGGTTCAAATTTGCGGAAAAGGGCCATGGGAACATGATGTCTCCGAATGTAATGACACACGTGTTTAGCCTTGGCGACCAAATCCTTCACAAAGACTTCCTTGCCCCAGTCCTCCATAAGAAGATCTAGAATATGGGCACAACAGCCCTGCTTGTACATGTGAGGAAACTCCTCTAGGATATTATCCATGGCGCCAAGCATGTTGGCTGCATTGTCCGTGCAAATCTGGACAACATTCTGAGGGCCAATTTCTCGAATATATTTCTTCATCTCCCCGGCAATATATCCCATTGACTTCTTCTCGCCAGTCGTATCAACAGACCCAAGAAATACATCGCCTGCCGGACATACTAGCATGACATTCATCAACGGTCGGCGATTCACATTATCCCAACCATCAGAGCAAATGGTAGCCCCGTATAACTCGGTCGAGGTTTTCGTACGTTCATCAATCTTTGCCTTGATCAACTTCTTTTTTTCCTTGATGTGCGTTGTTCGCATCGCGTCATACGAAGGAGGACCGTAGTTAAATCCGGCAGCCGCGGTTGTGCTCACCGCCTTAATAAATGATGGGTGCTTGGCCACGTTGAATGCGACGTTGGCTTCGTAAAAGAAGGATGACCACAACATGTCCAGCTCCTTTCGCTTGGCGATCTAGAGTGCTTCACTCATGTCCTGTTGCCGCAAGCTCCTAGTGGTATTCGAGCCGGCCCTACTAGGTGCAGCACAAGAGACATTTTGGTCCTCTTCGGTATCATTATACGAGGGTTCGGATCCACCGTACAGAGTGCCGTGTGTGGAAGCACTGGAACACCCACGTTGAACTGACGCGGGGAACGTTGGCCTCATACCATCCATCTCCTCCTGTGTCAAAGGGCCGGGAATCTTTCCAGCGCAAAACTGAAACTTCCTCTTCACTACGGTAGGTGCCTTTTGGCAAACCCTCGAGATATTGAACTGGTCCCAACCATAATGCTGAAGGCACCTATGCTTCACGTACGAAAAATTGGTCCTGCAATACACACATTGGGCTACCTTATGTGATAGTGACCCTTCCTGGAGCTTGACCGTAAACCATGGTGCCCACTCTCTCGTACCGAGTCTTGGAATGGCTCTAGCCGGAGCAACCACTTCAACCGGTTCAAACGCTTCAACCGGATCCATAGTGAATGATTAGGGAAGTAACGGGACTAATAGGACCAGTAGTACCAAAAGATTATTATCTGAATAACTTAGTGTGTCTGAAAAGTGCTTGACACATTGATTTATGGAGAGAAGAATTTTTACATTCCCCCCACCCAAACCAAGTGTCTCCCCAAGCTAACAGTTTCAAGCAAGGAGCCCTCAAGGAGACCCAGGACATGAAGCACGCAAGGAGGTAGGGTGGATGTCAAATCAAGGGGGCACTTTATATACTGCCGCCCTCGACCGGGCGAGTACTGTTCGGACGGGCGCGACCAAACGGGCGCGCGCGCACCAGAAGATCGGGCGCGCTCCGACGCGAACGGGCGGGCGCAGGTGGGTGCGCGCGATTGCAAGCCGCGTGGCAGATAGCGCGCGCAGGGGAAGACGGGCGGGGGCGGGCGCATGCGGGCGGGGGCGGGCGCACTAAACGGGCGCCCGCACTGATGGGCGCGAGCGCGTGCGGGCGCGTGCAAATGGAACGAGGGAGTTCGGGGGGAGAAATTAGTTCCATGATATGGTTGCAGTGCTCGCGCGCGTGCAATGACGGGCGCGAGTAGTCGGGCACGTGCAAAATCGGGCGCGAGCGGAATGCGGGAGACATTGTGGGAGGGGAAGAGTTTCAGAATCACACGACCGTGCGCGCGCGCGGTTGGTTTGACGGGCGCGATCAGAACGTGCGCGCGCGTACGAGCGCGTGCAAATGGAAAAGAGAGTTCGGGGAGAAAAATTAGTCCCCCACCCAGGTTGCAGTGCTTGCGCGCGTGCAATGTCGGGCGCGAGCAGTCGGGCGCGTGCAAAATCGGGCGCGAGCAGAACGACGGAGACACCGTCGGGTGTTCCACATTTCGGTATCCGTTCGCGCGCTGTTGGTGCGACGGGCGCGAGCAGTTCGCGCGCGCGCGCGCGTACGGCGCAATCCTGGCTTTACTCTCGCTGGAGGCGGGTTTGCGGGCGCGCGGGTACGCACACTACGGGCGCGCGCAAACGCGCGCGTGAATGCGGGCGGGTTCAGAGTTCAAATCCATGTAACATAAAATTCAGTCCATAAGTTAAATACACTTACAATAACTTAAGTTTTCTTACCGTGACTTAAATCTACAGACCATATTAAACATTTTGGTGTGCAACAGAGATATTTATACACTTATCATACGATGGAAGGAGATGAGACAACGGGCGGAATGAATAACATGATTGGCAATTAAAAAAAGGGAGGCCAATGTATTATGTAGGGAGAATAAAAGCGTCTTGAGAACCACGACAATGATTTTGGAAAGAAAATTATCATCCATTGTTTGAGTTTAACAAACATTAAACATGTGAATGTAATCCTAAACCTATCCATACCCCTATGCCTTCTACATGTATTTATATTCCAATATCTTTTTACAGAACGTGGTCTTCACTCATGGATCTCCACGACGTCACGTGCCCGGTGCAGAGGAACTCGATCCACCCTCATCGTGTCGAGCACGAGAGCTACCGGCTGCACTACTTTCTGCCCCATCGTTGGCGATGAGTTTCCGCTTTGCAAAACGAGTTCTCTTCGCTATGCCATCTCCTCCAAGCATTGCTTCCATGAAGTTGTTGTTGCGCATCCGACGGAGCACTGTTACGACCTCCGGAGTATGTTCCGCACATAGGAAATCCACGGCTTGAGTCTTGAACAATATATCCCATTCAGATTCCGCGGTTTGTACTTCCTCAGCGATCCGGAGATCCTCTTCAGTCATGTCTTGCAACTCCTTGATCTGATCCGCAACCAACTCCCCTTTGGAATTCCACTTAAATCCAAGAGGATGGCGGCCGTACTGGAATGTACGAGTTTGAATATCCCAGTGCCCATGTAGCACTTGGTAGAAGAAATTCCTCCTTCCCTTGAGTTCGTCCTCCGTCCCGCCCTTGATGAGTTCGTGGCAGATCCTTACAATCTCCGCAGGATTCTGGTCCCACCTCCACTGATCGCTCATTTGTTTAACATAGGACTGGTGCATTCCCATAAGCCAATTCCAAATCAAATCCTCACCCCACTTGTCCGGAAATCCAGGAATATTTTCCTTATTTTGCTCCCAATGCGGTGGCATCCAATTCACTAGGCCGAATTGCTCATAAAAACGCTTGTGTAAGGGGGCCTTACATACTGCACACCGCCGACGTATCAAGGCATGGGAAATCAAGCATTGTGGATGATACATGCATTGACAGGATCCCAATGACCAGCCCCCCTCTGGCCCAAATAGATTGGTACAAATTGCACACTTGGTTCCATCCAACACATACTTCGCTGGATTGGGCCAGAGCAATCTTGGCTTTGTATTTTTAGGGATCTTCTCATTGGATATGGCGGTCTTGTACTCCCACTCCAACTGCGTCCAATCTATTGCTTTAGCAATCATCGGTATGTCGTCAGGGAACATTTCATCTGGATCTGCCCACGAGGCAAGTCCAAAATCTCTCTTGGAGTTAAGCTAGAGGTAGTCGCGGTCAATCCTCTTGAACTCATCGTGCATCTGTCTGAATTGGTCGACGTTCATGATGCATGCAATCTTCCATTGGTAGTACTGTCTACTCATCTCAATCAGATACTTTCTGAGCATCCCGTTGGTAGCTTGCAATTCGGAGACAGTGGGTACCGATGGCTGTTGAAATCCCAAAGAGTCCTCCGTCTCTTGAGAATCCACGAACATGATTTGCCGCCCGGGGGGGGGGGGGGGGGGTGCATCACTTGACTTGATGACGCGAATGGGATGATTGGCTTACGGGGAACTCGGACCGGGGTATCTTCCAGGAGACCGTGCGTGGCCGATTCAATGATGGCATTCACGTCTTCCTCGTTCATTCGAGGGCTACCAGGGATTGGAGCTTGGCTTGCCTCGGGTACGTAAGTCAGAGCCCTCGCAGATCGAAGTAGCGAAATCTCTTCATTCTGCTTCCGTATAATCTCATTCATCCTATCAGCTTCTTCGTACAAGTTCTGGATCGTCTTCTCCATCTCAGAAATCAACGCATTTTTTCCTTCCAGCTCCTTGTGCAATGCATCGCCTTGCGGGCCCTGGGCATCAGCGGCGGCTATTGTAGCCTCCAACTCATCTGCAAACCCAGTGTCATCATCTTCCATTACATCACTCGGGCCCGCAATCTGTAAATTCAGTACAGGAGGAGCTACATCAACATTGCTCGGGCCCGCAATCTGTGGAACTAATATAGGAGGAGCAACATCAACATTGCTCGGGCCCCCGACGATTGCTGGAGGAGCCTCATGAGGAATACCCGGTCGAGTAGGATTTGCAGGCGGTGCACGATTCCTCGTCGACAAACAGGCAGCTAGCACAGGGTCCTTCTTTTTTAACCGTGTGATTCTAGCATTAGTCGCTGCTCTTGTTTGTGACTGAGGGGGACGGTCTACCGTACCATCATAATCATTATCCTCCCCTGAGTCACTCCATTCAACAGGCGCTTGATCCTCAGGATCATCCAAGTATGCCCAGTCCACACCTAGAAATCTTAGGACCCCTGTAGGTATCGCCATCTCATGTGGACGCCGCTGGACGCTAGGAGTCAACCGTATGGTCCTCCAATCCACCTGCCTATGAAGCACTACCTCGGCATATACCATTCTACAAATAAAGAGCGGAACCTCATTTCTATCGTTCATCTCCTGGTTGTATAGAACCTGCCACACCTCCAAACACCGCCTCCCGAACTGACGGTTC
This sequence comes from Ceratodon purpureus, assembly GCA_014871385.1. NCBI lineage: Eukaryota > Viridiplantae > Streptophyta > Bryopsida > Pseudoditrichales > Ditrichaceae > Ceratodon > Ceratodon purpureus. The sequence continues at coordinate 39,854,100 of CM026426.1, read as the reverse complement.
TTGCAATATTTCATGTTCGCCTTGTTTGAAGTACGATTATTATTATGATGGTGCAACGGGAATAACTTCCCAATGTAGCACCATTCAATGAATTGTTCACACGTTGCTAGAGTCCATGGTTGCGGTGCAGCTTCCCACCCTCTGAATAGCTTTGCTGGATTCAATAAGACATAAACCCTCTTATGTTGGAGGTTTCCATGCCTGACCCGTCCCGCATCCTTTTGCTTTTTCCTCTGCTCTGCCGCCGTGAGCTGATTTGGTTCTTGCCGTTCCATATCTGCTCGAGGTAGATCGTTCTTCGAAGTCTTCCAAAAGTGCAAAATTAAAAGCCTACGACTACCCCAAAACCTCAATCACATTTACAAATTATAAACATTTACAAAATTCTCAAATGTAATACACAGACACCATAGAGTTCTCGAGAACAAAAACAAAGACACGTGTCAGAGTGCTCGGACCCACCTGAGTACCTCGCAATCAGCTACCCGAGGGCTGTTGAAGGCAAGGTGCTCAAAGGGGGGGGGAGTGCAAAATGAGGGGGGAAATCGCCCTTTTATACTCACGGGCGCCAGGGAACGGGCGCGAACAACCTGCTACGGGCGCGAGCGGAAACCCGACGGGCGCGCGCGGGCGCCGACGGCGGGGTTTCGGCCGTGTATACCTTCGCGCCCGCGCGGATATCAACGGGCGCGAGCGGTTCAGTGGCGGGTATATGACTGGCGCGAGCGGGTTTTACTGCGCGCGAGCGGGTACCGACCCAGTCTTCGTCGGGCGCGCCCGGGCGTCGTCCGAGTACCGAAGGGGCGCGCGCGCAGACGTCGATGCGGGCGCGCGGATATTAGTCGGGCGCGATCCAAATTGCACGGGTGCGACCGTCGGGCGCCAACGCTGGATGGACGGGCGCGAGCACTAGTCCAGGATCGGCGCCACCACAAACTAGAGAACTGTTAAAAATCAGCGTAACCAAAGAGAACTTGCAAATTCAGAGCTAAAAAAAAATACTTTATTTATTTTGAAAATTTATCACTTCATTGTAATGTCGATTACAGTGCCATGCACTCTAGGTACCGGTCCTCTAGGTCTTTGAAGTGCGTCTCGAAATGGTTCGTTTGAGCACTAGAGACAATATTAAGGACACAAAGTATTGCCATCTCCTTCTTCAGTTCTTTGATGAGATCGCCAATCTCACAGTCAAGTTCTTCGACAGTCGCTTGGGTTGCCAACTTCTCTTCAGTGGTTGGAGGCAGAGGGCGTCCATTCTCTGCGTAGGCCACCAATTTGTCACGGCGAGAGATCCAATCCTCGAAGAAGTCAATCAGTTGACGGAGTCGCTCCAGAATTGACCAAATCACTGTGTCCGGTCGTTGTGCAGTGCCCGGTGGAGTGGCACCATTCGTTAAACTCATAATCGACTTGATTTGTTGGCAATTGCATAAGTTGGAATTCATGTTGGACGGTACAGCGAATGTTGAGAAACCCACCGTAACACTAAGCAATCAGCTACCCTTGGGCTGTTGAAGGCAAAATGCACAAAGTGGGGGGGGGGTGCGAATCAGTGGAGGAGGGTGGCAATTTATACTCACGAGGCCGACAGTGTAGGCACGAGCAGGTTGGGCGCGCGCAGGCTGGTACGGGCGCGAGCATGTTCATCCTAAGCTACGGGCGCGCGCGACCTTAATCGGGCGAGGGTAATCGGGCGCGATCACCGCGGGCGCGCGAGACTAACGATGGGCGCGATCAACCACATATGACAGGCGCAAATAGGCGCAAAGACGCGCGCGGACACGACGACGGGCGCCACCCATGGTAAACAGTAGTAAACTGTGAGGACAGTAATTTTGCTCGCGGTCGGGAGCCCGTCCGATAAGCGTCCGTCCGATAACCGTCCGTCACGTTCGTCACGTGACTAGACGACAATTTTTTGGCCCGTCCGTCCATTATGACAACCCTGGAAATGGATTGCAACAAATGGGACACTTCGTCCATCCAACACATACTTCTGTGGATTGGGCTAGAGCAATCTGGGCTGCATATTACTATTCTCAGGGATCTTCTCATTGGATTTGGCGGCCTTGTACTCCCACTCCAACCGCGTCCAATCTATTTCCTTACCAATCATCGGTATGTTGTCAGGTAACATTTCATCTGGATCTGCCCACGAGAGAAGTTCGAAATCTCTCTTGGAGTTAAGCTGGAGGTAGTCGCGGTCAATCCTCTTGATCTCACTGTACATGTGTCTGTGACGGTCAACGTTCATGATGCATGCAATCTTCCATTTGTAGTACTGTCTGTTTATCTCGATCAGATACGTTTTGAGCATCCCGTCGGTAGCGTGCAATTTGGAGACAGTGGGTACGTCTGACTGTTGCAATCTCAGAAATCAACGCACTTTTTACTTCTAGCTCGTTCCGCAATGCGTTGCCTTGCTTGCCTTGGGCATCAACGGCGACTATTGTAGCCTCCAACTCATTTGCAAACCCATCGTCATCATCTTCCATTACATCGCTCACGCCCGCAATCTGTGGAATCAATAAAGGATGAGCTACATCAACATTGCTTGGGTCCTCAACGATCGCTAGAGGAGCCTGATGAGGAATACCTTCCCGAGAAGGATTTGCAGGCGGTGCACGATTCCTCGTCGACAAACACGCCGCTAGCTCACGGTCCTTCTTTTTTAACTGTGTGATTCTAGCATTAGTCGCTGCTCTTGTTCGTGACTTATCGGGACGATTTACCGTACCAATATAATCATTATCCGCTTCTAAGTCACTCCAATCAACAAGCGCATGATTCGCAGGATCGTCCAAGTATGCCCAGTCCACACCTGGATATCTTAGGACCCCTGTAGGTATCGCCATCTCTTGTGGATGCTGCCATACGCTAGGAGTCAATCGTATGGTCCTCCAATCCACCTGCCTATGAAGCATCACCTCGGCATATACCATTCTACAAAGAAAGAGCGGAACCTCGTTTTTATCGTTCATCGCCAGGTTGTATAGAACCTGCCACACCTCCAAACACCGCCTCCCGAACTGACGGTTCTTGCAATATTTCATGTTCGCCTTGTTGAGGAACGATTTTTATTATGGCGATGCAACGGGAAAAAATTCCCAATGTGGCACCATTCAATGAATTCCTTTCACGTTGCTAGAAACCACGGTTGCGGTGTAGCTTCCCACCCTCTGAATGCTAGCTTTGCAAGAGTCATCAAGATGTGAACCCTCTTATGCTGGAGGTTTCTATGCCTGGGCCGTCCTGCATCCTTTTGCTTTTTCCTCTGTTCTGCCGCGGTGGGCGGATTTGGTTGTTGTTGTTCCATATCTGCTCCAGGTAGATCGTTCTACGATGTCTTCCAAAAGTGCAAAATTAAAAGCCTACGACTACCCAAAAATCTCAATCATATTTACAAATTATAAACATTTGCAATATTCTCAAATGTACCACACAACCACCATAGAGTTCTGAAGAATAAAAGCGATAACAAGTGTGAAAATGCTGGGACCCACCTAAGTACCAAGCACTCAGCTACTCGGAGGCTGTTGAAGGCGAGGTGCTCAAAGGGGGGGAGTGCAAAATGAGGGGGCGGATTGCCCTTTTATAGTCAAGGGCACCAGGGAACGGGCGCCAGCATCGTGCTACGGGCGCGAGAGGAGACCCTACGGGCACGCGCAGGCAGCGACGGCGGGGTTTCGGCCGTGTATACCTCCGCGCCTCCGCGGGTATCAACGGGCGCGAGCGGTTCAGTGGCGGGTATATGACTGGCGCGAGCGGGTTTTACTGCGCGCGCGCGGGTAGCGGCCTGGTCTTCATCGGGCGACGTCTTGGTACCGAAGGGGCGCGCGCGCAGACGTCGTCCCGGGCACGCGGATATTGATCGGGCGCGATCCGAATTGCACAGGCGCAACCGTCGGGCGCCATTGCTGGATGGACGGGCGCGAGCACTAGTCCAGGACCGGCGCCACCTTAAACTAGAACACTGTTAAAAATCAGAGTAAACCAAAGAGAACTTGCAAATTCAGGGTTAAAAAAAAATACTTTATTTATTTTGAAAATTTATCACTTCATTGTAATGTCAATTACAGTGCCTGCACTCCAGGTGCCGGTCCTCTAGGTCTTTCAAGTGCGTCCCGAAATGGTTCGTTTGAGCACTAGAGACAATATTAAGGACACAAAGTATTGCCATCTCCTTCTTCAGTTCTTTGATGAGATCGCCAATCTCACAGTCAAGTTCTTCGACAATTGCTTAGGTTGCCAATTGCTCTTCAGTGGTTGGAGGCACAGGGCGTCCATTCTCTGCTTAGGCCACCAATTTGTCACGGCGAGAAATCCAATTCTCGAACAACTCAATCAGTTTCCGGAGTCGCTCCAGCATTGACCAAATAACTGTGTCCGTTCGCTGTGCAGTGCCTGGTGGGGTGGCACCATTCGTTAAACTCATGTACCACTTGATTTGTTGGCAATTGCATGCGTTGGAATTCATTTTGGACGGTACAGCGATTGTTGTGAAACCCACCGTAACACTAAGCAATCAGCTACCATCGGGCTGTTGAAGGCAAAATGCACAAAGTGGGGGGGGGGGGTGCGAATCAAGGGAGGGGGGTGGCAATTTATACTCACGGGGGCGAGAGTGTGGGCACGAGCAGGTTGGGCGCGAGCAGGCTGGTACGGGCGCGAGCAGATTCATCCTATGCTACGGGCGCGGGCGACCCTGATCGGGCAAGGGTAATCAGGCGGGATCACTGCGCGCGCTCGAGACAAACAACGGGCGCGGGCGATCCTCATCGGGCGAGGGTAATCGGGTGCGATCACTGCGCGCGCGCGCGAGACAGACGACGGGCGGGATCAACCACTGCTGACGGGCTCGAGCAGACGCAAATACGCGCACGGACGCGACGACGGGCGCCGCCCATGGTGAATAGTAGTAAACTGTGAGGACAGTAATTTTGCTTGCGCGGGAGAGCCCGTCCGATAAGCGTCCGTCCGATAAATGTCCGTCACGTGACTACACGACAATTTTATGGCCCGTTCGTCTATTATGACAACCCTGGTTTGTTCCCTTTACTTCGATCGTTATTGCTCTTCTTGCTGTTGATAGCAGTCATGAGGTCGTTGTGAACCTCTGGTTTCTGACTGTGCACAGACGCATGGAAACTCCAGAATTCTATACTGAGCTCCGAACACCTCAACGTTTGTCTCCTGCCAGCGCTAGATGTTTTAGGATCATTAGCAGTCTATGTACTCTGAATGACAAACTCGTCTTCCAATTTTGCAGTCCAGAGGTTAGTCTACCAAGCCATCTGTGTGGAAGGTGCTCAAGAGAGGTCCTGGAGGGTGTGCAGTTCCTAGAGGCAGTAGAGTGAGCCATCGCCCAACGAAAACACCGCAACCTCAACTACCTTATCGTTTGAAGATGTCAGTGGATACACTATCAAGGGAGCCCTTTGATTACTACAAGGACGTTCCCTTAGATCCTCCTCACAAGGGAGGCAGCACACCTCTGTCACGTGGCATGGCTGCTCACGTTCCTCGGCTTCCTCCTACTCATGCGCTGGACTTGGAGATTGCGGAGAAGCAGCTCCAACTACTGCAATGGAGGCAGGCGATGGAGTTGCAAGAGGCAGGGGGGAACTCCTCGTATTCTCCATCAGGCATGACGGAAAGCTTTGGCCAGCCCTCATACGACTCGCATCAGAAGTCCAGAAGACGGAGTGCCTTGAAGCAACAGCACGCCCACGACGTACCTTTTTGAGATCCAGGAGGGCCTAGGAAACACCTTGTGGAGGTTGATCTGAGGGGACATCCGCAAGGGCAAAATCGGCCATTGTGGCTAACTTGTCTTCTTGGTAATGCCCAGGATTTAGACTTCAGCGAGGACAACTAAAAGAATCTCCCCACCTCCATGTTGTTGGCTGTCAAGGAACGAGTGGACAACACTTTTTATTACCATGGTGACCTTGGCTATGTAACAGAGGAGGCTTTCCACAGCATTCTGAAGGGCCAGTTGAAGGTGAAGAGGTATCAGCTGAAGAAGAGAATGACTGAAGGGAGGGACAGGCCGAAGCACATAAGGCAAGACCATAGGATCAAGTTGTCAAAACTCATCGATTCGGAGAAAAAGGTACAGGAAGCAGAGAGGATGGACCTAAACCGCGCATAAGTGAAGAGACCCTCTTCAGCCGGGCACAATGAGGAATACATTTGCGCTACCTTGGTGATTCTTCAGACTTACTTGCTTTCTTTGTTCAGATTGAACATTCCTTGCTTTCTAGGGTACATTCACTGACCATATGCAATTTTGTTACTCGTGGCAGGCACTTGAGCTGGAGAGAAGTCCAACTAGATTCGAAATAGGGACGGAGCTGGCACGGGTTAAAAATGCTCCTCAAAAAAACCTCTCAGGGAAGGAAACCTCCCCGAGTAGCCGAGTCTCTAATGTCTAGCCAGAGCACGACAGTGATTGGCAAAGATCCATGGAGAAGAACATCGAACGCATAATGGAGCACCTGCAGATTTCCTGTGTCACCCCTATCAAGGCAGCAAGTGCAAAAAGCAGCTCTACCTCAGAGACTAAAGAGACGGACACATCATCAAAGCCAGATGACCTCAAGGAGAGTGCCGCAGTACTGGAGGTTTGAGTCATTTCCTCATGTGTTGCTGTCGTGAACTTGCTGTACTCCTCAATGCTAGCGCATCTTTTCAATTGTAGTGAATTAGTTCCAGCACCATTCGGCATGATTGTTTTATGACTATTCATAGTCACTGATATGTAACCACCTGACCAAGCCTGGCTATGTAACGCAGTACAGAAATTAGTGTACGTGACTATTACTACTAATGGATTAAGTGGTACTGTGACTCTTCGTAGTCATCGTATTCGAATGTATAACCTTCATAGTCACCAAGTGTTCCATGTGACTAGAACAAATGTCTATGTGGGTCCATGACTCCATGCTGACCTCTTGCTTCTGTACTGAGGCGGGATTACAGGAAGGAGGGGAGTGGAAATCGCCGACAACAGACCCGAAGGAGGGAGATGGGCTTCTTACACGCGGTGATGTGCAGGATCCATAGACGGCGGCCACCTCCAACAATCCGGCTAAAGGCACTCTAGATTGTGCTGTCGTAACCGTGGGAGATTCTACCGAACGTGCATCCGTTGTGTACTCTAGTCGGACCTTGAGGACTTCGAAGCCTATGAAGGAGGACATTAGAGCTCAGAAGAAGATGCGCTTGACAGAGGTTGAGAAGCTGAAAAAGGACAACGAGAAGCCAAAGAAACACAGGTCATTCCGGGGGAGCAAAGAGAAGGCTGAAAAGGTAGCCGATACCAAGAACAAGGAAGGCAACATTGGTAGTCAGCAGAACGCGAAAGGAAAGAAGAAGAAAAACATGCAAGAATTTTAAGTGAACATGTAAGTCCGTAGCTCGGTTTAGGGCTTCACAACCATGTAGAACGCGTTACGAGACTTCAGTACATGCAGTTTTTATGTCTGAATCCATTTTTCATAGTACCAATGAAGTTATAAGATATGATTGCTCAGAGAGTCACTAAATTAGAATCAATTAGTATTTGTTGTAATGGGCTTTGAGTAAGGAACTGGAATGGTTAACTTACTCTCGAGGCACTGCCAAAAGCATGATACAGATCTGAGCATAACCGAGGACCTGAATAATGTTGCTGTATTTTGTTTTTTTGTACAAGGTCGTGCAAGAGACCCAGTTTGACCCGGAGTCTGAGAAGGGTGATCCTTCGTGGGCCAAAGTCTTTACAAATTCACCGGTAAGTGTCAAAATTGCATGGTAGCTCGTACGTAGACATTTCTTGCAATATTATGCCTTACTTCTTCAAGAGTTCCGTGTGCATAGTTCGTCACTGTTCATAGTCATTGATATGGAATGCACCTGAAGATGGAGCATCACTGAATGTTCAACCTGTTTCGGGGTTTTTTTAATACAGATCACCACGGGAACTGGGGACTTGCAATTCAAGCCAAGTGACCCTGTGAGACTGAAGGGACTAGAAGACGGCGAGGAGGATAAAGTTGTGGCAGTCGGGAAGGTGCACAATGTAGTTGGGGCTACTCTACACAGGAAAGAAATATTTTCAGGCGCTGTGTCTGTAGAAGTGATTAGGAGCCTAGATAACAACTACCGTTTGTTTTCACCCGTAGATCTAGATGATCCTCCCGTGACCTTGGTAGGACAAGCAATAGGGCATTTTGTCTTGTGGCCCACAGATTTCATGGACATTGATCTGTCCTTCTCCCAAGCAGTTTAGCCCAGCCGAGGTACAGTTCCAATGCATCCTGTTTAATTGGATTATTTTCCTTCCAGTGAAATGTTTTGAATATCATTTGCAGGACCTTACATACTTCTTACAACCGTACTGTTGACTTGTATTAGTCACCACTACATATTATAATACTATTGTAAAATTCAAATCGTTGACTACGCACAGTAGTAAAGAGAGAATTGAGTGAATGGCGTTCGTTTGAACAAGACTACGGAAAGTCAAGTTCTAGTCACGGAAACATCGACTGAAGATTGAAAACTGACTGACGGAAGTGAAATAAACAACTATAGTAGGATTCTACGTAGACAGCAGATGATATGGGTGACTATGTGTAGTACAATATATATGACTATAAATAGTCATATTATGTGAAGTCTATGCATGACGCAATCCAGTCACAACCATACCACTATGCGTAGTGATGTAACATCAGTCACATCACTGTCACCTCACTACAATTAGTCATATCTATTTCGCAATGTCAGCATTTAAGACTACGTATAGTCACTACCATATGTCTCCACATAGTCGAATAAGTTTCAGTAATGACTAGAAATAGTCAGTCATACAATACTATAGCTAGTGATAAAATTGCTGATATTTTTTGTTATAACTTACTAAGCTTAGTCAGATCAATGAGAAGCTATTTTGGTTCTCGTGACTATGGGTAGTGAAATGAACATGACTACAATGAGTCATATTTTCCCCAATCAATATATGACTCAACTAAGTCACCATCTCACTACTATGCATAGTAACAAAACTATTTAGTTGATGACTAAGAAATCACTACAATTAGTCATACAAATCAAGAGTCTCAGTTCATATTAGTGACTCCATACAGTCAAATTTTGGTAATTCGAAATAGTCATGGATACCATTTGAATGACTATGTATCGTCAACAATATATGACTCTACAGAGTCATATTTTCCCAAGTCCCAGAGCAGGTCCCTACTTGAGGTCCCAAAACACCATGGGAACGCAGTATCGGGAACAAAAAATGTCCAATGTGACCGCTAGTCAGATTGTCCGGAGCAACTGACTCAAAATGACTAGAATCAGTATAAGTCACATTTTGGTTTATGCCCTATTACAGTCATAAAACCCAGTCACATTGGGCTGGATTTGTTGTAGTGACGGACGTGCTAAAATAGTACAAACTTTGCACTTCATTCTGAATAGTAAAGCTATAATTTTTTGCAAAATCGATATCAGACACAATTACTCCCTCCGGGACGTTCTTCATCATTAATTGACATTGCTCATCCTGCCACCTTGCTCGGAAGTTGTGGGTGATGAACGTCAACACTGTTTTCTCCATGTACAACAAAAATTCTTTCACAGGAGTATCCCTAAAAGCCTCTCTAAACCGCTTCTTGGGCTTTCCAGTCCTCTTATCAACGCCAACCTTATAGTATTCGAAACACTTCCACTTCACAAGAAACGAGTTAGTACTAGACAACTTGAGAGGGCAAAGGGGAAATAAATGAAAGCCACAGTTTGGACACTCTCCCATGAGACAATCAAGCTTGTGCCACACATCCAGTTCTCCTTTCGGGCACACACAAGATTCCCATATCATTGTAATGCGCTTATAAATTGCCTTGTGTGCATGGCAAACCCCTTCAGCCTCACCCTTACATACTTGACATCGGCAGTTGCACGTGATCCTTGAATGCAATCGCCTTAGTTGATCTCTGAGATGGCTCAATCCAACATTCATGAAGTCCATCTCTACGTGGTATATACAACAGCAGGTATTTTGTTCCTGCAATTTCCGAACCCACCATGGTTTCAACCTCTCGCAGGCTCTCTGTCGCACGTTGCACTCTATATGAGCCTCCAAAAACACCAAAAAAATGTTGTCTGTCGACCACGGAAACATTTTCCAAAAGTGTTATACTTGTTGTAGTAAAAGTAATAAACCTAGGTACAATATGTTCTGAAATCAAGTACAAGTTATACAAAGGATTATATTAAGTACACTATCTTTGGGTTTGTGTTTACATCCAGTACAAGAAATACAACGGTACTTTGAACACACTAACCAAATGTACTGAGTATAGACGACTCCTACACTCGGTGAGTACAACATATACAGAAAATATCTTGGCGTTCATACATTTAATCTTAGTTGTACATCTCCGGTATAGAGGACTTAACACAAATATCACCTACGTACATCGTCAACTACACAACAGAGGTAGTGCGTAGGATGAGGCTCCACCCACAGATTTCGTCCTACCCCGTGTTTAACAACGTCCTTTTTGTTTGGCAAAACCTTGGTTTGCCCGTTCCACCATATTCCAATCTGGAGTCTGACGTAATCTGACAAGCCTCCTCTCTTCTGTCGATTGAGGCGAAGCCAAGGCACTATCTCTTCAGGACTCAACCCATACACTCTTCTATTCATGGCTATAATGATGCTAGACGTAGAAGTATCCAGTACACGTGACAAGGCTGACACTCCATCGACTCCCAAGCTTACTGCCGCATCCAATAAAACACTCTTTCTTGCTAATCGCTCGTTCGAGTTGCCACCTTCACCAGCTGCAGTTCGTTCTTAAAGTTCTCTATGAAACTGTAGGTGACCTTCGCCTCTTGAGGCCTAGGATAATATAGCGTTAATAGAGGCCAAAAAGCATTATGCCTCATGACCCTCTCGGTAGCATCTCTTCTACTAGAAGGACCGGGACAACTCCTCAACTCTCCAACAATATACTTCACTATTCGCAAAGAGATCCAATTCAACTCCCTCATTGACATCTGATTAGGTGTGTCATCATGTAAAGGGTCTGAAGCAAGACCTCGTGTTTCCTCCTCTCTCTCTCTCTCTCTCACGTGCTCTTTGTAGAGCCTTACGTGCTCTTGCTGTCTCTCTAGATACGGCTCTCTGCTCTTCCTCTATCCTGTCTGCAGCAGCCCTGGCTGCATGACCAAGCCAACTAACACCCCCTCGCACTCGTTGCCTCTTTGCAGTATTCCCTATAACCGACACCCTGAATCTGGTAACACATAAAAATGATGAGTACATAGAGGGTGCAGATTATAGCAATGAGCGTAGTACAATCAATGAGGCAATGAAAATGAAACAATTTGAATGTGTCCACATGAAAACGTAAAAGAACTTACCAAACTGTAGTCGCCTGTCAACGCCTAAATGCAATTGACTCGCTGCTACTGGTGGGGGAACCTATGGAAAATTGTACATCAGAAAGAGAAGGCAAGTACTCGTAGCTACTATAGGAATCTAGACTAACGGCGGTTGCAAATAGTGCACGCCTCGGGGACTCTTCAGATACGGTGTTGCATTTGCCTAGATAATAGTCAGGGTTCCCTTGTTTAGAGACTGGGGTTTCTGAAACGTAACAAGAGTCACTAGTCTTGCTATCCAATGTGTACAGAAGGGAGTCTATCTTGGTACTAGCGAAGAGCAATCCCGGAGGGAAGCCTTTTGCAGGGAAGTACGAAGTAATCAGTTTCTGGACAAAGAGGATCTGCTGCCTAGACTTAGACATCGTTTAGCGAACAGTTCTGTAAATCGCATATTCTAGCAAGGAAACAAAACAAGAGCCATGCACAAACTGTAGTTGAATTCCAAGCGACACCGAGTAGACACAGAATACAACAGAGCACAACTACTAGGCTGAGAAGAAGAGAGAATCTAGGGCAGCGCCGACGTGGAGGCCAAGGGGTTGCTAGTGGCGGCGGCATCTTAGGCTCGGCGCCTCTAGAAAATAGGATCTTGATTATCCGTTACCAGAGAATGTACTCACTGTACGTGGAAACTTAGTGTACTCTTTGCATGTACACAGTGCATGTACTCACACCGTGTACACACTGCACATACTAAATTAACTGCCTATTGTGTTCCTTGATAAGAGCCTCGAGTGTAAATATTTTAATTAGTTGTCATTTCCTTCGAATTGACCACTGGACATTGATGTTGCGGATAAATATTGATCCTGTGGACGTTGATGTTGCGGATAAATATTGATCCTATGGACAATATTTATTAGTTTTTAAGCTTTGCGCTTTATAAATGAATCTTGTAAATTTCACGCCAGTTAACATGGATAAACCGAAAGGGTGCTTTAAAATCACTTTTACAGTATGTGAATTTCTAAACGTCCAATATGATGTAGAGGAATGTTTCTTTGTAACAATGTGCATTTGCAAAACAATAAGCAGTGTAGTTGCAGCGACTTAGAGAAATGCAAGATCCTTCAACTTGATTAGATTATACACCTGTTAAAAATGAAAATAGACCCTTGACAGCTTCTGTGCAATTGCGACAGGTACTACAAAAATATCCTAAAACTAATCAGAACCTCGTTTACAAGGGGAGATTTTAGACACATCTTGCATGTGATCACTTTGGAAGAGAACAAGAAATTAACATAACCCTTAACTCATATAAAAATGGAACAATATTGCAAAAACATGGTTCCAGATGTCTACATCTTGCGCAAGCTCTCGTTCATGTTCCAAGCTGATGCGGATGAGGAGCAGAGTGGTTAAGACGCTGGCATTCACTAAGGCAACATGATTCTCGAAGGGCTTCTCGAATTCGAAAACGTCTGCAGGGAATTGAAAATGCTCTTCCAACTCCCGCTTGTCCCACCATAGTTCCACGTCGTCTTCTTCAACAGATGTTGTTCTCAGTATGGCCTTCTATCTATCACCAGGGTCGAACAGTTCGTCCATCTCCCCGAATTTTGATTCCTCTAAAAGTTCTTCGACTTCACCGTTACATCGACTTCCCACCTGAACAAGTTGAACAACAGTATAAGTATCTACAAATCAAAACGTCATGATTGAATATACAAATGCTAATGCCAAATGTGTGGTAGGTTTTTCCAAACCTGTAAAATACGTGCTGAATCCTCCTCCGCTTCTAATAGTCTCATACAAATACCACCCCTTGAGCTCTCTCATTCTCTCTAAACAAAACCCCTACAATTGAATGAACCTAGAACCTAGTAGAAGATGAAGGTGCTAAGACAAGGGTATGTTTAGTGATTGAGGGAAGGCACTGGTGCGCACCCACTTCTGTGCATGCGCAAGCAAAGCAGAAGAAAGGCAATGCAGAAGAAAGACGCACACTTGACTAGGTCTCGATGCTGGAAGAGGTGTGAAAGTTGCAGGGAGAACACAAGGCAACCTCTAACGGTGCTTGGCGTCCTGGAATGTAGGATCTAGGGGCAAGAAATTGATGGTGGAGATGAGCGATGCTCAACACGAACGATCAAGATCTACCGAAGTTCTGTACATTATATACTCTATGTACCTTTTGTATAGATTGAACGCAATCGCATGTATAAAATGAGATGGCGGGAAAATTGTTTTTTCATGTATTCTTTGATTAGCCATTGTAGAACAACCATTGGGCACCAAAATCCGCGCTTAGATCCACAAAAATCTTAATTTTATATACACTTTCCCCCCGCCAACTGAACACTACTAATTATGCAAATTTACACCAAATATGTAATCCCACTTCAATTTTCTAACGGTTTTGAAAAGACCATTCCATTGCCTATTTCCTGCAAGATAATAAGCTAAATTCATGCAATCCCACACAAATATTTCTGTACTTTTCATTTTTTTTTGTACTTGGGACATATGAAGTGAACCTGTCATAAGTACAAAATTAACATGAGCAATCAAGTGTTACAACCCTTTCAACAGTGATAATAAGACCTTCGACATCTTACCTATTCCTTTCTTAGATCAAACCTGCAAAAACATTGAGGCATCATGCTTTATCAAAGTACAAAGCTAAGGTACTCTGCCATATATTGTACTATGACTCAGAAAGTACTAGGGTCTAGCATACTTACACCCACTTGTGCTCCATAGGTCTGTTTGCTATACGTTACTTCTCTTGTGTCATTTGGTTCTTATTTTGTTTTGTTTGATCATGTCATGAATTGTTCTGCTTGATTTGTTTTTGTTTTTTTTTTTTTTTTTTGTTTTTTTTGGGATTTTAAATTTATTAGGTTCACGGATCAGGGACGACATCATGTCGACTGTTCTTGTCATGCAGAGGTCCAGGTCTACTATGGTTTATATGTGTATATGTATGTGGTGGATCATGATTTGGGTTTGGGTTTAGGGAGGTTAGGTTGAGGTTGTGTCTTGCTGTAGAGGAGTGGCATTGTCTGCTCCACTTATCATCTGTTCTTGTCTGTGTTGTTGGAGGTTCGTTGGTAGGCTTTTAGTGTTGATGAAGTAGATTGATTTTGTATTAGGTGCTGCATGAGATTTTTGTGTGGTATGGGAGTATCGTTATGTTGTTCTGGTTTATGGAGCTGAAATAATTGCTGGATGCTTTGTCTAAACCCAACTATAGAGGATGGTAGTGTGTCGAATTTGAGAACTACTTCTACTCCCAGCAAAGCGGCAATTTGCAGCTGATGGGGGAATCCTGAACTGCGATGGGGGGAATCCTGAACTGCGATGGGGGGAATCCTGAACTGCGATGGGGGGAATCCTGAACTGCGATGGGGGGATCGAGTACACCTGACATGTATTGGTCTGAAGGTGATGTTTTAGTTCCTGCAGTGTAGACTTTGTGAGGTTTTGAGGTTTTTGTCGTTATAGTTTACCTTTGAAATATACCGCCATCAATTATTGTGTATGCTAAACGCGACGGAATTTTGAAGTCTTGTGCTTCTTGAACATATTGGGGAATTGATGTCCTATTGTGGTACATTGAAATAAATTTTCTTTGCTCTTGTCTGCCATTATCAGTGATATTTTCATGAAGTGATGTCAGAAATCCTTAGGATATTTCTCTATGGCATGATTGAAATATATGTTTCTTTGCTTTGAATGTGAGAATGAGATAAAAGAACGCTGATTTTGATTTTTGAAAAGTTGGAATGTGAAAGGTTCTTTTTTGATGTAATAGTGTACTTGGGAGAGTGTACTTTTGAACATTCAAAATCTCACTAATCGTGAATGTCAAATTCATTTCCAGGACCATTACAAGCTATGACGCCTCTACATTTCACAAACTTCAAATTTCTAACATTCATAATCGTTTGTCTACAGGTCAGTGCTACTACATATGAGACTAGAAGAAGCAAGAGTATGTTACAGTCCCTACTGAAGTTGTAGACTTTTGGGGATTTTCTTAAGTTGTGTCTCCGTTGCCGTATGATGTTCGCACATGCTGTTGTGCAGCGGCACTAGTGTACGGGTTGGCTGGTCCGTTGTGTTATTCTGATGTTCCATTCTGTGGGTGTGTTGCTCCACTACCTTCTCGGATGAGGCTGTTCGGTGACCCTCAGTGTCGAAGTGGCTAGGACCCTCAGTCTCCAGCAGCATAGAATGAGGTAGCACCTGCAGTGTGGTCCACTCGGACGGGATGTGGCGTTGTCGGAAATCCATGTGCACTGCGCATACCTAATGAATTGCCCGATACACTGGATAGGTGGGCCAAACAAGCCACCATTTCTCCTTGCTTCACTATGGCAAGCCTTGCATTCTCCTAGCGGTTGCTGCGTTTTCGTATAAGCGCTGGTCCTTATCACGTTGATAAGACATTTCAACCGCACTTCAACCGCACTTCAATCTTCAACCTTTCGAGGTCACAACTTGCTTCGGCAATGTTACTCATTTGTTGAGCCATGACTACACCAGTGGCCTTTGTAGCCTATGCTATGATAGCATGACCCAAAACACTTTTGCATTTGATTCCAGTGTTCACAGGGCGGCGCTTCACACCGAACTGTGAAGTGTTGGATGAACCGATAAACTGTGGCGTGATGCCAAGAGGGAGCCCAATGTAAGGTCTAGAATTCGGAGTGTTCGCTCCATCACTTGGTCCATCCCCACGTGACGGCGTCGAGGACATGATGTGCGGAGACCTCGGTGCTGTACTGCCTTCCCTATTGCTGACGTCCTCTGCTTTGGGAAAGTCCATGGGGTCATCGGTTTCTGGTTCGCTTTCAGCCTCCTCATCATGTTGTACTTCTGGTTGATGCGGTCCTCTAAGCTCCTAGTGGTGACCTCTAAACACCTTTCTCATCCAAGCCGCAACCTCTAAAGGGTCGTTGACCTCTAATTTTTAGGCCACCTTAAATCGTCGGAAATAAAAAATTTCAAGTTTTCATCTTTCTATCTTCTTTCTACTACTCTTGGGTTTGAATTTCTATCCCAACTTGTTAAAGAGTTTGACAACAACCAAATTGTTTATAGGTCACCTTTAAGGGAGGACCAAAATTCCACTCGACCTGTAATTGTGATGTAATTGGTCGTCGCAGGCCCTTTTAAGGATTTATAGTAAGGGGACTACTGTGGATACTCTAAGAGCATTCCTATTTGACCTCTAAGCCCTTAAACCTCCATCCGGCTTCATCCTGGTTAGAGGCTTTAGGGTCCTCTAAATTCCTAGTGGAAACCTCTAAACATCTTTCTCATTCAAGCCACGACCTCTAAAGGGACTTCAACCTCTAAATTTCAGCCCATCCTTAAATCTCCGGAAATAGAAAATTTCAAGCTTTCATCTTTCTATCTTCTTTCTACTACACTTGGATTTGGTTTTCTTTTGCAACTTGTCAAAGAGTTTCGCAACAACCAAGCAAAAAAACCGTTTTAAGGTCACCTTTAAGGAAGGATCAAAATTCCACTCAACTTGTAATTGCAATGTAATTGTCCGTCGAAGGAACTTGAAGGGCTTACAGATAAAGGACGACTGGGAATGCTCTAACCTTGATAATATCACCTTTCTTAAACGGGTAGTTCAAGCACCTATCCGCAATCAATGTCTATCCGCTGTCAATGTTGGGGTTACCTCAGTGTTTCTTAATTTGGAGGTCAACAAAATTTGATTACTACTATGATTTGCAAAGAGCTCTGACAAAGGCGGAGATCGCTCGCAGAGTAGGGTTATAAACGGTGCAAAGTGTGTCCATGTTTTATATACCCATACCCTTGGTTTAATAGAACATCTTGATACTGTCACCTAAAATTTTGAAACCAATTTTCATAGTATTGAACTCTCTTGTTATCAATCCTATCACCCTTGTTAATGTCACTTTTTTTTCCCAAAATCCATAATGTAAATGTGATATTACCAAGTATGAATGAATTGTATGTGATGGTTGGATGGACAAATTGTGGTATCCCAAAGGGTCATGCGCACGTCTCGACTCTATTTTCTGACTTTCTTTCATAGATGGGAATACGGAAATTGGGAGTGAGTAGATAAGTCTTGCGTGTGGAAGACGCCAATGCCATTAGCTGTAAGTAAAT
Source organism: Ceratodon purpureus (assembly GCA_014871385.1). Lineage (NCBI taxonomy): Eukaryota > Viridiplantae > Streptophyta > Bryopsida > Pseudoditrichales > Ditrichaceae > Ceratodon > Ceratodon purpureus. Next base: position 39,836,541 of record CM026426.1, on the reverse strand, counting down.
AGGTCTTGTGTGTTCCAGAATTGATTGTCAAAGTGATGCTCATAATGATGTTAGGATATGCTAATGAAGCTTCTCCTTTCCTGCAAATAATTGTTGCTTCTTGGATTTTTTCTTAATCAATACCACACTACTTTGCTACTCATGTTCATTGTTAAGTTTCTATATGCCAGATGCAAGCAAGGATAGATTTTAGTGGTAAATTTTCCAAGTTCATACAAATTGGTGTTGCACATATCACATTTAAAATATGCTCTTGTTGTTATTTACAATTTTGAATTAGGTTTTACATTCAAAACCGGTGAAGTCTTGTGTTTTTTTTTTTCTATTTTACATTTTAATTTTGTTTTGATTTACTAAATATTCTTTTATGATAATATCATATTATGCACATATCTTCAAAATGTGATAATATCAAATATGTCACACCTTGTTTATATCATTGTTTTTGGTGAAACAGATGGTGTGACATTATGAAGGTTAGACTATATTGAGAAAGAGCTCCATTTCTGATACCAATTTGTCCCCTATGAGGCATAATTGACCTACCAAAAACTACACGAGCATAGGCTATCTAGGGTGGGTTACTCCACAACTAGGAATGTAATAGATTGATTATCCAATCTCAACCCAAAAGAAAAAGGCAATAGTGAATATATTGATCAAAGGAAAATGTTCATCCATACAAGAATAAGATTGAGTCACCATAAGCAACGTAACCCCTTTTGCAGCACCTTCTATTTATGAATTTCACTAAGGATTTACCAAAAGCCAAACATTATCAAGAATGACTTTCACATTTTCACATAGAGTGTTTAATGCAATGATATGAACTACTATGGCGACTAGCTTCTAAACATGTCATATTACAATGTTGTTTTAAGAATAAGAAGAAGTTGTGCCATTACCTATAGTAGCAAACATCATCTCTCAACCACAAGCACCAACCACTAATTTGCCAACAATCTCTTTTAGATTTGTGCACAGCTCATGGCTCTATTGCCCAAAATTACTTTCTTTACAATCAAGAGGCATGCTGCCACTCTCTCCCACTTTGTTTTTCCAACATTTAACTTTCTTTAACAACAAAATCACTCTTGGATATCAAGAACTTCTTCATATGCCAAGCTCTCCTTGACAAAATTGGACATTCAACCCTTTAACTTGACAACAATTCCCTTGAATTAGCTTGTAATCAATTAGTTCAAAATTAAAACTATTTTTGTAAAGAAGCAACTTCTAATTTTAATCTAGAGTATAGATTCGCTTAACTTCAATCTCTTTGTTTAACCCTCTGTACATACTCACTATCTATTTTGTACTCTTCTTATTGAAAGTATCATATGTCATTGCAACTTCATCCCTTATTGGCAAGTCTCCATTCAACTTTTTACATTTCTCTCTACTCTAAATTATGGACAGTTCATATGGAAATGCTCAACCATAAGAAGCCAAAACTATTTGCAAGTATCATTAGAGAAAATTTGAGGTCCTAGGATGCCCAAATCCGAAATTGGAATATTCGGATTTTGTCAAAATAAAAATTGCCAAGAAATTCCACATGCACTATGCCATGGTGGAGTATAAGGCGGTGACATCAAATTTTCAATGGGTGGGAGCCAATCGCTGATGGTGGTCCTGGATAATGCTTGTACAGTGAAAAGATAATCGAGTGTCCTTGTTGGGAGTGGGGTGTACCTCGATTTTGGGGCCTTGGCTGTCCTAGGTGGCAACACCTACACACGTGTTGGGGCCGCGTAGTGGATGTCCTTTTGGCAACACCATCACACGTGCTGGAGAGTCGGGACAGGTAGTGGCGCCGGCATTCGATGAACCTTGATGTGACCATAGATGGTCAACAGTGATTTTGGATGGGAAATGTGGGATGATTGATTGTTTGAGTTTAGGAAGAATGAGCTTGCAATTCTAGCTGTGATATTGTTGCTAGTGAGGAACAGTGTCAAAATTCTTTGAATCGAAAGTTCTTGAGGTAGTCAAAAGTTCTTGAGCTTGTTGCCACTGGTTCCGCTGTTGCCATTGTAATGCCATTTCTGCATGCTATGGCCGAAGCTCTCTTGTGTGAAGCTCTCATATGTGTTTATTGCACAGGTACCACGTTGGAAGATCAGTGTTGTACTCGAACTTTAAATACGGGAGGGAGCGTCTGGCGCAAGATGGTGTAACTTGGGAACAAATTGACCAAGTGCGGGAAGAAGACATGGTGGTGCTTCCTTGTTTATTTCAAGGTCTGCCAGTGGCACGGTTTGAAGTTGGTCGAGGGTGGCCGTTGTCACATATTCGTCGAGAGGTTGCTATCACCTTGGGCGACGCGGCTTTAGAGAAAATTCCGCTTTGTGCTCAAGCGAATTGGATATCCAGACGTCAAGGTGAACCGCAGACACGAAGGTTCCAACACTGTATCACAAGTTCTACCACCGTGGACTTTTGAGATAGTAGCACTTACCAGCTAGTTTAGAGCTTAGAGTGGCTAGATCCGCAGGTGTATTTTGAAGTAGACACGTTGTAAACACGCAAGGCAGTTAAACGGATGTAGACCTGGGAAGGTAGTTTTGTATACACTTCAAGCTGAATAGGAACTATGGCTCAGCCAGGGTTGAATTCTAGCTAAATGGTGGAGGTTTCATAAATACACGTTTGTTTTCTACCCAATTATCCATGTTTCAATTTGTATATTCTTAACTAGCTTATTTGTACCATTCTCAGTGTTCACGAAAATGTGCGGTCTGTGTTCACACAAATTCAGAAAACCAGATTTCTCCAACATAGTTAATCAAACCTCAATATTTTCTTCATTGGTGACATATATTACGATGTAATGTGCCTCGCTTTGAATCAGGTGTTCAAGAAATCTGAACAACCTCCAAATACAACACAGAGAATATGATTCAGTCTGCCTTTGTTGCCACTGCTTTTAAAATAATCTGCCTTTGTTGCCGCCACCTGCAAATACAACACAAAGAATATAAACTGCTAGCACTTTCTAAACGACGTCGATGCGAGTTGCATGCATGTCATTTGATTAGAATCGGTCCTTTGGTCACTTATCTTGTCCAATTAGAGTTCATTTATCCTCAGAAAAAAGGCTGATTAAAGTAGTGAAGCAACAACTCCAAAGTATCATTCTTGAGCTGCAAACTCATTCAACAGAAACTAGGTTGTGCCTCAGTGGGTAACATAAAAGAACACAATCATACAAGCCACGCACATATAAACACCGCAAATCCTTCATTGAAAGATTCTCTAGTGCATAGTATGGAGAGTCAACTAAATGAATTCGTCAGTAAGCTCGAGAAGTGGAAACAGAGTGTAGAATTGTAACGCGTGAAGTGGAAACAAGCGAAGTGGAAACAGAGTGAAGTGGAAAGACCATGGAGTGGAAACAAAGGGGAAGTGGAAACGTCCATGAAGTCATGAAGTTGTGAAAAAATGCCAACTTTTTTTTCATCAAAATGTTTAGCACCAAGGCCACGCAGTGAATGGAGTACAGGCTTAGCTATTATAAACACTACAACCACTTTGGTACTAACGCCATGATAATAAAACTCGGCCGCTAACATCTTTGAACTAAACACTAGGTCTGTTCAATACATCTCTAAGGGAAACCCTCCACGGTCGATATGCTCTGCTCAACCAACAAATCCTGTGACACTGGGGAGGAATGTGGAGCTGGTGGCAACTTGCTAGTACTTGGCTTGTTGGAAGAACGGCTTGGCATGTCCTCTGCAGCTGTTAGGCATGGTTCAACGTCTCGAACAAGGCTTGTATCTTCCTGGAGCCCCCTCTTGAACTCTTCTAGCTTTTGTTTTGTTGTTTAGAGGGCAACACATCTAGCATTAGTACTTATTTCTTTAGAGAGACAACGATGTTCCAAACGAACACATGGACAATTCTGGCACATTAAATCATAACTGAAATTGTAAGCATGATACTAAACTAAAAAGAACCTTGGCTAAAATTCTGAAAAATGCAAGGAGCAAAAAAACACTAAAACTTACTGTGATGCGCCAAGGTTGCAACGGCCACATTGACAACTTCATTGTGTATGCTGCCAGCGGGTCGGCTAGCAAGTGGTTTGGGATGTGGGAACGCTAGAATAAATGGAGAAATTAGTGGTTGAGGCGATGGACCCTTTACCTTGACCTTCGTTTTGGCCACCTTTGGAGCTGGTCGACCTAGAGCATCGCCAGCATCTTCTCCCATTCGCTTCACAAAGCCAGAGTCTTCTGGACTCGATAGACATTTGCATTTGCTGTCAGGAGACACTCGACCAGAGCGCTCCAGCCGATCAAACCCCCATGATTCCAACCAACTTGCATCACCGAGTTTGCCGCAGAGAGGGCAATTGCCACGTCCCGAAATCAGCGCTGGAAACAAGCACCAAGGGTGAAACAAACAACCACGTGAATATGGCACTGCACATTTTGAAACAAAGAGGTAGTTGCAGCATCTACACGCTGAGTCAAGGTTAATTTTTAGAGGGACGTCTGCTTCAGACATATTCTTCCCAATTGGGCGTTTCGGCTTGATAGAATGCTGCGCAATTCTCTCAGATGCACAATTCTTCTCGAGTTGGCGCAGCTGCTGTTGGGAACTCCGGTAAGCTGAACTGTCGCGCTCTAAGGTTGATGCCAGCATTGCTGCTTCCTCTTGGGCGGCCTCCAATGCATCGTTGTTTGCAGCAATTGCTTTGTTGATCTCCCGTTGCTCCTTGTCTACATCCGCCTTCTCTTGGAGCTCTCTGGGTGTAGCATGCTTCTTGCTCCTTCTCCGCAGATCTTCCTTCATAGAGTTCAACCGCTCATCCTCGGTTTCCAACGCCAATATTTGGGCATGCAAACCGAGGTGAGCTAACTTCTTCTTGTCTAGCGCAGATGCATACGGCTGGAGTTTTGAAGTCTGCAACTGCAACTCCTTTAGCAATGCATCCACTTTCCTAGCACTGGTGCCAACACCATTGTGAAGATAATTCGTTGCCACCGCCGAGATGATGCCCGCCATCTGTTGCTTCAACGCTGGAGGACTCAGCTTCTGTGGGTTGTTGGCAGCATGGGCTCAGCGTTCTTGATTCACCTTTGCAGCTGCAGAAGCCCAGTTCACGTTGTTTTCTCGCCCACCACTGTAGTAATACACACATGCGCGTAGAAAAGTTTGGTTGAAAGCTTTGTTGTCGGGAGCATCGCCGTATACTCGTTGATACATCCTTAGGTACATATCCCGTACTTAGGAGTCTTTACACCGGTCCAGCAAGTAGCGCGTCTTGTTTGCACCCTCCCTAGGCGGCCAAGTCTCCTCATATGTGTTCGCTGGAACCACCTTCTCCGTGACTTCTTTGGGCGTACAACCTTCCTTGCAAAGTCCTACCACTCCATGGAAGAAATCTTGGTCGTGGACAGCAGCTGATTGGCCCAGCAAGCATGGTGCAGCCAGGACAAGCTTCTCTCTCAAATCTGTTGGAATTTCCTCTAAGTCAAATGGGGCTTCCCAGGTAGACTCTGTATGACACTGTGATGGCACCTCGGACTTGACAACTATTGCCTCACGATCAGTTGCTTCAATTTGCAAAACCGCTTTTCCTCTATTGGGACGATGGGATCTCTTGCCCAAGGGAGACATGGTGGAAACTATTTACCTTGATTACAACACAGCTACAGCAACCATAGCAACAACAAGGAGCGGCAGCAAGCTAGAAGTCTAAAGCAGAGCAGGTGATTGAAACAACTGTGGAAACAATGGTGGATACAGTTCAGAGCAAAGCAACACTAAATCTGGCGAGAATGGTTGATGTACCATAAAGAGGGCATGTATTGAACCTTAAAAAATTGGGGTTGATACATTTAGATGATGGAAGCGCACAACACAGCCCGCAACAAGATGGACACGGTTTGGGACAGTCCTATGACCCCGTAGACTTAGTGGGGCAGTCATTGTCAACTAGGTGAGTAGTACTGGGAATAGCCTGTTGACTTTCATCCCCTCTCTTACGGCTTGTAAAGAACAGTAGTATACTTTGGTTTAAGCCTTTGTTTCCACCGCCTTTAAATCAGTTTGCCTTTGTTTCCACCGCCTTGAATTAGTCTGCCTTTGTTTCCATCAACCTTAATCAGTCTTGAATCAGTCTGTTAGGTTTATTCTGGTCATTGATCCACCCCCTTGATCCAATATATCATCAACAATGATTACCCAAGTATTCTGATGAAGCAATATTGCGTTTGAATGTGTTGGGCTTGACTGAGGCTACAAAAAGGGATGTGGCTAAACAAAATTACATATGTGGCTGAGTGATATTTTGGCAAAATTTCATATGTGGCTGGTGAATTTTGGCATTGAGATCTTTTAGAGAGATATTTTAAAATTAGTACTGTTGGGAACTCCGGTAAGTTGAACTGTCGAGGGACTCTTGGATTTAGTGAAATGTCAAGGGGCAAAACAATTTATTTAGATTAATTACTGCGTAGGAGGTTGTTGTGAAATTCATGTTTGACTTGAAATTTAAAGTGATGAGTATTGTAAAAACTGATTCGGTATTTTTACTGACTCGTCTGACTTCAAAAATTTCTAATTTTCTTCGAATAGTTTCAAACATTTATTTTGTGCCTTAGCATGCTAATGTACATAAATTCTGCATCAACATCCTCTACAATTTATCAAAACTGTATTCAATATATACTTCCTCATAAGTCCATCATTACAATTCATCCACGTTTAGATTAAACCTCCAAAATTCTACACATAGTAATTTCAAATACAAGATAACATGAAGAACTATTGAATTCTCAACAGTACAAGCACTTCGAAACAAAAATGACAACTAGGTGATAAAGCCGATGACTGAAAAGAATGATCAAGAGGTGAATTCAAACCGTGCTTGCTTTTTCAATTGCAAGATTGCTTCAGAAACCAGCATGAAGTTCATACAAGACATCTACGTTCAAAGTAAAATGTGACCATGATATATACCAAATCCGAGAATGGTGCTAAAATATTGAAGAGTCTCTGAAAACCCTACATCAGTCAGAGGTAAAGAAACACCCAAGGGCCAAGATTATAGCAAGTGTACCAAACACAAAACTACTGAAACACTGGTAGACTGTCCCAGCATACAATAGGTGTAGACAGTTACATAAAGAAAATTGATTGTTTGGTGCTTCATTTCTAGAGTCCTTGGCTTCATTCTACTGTCCTCGTTTCGATTCAACTTGGTGAAGCTGCTCTTGGGAACATAGGATGGCTGAACTGTCGCGCTCTATGATTGATGCCAGCTTCACTGCTTCCTCTTGGGCTGCCTCCAACGTGGCGATGTTGGCAGCAATAGCTTTGCTGATCTCCCGTTGCTCCTTGTCTACACCCACCTTCTCTTTAAGCTCTCCGGCTGTAGCAAACTGTCTGCTCCTTTTCCGCATATCATCCTTCATGGAATTCAGTCGCTCATCCTCTGTTTCCAACGCCAAAATCCGGGCTTGCAAACGAGTGTGAGCTACCTTCTTCTCCTCTAGTGCAGATGCAAACTGCTGGAGTTCTGAAGTCTTCAATTCCAACTCCTTTAGAAATGCGTCCACTTTCCTTGTACCAGTGACAAAACTGTTAGCCAATAATTGCAAGAAGCCGCCATTTCTACAAAGAATGCAAATACTCTACATGGCATACCAAGGAGTAGTAAGTGTGACTTACACGAACTTGAACTTCCACGAGCTGTTGCCTCCAAACTCTTCTTCACGTTGGAGACATCCTCCTCTATCTCTACTGTAAGAGGGAGCCCAAATTGAGCCATCCAAGCCCCAGTGAAGGACGTACAACAGCGTGGACAGCTGGGTCGCTTTAACTGTAGCAACACTGCAATGCACGTTGGATGAAATCCACACCCACAAGAACCGACAACAATAGCACACGCTACAAATCCATGTTTCCCACATCCTGCGCACAGTTTCAACTTTGACTCTGTTGGCAACTTAGGCAATGACGTCCTTGTTGGATACAGAAATGGAGCTCTTGTTTGCAGCATCAAGGTGGAATTCTGAAGGTTCAGCAACTTCTCCTTGTTGGCAGCAATGGCACGAGCTGCTCGCTCAACTGCATTGGCAGCCTCTGGCAACTTGCTAGTCTCAATGACTAGTATGGATTCCTCCGTCTTCTGTAGCGAATCTGACATTTCAATCAGCTTCTCCAATAAATCCTTTCCCTCACGCCACTTCTGAGCGGACAGCTGGTTGGTACCTCTTAGTTTCAGCTCATTTGCCGCTGCATAAGCTTCATTATACTCTTCTTGAATCGCACTCATTTGTTCGCCATTGGAGAGAAGTCCTTCTTTCAACTTAATCATAGTCTGCAGCAGATCGTCTTGGACAGCCATTGCTTCTTCCTGAAGCTTGTAACAATCTCTCAAGGCTGTCTCTACCTCGCGTATAGCCTGATCACTCTGCAACTTAGGCAATTTAGGGTGTTTAGCGGAGCTCCTCTTGAATCCAGTTGCCACTTTGTTGGCAGCAACGACGACGTATAAGGAGGCCAGTTGCTCCCGCATCGCCATAGGGCCCAATTTGTGGCGGTTTAGGGACTTAGTGGACATTCGACTTTTGTGCCTCTTCACAACCTCTGCCACCCAATCAACCTTGACATTGTGCACAAATGTCGCATAGCAAGCCCGTAAAAACCTTATAGAAAAGGAACTGTTGGTCGGGTGGCCTCCATAGACAAGCCTGTAGTGCTCACAGAACTGTGCGGCTTGGTCCTGGTCAACACAGTTGTCAATTGCAAACCTGTACTTGTCTGTTGAAGGCGACCACTTTGTGAGAATTTAGGCGTCAGAAACAGCTGCCACCGTCTGGACTTGGTCTACTTCAACACCATGGTTACAAAGTCCACAAATAAGGGTGAAGAATCGCTTGTCATAGACACCCTCACGGCCTTTAAGCATGGGCGCCACAGCATACATTCGTTGTTGAAGATCTTCCAGAATTCCATCCAACATAATTGGCTCTTGGAATTCATCGCTGTTAATGTCTCCCCTGTCAATAGAAACAGTGTCGTCTCCAACATCGCTGGGGCCTGTTTCCAACATCATTGGGCCCACAACATCTGCTCCATCGTGAAGCTGCATCGAATCCCCTCTACACTTGCGAATGGGTCTCCTCATATCTGCAACCAGATTCAAGCAATCGCAACTTTTGTTAAAACTAGAAGCCACGACTGAATACAACATCTAATTCAAAGGCCATACACGATGACAACAACATTGTGGCACTTCAACATCTACAACAAGCTGAATGGTTCTAAAATACCATACTAAATAGAATTACCTTGTGTTGCGTACTACTATCTGCACTCCCCTTCTGCAACTTTAGAAGTTAAGAAATGATCAAAATCTGCAGCCCACCTAAAATAAGTTCGGATGATCAAAATCTGCAGCCCACTTAAAATAAGTTCGGATGATCAAAATCTGCAGCCCACTTAAAATAAGTTCGAGGTATATATTGGAATCAGTCTATCACTTACACATCTAGACCACAACACATAGTGCTGTTAATACAACTGAAGTCCTATCCATCAGCAACCAACAAGAGAATTCCAACAAAAGGAAAAAAAACAGCATGGAAACAACCCTGACCTGATTGGAAGGATTACTGCGTCCTAGAGGTTGTTGAGAAGTTCCAAACAGTCCGGAAATATGGAATGGTAATTGATCGGTATTAAGTGCTCAATGATCAAATCACACAAAAGAACACAAATACGAATTATACCTTTAAAATTAGTAACAGTGGCAACGATGACAGTTAGCAACAGTGGCAACGATGACAACAAGATTCGAGGCACTTCAACATCTACAGCAAGCTCAATGGTTCTAAAATACTATAGTGAATAGAATATCTCTGACAGTTCTAGCATTCCCAAAACGAAATTCAACATCTCAAAAGTTAAAACACATCGAACATGGACCATTACAGAGTACTCACTACACCACCAAAACTACCAAAAAAAAATAAAATAAATAAAAATAAATAAAACTGCCAATATAACAAACTGATCTCCATTCAATCACATACTCATCCCAATCTCTCTCATATCCATGCAACATGCCAACAAGGCTATCAAATCCCAACTCATACCTCTAACAAGAAAAAAAATCAAAACTGGTCTCAATGGTTCTTAAGCAATCTAAAGTATCAGTTTCCAAAACCAGTAATGATTAGCTGCAGCATAGCGACAAAAAAGACAAGACGAAATTGGAGATAGCAATACCTGCAATGAAAAAAGGAAAAAAAGTTGCAGCCGAAACTATTGGCCTCCAAATCCCGCCCACAAAAACAGGAGACGCACCAATCTTTGGCTTCAAAGTTCACTGGCCCTTTTGATGCAAACAAGCAGTCGGTAGCTGCGACATGGGAATGAAAAAAGTCAATGTCCCTTGCGTTTGCTGGCAACACCTCATACATGGTCCAACACAGTGGCAACGATCTTTGTTGGGTGCGGCATTAGCAATAGTGGCAACGATGACAACAAGATTCAAGGCACTTCAATATCTACACTATCGCTCAATGGTTATAAAATAGTATACTGAATTTGAATATCTTTGCCAGTTCTAGCATTCCCAAAACAAAATTCTACATCTCAAAACAATTCATATATGCACCATTATAGAGTACTCACTACACCACCAAAAGGACAAGACGATAATGGAGATAGCAATACCTGCAACATACAAATCCCGCCCATAAAAACAGTCCAAAACACTAGTCTTTGGCTTCAAAGTTCACTGTCCGTTTTGGTATCTAAAATTAGTAACAGTGGCAACGATGACAGTTAGCAATAGTGGCAACCATGACAACCACAAAACCAACAAACAATCTCAATGAGTACTTTAGAATCTTCAAAAAACTCACCAAATCAGTTGAACCAAGTTCAACCACCCCATTCATAGTTGGCACACAATTTTGAAGCAAGAACGTCACTGCAATCCTCCCAAAAATACCTATCTATCTTGTTCTTCTTGTGATATCTCCTGCTACCCTTTCTACATGTTGTGTAAGAACTTTGGATCTTTAGCCAAGCTCGCTTTGAATTTTTCATAGTCTGCCGCAGCCTACTTGTCAACTGCCTCTGCTTTCTGCACACTAATGAGCATCAGTTTGTCAACACCCCATGATGCTCTGAAAATTATTGTCAGTGAATAAAGTAGAACAAGAGAAGGATGATTCTCGTGGTTGCTTCAATTTTGTTTTGAACAAGCAAGGGAACACTTCACACCTTCTTGGCGTTCTTATTCAATTCGTTCCCATCCTTCTCGTGACGAAGCACACCACGGTCATCAAATGTGAAGTCTCCATTGGAACTCCTCTCGAGTCTTAAAGTGTTCACTTGGAGATAGGAAAGCTGATTTGTGTTTCTCAAGCAATTTTGCCTGTTTCAAAGCCAACGGTCCGAGAGATAAATTAGAACCAGGAACAGAAAGTGTAATATTGCAAAGCTAAGCAACAGAATGGTTACGAGGCACGATTCCTTAGACCCAATAGAATTGGGTGGTGAGTGCAAAGGGCCCGGATGAAAATCAATTTCCAAGACAACCATTGTAAGAACTCACTCACCAAAACATGATGTTATGACGTGTAGAAGGTGGGTATTCTTTAATAAAGAAGCGATCAAACAATGAAAGGTGAACTTCAAAAAGCATGAACTTACAACTGAAATTTTGGAGTCGTCTGATCTCCACTTAGAAATTGTGGGCCACTTGGACCACAACTGTCTCATCTGCTTCACTACAAGTCGACACTCTAGACTCCATGACATATATTAGTGATTGCTGTATGCCACATGGTGTTGCCACAATTGCTTTGCTGTTGTTGAAAAGTTCCAAATAGTCCTGAAATAATGTTTACAGTGTGGAAACATTAGCTCACACTCTGGAAACAATCAAATGTTGCCGATTCGCAACAAAAGTGTACACAAGATCCTTCACTAGTGTCGAGACTTAGTTGCAGACTTACATCCACCTAAATCACTGTTTGCTCAAGCTGAATTCCTTTCCTGACATGTCCTCCGCTGTCCCTCTTTTTCTAGCTCTGATCGATATGTCTTTTGCGGGCAACTGCCAACACATTACGTGATGCGTCGATTCATGTTGGGTGCGGTAGTAGCAACCTCAGAATTGTAGACGTTGTTTGAAACCCCTAAACCTGCAATGCGATCTCTAGTGCCATGCTTGCTGGAGCAGGGGTTGGGAGGAATTCAATACAGCTGCTGCTTTGATGCCAACAGCTTGATTTCACTCATTTAAGCCGCCATTGTCTTGAGCTGAACTTCTCAAGCTGTCACGCTTCACTCAATCGCACTATCATCACTTTGCGAACTGAATGAGATTTTTTGGATGAGATTTTAAATTTCATTTGATTCTTTTCGTTCTTTTCTTTCTTTGGGACATTCTTAAATACAAATAATATTTTACCATGTTTTCAGTTTTTATGGGATTTCCGTTGTTTGTAGAGGTCATTCAATAATTTATTTTTATTTTTTTGGTTTTTCTAAATATCTATCGCTTCATTTCATTCTTTTAATTGAGTCTATTGTTTTTTAATATGATCTAGTGATTAATTTTTAAAATAGCTCATGGCATTTTAAAATGCTCTACATGCTTTTGGTTCTTTTTCTGTTTGTGTGACATTCTTAAATTTTATTTTCTCCTCTTCATCTTTTTATGTATTTTTCGTTATTCTTTTCAATCATTTAGTGATTTTTTTTTATTTCTTTTACAGTTTTAAATATTATTTTTTACCATCCGCACTTTTATTTAATTTACATATTTTTTTAAATACTTTAGTAATTACTTGTTTAAGCAGCTTTTGGCATGGTTGAATATCATTGATGCAATTCATGCTTTTCATTTTCAAATATCAAGTTGATGCTTTAGTGTATTTTTCGTTATTCTTTTCAATCATTCAATGATTGTTTTTTTTTTTTTTTTAAATTTTAAATATTATTTTTTACATTTCATACTTTTATTTAATTTACATTTTTTTTACAAGGATCTAGTGATTACTTGTTGAAGTACCTTTTAGCAACTTTGACTCTCATTGATGCGATTTATGTTTTTTATTTTCAAATATCAATTGATGCTTTTTTAATCTATCTAGTAGTGTCTTTTTGAATTTGTTAAATTTCTATCTTGCGAATTTGTCTCAACTTCTCAATTCCAATTTTACATTTCTTTTTAAGCTTTTTAAAGTTTTAATCGTTTGACCATAGACACTTGTATCATCATTTTCTAGATGTGGATTATTTGAGAGCGATAAAATGCTCCTTCATTTGCGGCAAATCAATAGTAGATGTGTTCATCACATTACACATTACAACTCTCACTGTAATGTTGTCCATCATATTACACTTAACAACTCTCTCACCATTGAAGTCTTTGTAGAGCCGGCAGTTCTTGTTGTGGGATGGGCATGGAGATGTAAGAATGCTTGACTAAATCATCCTGTTATCTCGTCAACACTCTCACTTTTGATGTTTTTTATTGATTGATTTGCAACTCCGTGTTTATTTTACAGGGCTCCATGCAAGAGGACACGGACACAGGTTCTTAACCCATGTTGTGTTTATTTAGCTTCACTTCTTAATCCTCACTTCTTAAATTAATACACCAAGTATTGCAAAAAATCAATACACTAATTAATGCAAAAATTCTTGCGTAAATCTAAGCACAAATTGATACAATAAATAAATGTACTAGCTAGTGCATAAATTAATGCACAATTTAATCATAAATTATTGCATATTTTGTGCAAAAACTAATGTTCAACTCAATGAAACAATTTTTGGCACCATTTAAAGCAAAAATCATTGTTCAATTAAGTGCAAAAATTGATGCAACCTTTAGTGCATAAATTAATGCTGTCCATAAGTGCGCAAATTAATGCAATCTTAAGAGCATGAATTTATGCAATATTTAGTGCATAAATAAATGCAACATTTAGTGCAAATTTCTAATAATTTTGCACTTCTATAATATAAAACAACTTCTATTTTAAATTGTTTACCATTTCATTCTTTTAATTTTTGGCAACAACTAGTTAACTCAAAATTGACGAGTAGATCTTTCAATATCATAGCTATGTAGATTGTATTTCTATGTTGATAAAAAATGTAGTCAAGTTATCATTAATATTTTATAATCAATTTTTAAAAATAGTTTAATTAAAATTTTGTAATGGATAGAATGTAAACAAAATTCTTTTGAAGGTTGATTAGAAAGTAAGACTTATTCATTAGGATATTTTGACTTTGCAAAAGCAACTTGACATAGTTGTGACATTATCCTTAAAAATCCTTATACAAATCGTAGCCATTCGGTATAAGAATTTAAAGAACTTAGAATTTTCATTTGACTGATGAAAACATTTAATTCTACTATTGATAATTAAATGGCTAGAAATCAAGGCGGTGGCAACAAAGGCAAACTGATTTAAAGGTGGTGGCAACAATGAATGCAAACTCTAAAACTTAGAGTACTGTTGGGAACTCCGGTAAGTTTAGCAATTACTAAATGACTAAATTCCATAGTTACCAATTTTTGAATGAGTACTGTTGGAAACTTCTTAATCACACTTTGGCAAATTTTTAATTTCCTTTCAAAAAAGGACTAAGTACTGTATGAAAACGGAAAAAATAAAAAAAAATAAAAAATAATAAATTTTGCACCATCAACTGCGCTCCGGAAAGCGTGGTGGGGTGGGTGTCGGAGAATGGATTCGAACCCGACACTAGCACCCGGGGGTTGCCACGACAGTTCGAACCTAAAGCCTCGGATCACCAAGCCACCAAGGCTTTGACTGGGGATATGTACACCATCAACATATTTATATAAAACTTGAGATCCTTCTGCAAACAATATGGGACCCTTGAAGTCAGACGAGTCAGTAAAAATACAGAATCAGTTTTTATGATACTCATCACTTTAAATTTCAAGTCAAACATGAATAACAAACATGAATTTCACAACAACCTCCCACGCAGTAATTAATCTAAATAAATTGTTTTGCCCCTTGACATTTTACTAAATCCAAGAGTCCCTCGACAGTTCAACTTACCCGAGTTCTCAATAGTACTAATTCTAAAATATCTCTCTAAAAGATCTCAATGCCAAAATTCACCAAAATTATAACCAGATAAGCACATCGAAAGAAATCTCGTTGTAAGCTTTAGACTCCAATGTGAAACCTCAAGAGCCGTATAACCACTTTTACTTGGAATTTGGTAGTTTAGCAATTACTAAATGAGTAAATTACTAATTTCCCTGATTGATTAATGTTGCTTGATTAATTAGTAATTGTGCATTAGCTTTAGACTCCAATGTAAATCCTCAAGAGGCCAATTTCCACTCTCACCTAGAATTTGATTAGCAAATAAACTTTTACTTTTACTTTTCCACTTTTACTTCTGATTGGCAAATTTTAAGTTCTAGAAAGTAAAAAGTCCCAGCTTTAGGGGTTGGGCGTCCACGAATTAGGTCAAGGGTCAAGCAGAGGGTTGTGGCCGTGATTATTTTATAAACATAGGGTTGTGGCCGTGATTATTTTATAACCATAGGGTTGTGGCCTTGAGGGTTTTACCAGAGAGCTGTGGCCATGTGTGTTGCTACCAAAGGGTTGTGGCCGTGTGTGTTGCTACCAAAGGGTTGTGGCCGTGTGTGTTGCTACCAAAGGGTTGTGGCCGTGTGTGTTGCTACCAAAGGGTTGTGGCCGTGTGTGTTGCTACCAAAGGGTTGTGGCCGTATGTGTTGCTACCAGAGGGTTGTGGCCGTGTGTGTTGCTTCATTTAGTATAGTATTTTAGAACCAGGTTTGTGAAGGGCAAATTTCGTGAGGTGCGCGAGCTTGTTGCTGTGCTGTAAGTAATGCTGTGGTTGCAGAATGTCAAACCTATTTGTACATGGCTCGTGAATCGATTTCTGCATGTTGTTTTCTTGCTCTGTGTTGGACTGGAGATAATAGTTTACTAATGGGACGCAATGTCTAGTTTAGTTAGAAAATGTTTTTTTAGGATCAAGAGGGAATGGCAATTTGATGATAAACCTATTTGTGCTGCAGAATGTCAAACCTATTTGTGTAGCGGCGATCTAAATCTTTGGTGAAAGAGAAAGCGGTGGCACACGAGGAGGAGCTGCAGCTCGATTTTGCGAAGGGGAACACAAATCTGCCGAAGGTGAAGACGGAGCCAGGGCCGGAAGGGATCACGAGCTATGAGTGGGAGACTCTCTTCAAACTGGATGGGATTCCACAAAAGCTTCGTGAGCGCCTCCAGGCTAAGGCTCCGTTGCTGCTGGGGAAGGACGACAACAGGTACCCACCTACCTTTTTTGTGGAGGCTTTTGGGCTCAGCAATGAAGGACCCATGCCCAAAAAGGTCACCGAAGCTATGGTGCCTGGCTCTTGGTACGATAAGATATGGCCTCCTGGAGATGGTGTCAACAAAAATCGACACTACTTTAAGCAATGCTGTGATGAAGTAGCCTTGAAGACGTACAACCAATGCTACATGGAGGTGTATGGGGAAGCTTCGGACAAGAAGGCCTTGAGTCAATTATTCTTGCGGGCTTGCATTTACCATTTCAAGGAGGGGCACCTAGTCAATTGGGCCGGGGCAGCGGCTCAGATTCTAGAGGAATGTTTCCAACATGCATCATTAAATCCCTTGAAGCTGCGACCCCTAGCTCTCCGTTACCTGGTCGAGCGAATTCTCAAGGAGGTGGCAACGTTCTTGAAGGATGGAGGATGCGATACTTGGAGTGATGGTGGAGGGGCCGCTTCTGTTGGCAACGTCAAGGAACCGCACTAAGAAGGAAGTACTGGTGGCAATACGAAGGGCTGTGCACTAAGATCGAAGAATTGCTCGAGGAGGTGGTGCGTAAGACGGCCGAGCTTCAAGCTGCGTAGAAAGAGATGGAGACGAAGTAGCAATCCCTATTGCAGATGGATGAGAGGATTTGCTACTTTGAGGCCGAGGATGAGCGCCTCCAACAGCATGCAATGCTCTTGCGGAAGAAGAGTAAGGAGCTACAGCGGGCCGGGGATGTAGAGGAGAAGATTCTGAATGATAGGGAGATCCGCAAGGTCGGGGGGGAGATTCAAGCAAACATCTTGGAGTGGGATGCGGCTGACCTCGTCAGGACTTCAGCAAAGAAAGATGTAGATGTGGCTGCAATGAAGTACAAGAAGGTGGAGGAGGAAATCGCAGACCTGCAGGAGAAGTGCAAAGCCGAAGAACTTGCTCAAGCCTCCATCAAGCCAAAGGCGCCTGATAGAAACAACGGAGGAGATGGGGGTGGGGACCCTGTTCTTCAAGTGGACAAACCTTGTCCTCCGTGCCACCTCAAGTTTGTTGCGAACACCATCTTCCCTTTTTCTTGTGGTTGTTTGTTCCACCCTTGGTGTCTGTGGGCAGAGCTTCTTGCAGGAGGTTGTGTGTGTCCTCTGTGCAAACAGGAAGGTGACCCTCGGTGGATGGCAGCACGGGGTTTGATGTGTCGGCACCAAAGCCAGAAGCCAGCAAAGACACCACTGCCAACGTTCCTCTACACCAAAGCTAGAAGTCGGCGAAGACACCACTACCAACGTGACCTCTACTCCAGCTGTGGACCCATATGCATATGAATCTGACGAAGACGCTGACATGCCTCTCTCGACGAAGAGACTCGGGTCTGATTCATTTGAGTGTGAACCGCTTCTAAAGATGGCGAAATTAGACCCACAACTGTGCTTGGTGAGGGTGAATCATCTCAGGCTGGAGCGACATTGAACTCAGAGCCCTCACTTGAGCTTGGTAAGGCTCAACATAAAATCTCCACTCCTTTATCTTGTCCTACTGAATACATTTCGGATTTTCCTTGTTTTCTGCCCCCCCTAAAACTGCCTGAAGATTTTCCTTGCTTTGAGACACTACAGCTAAAACCTTCTAACAAGAACAAGCAAATTTCTTTTAGGAAGATAGAAGCGGTTGCTAAAGCTGTGGCGTACTTATTTCTTCACAGTTCGTTCCTCGTCACACTTTTTAGTTTCCACCATAGTTATTTGTAGCCAGTTAGTTGTAGAGCTCTTTGTTTGCAAGGCTCGTAACAATAATATCCGTTATTGTTGTTGGAAACTCACTTACCACAGGTTGTTGCTAATGTCCGGAATGGATCTAGTCTGTTTCCAACAGCAAATGAGCAGGTAGCCAAAGGGGAGGAGGAACATGGCAAATTAATGGATGAGGAGGTAGAGAGGCAAAGTGGAGGGCAGTCGGAGCCGATGGAGGTTGATGTTACCGTGGCCAAACCTATCACTGTAGGACTCCTTTGCAGACTATCTATTCCAAGTGGAATAGTCACGGATGTCCCCATGGGAACTGACCGAGCACAGGGTCTTCGCGCGGAGTCTCCAGTTCCCGTATCTTCAGGCTCAGAGTAGTCTCCTCAAGGTTCTCCCAATGCCGGCAAGGATAGATGCGTTGGACAACTACGCTCTCAAACTCCTCTTTTTTTTTTTGAAGTTTTTTTTTGAAGTTTTTTTTGAAGTTAGCTCTGTGACTCTGGTTGGCCTACTCGGTACCCGCTTGTAGAACAGTGAGATATAGGACCTCTTAATAGAATTACTGACACTGTTCATTGATATTCAAGCGTCCACTTTACACATCAATGATTAACCAATTTCACTTTACATAAGGAGCACAGTTCATCCTCTCACTCAACATCTGATTGTCAATATGACTTCTTTTAAGGTAGTCATACTACCAACTCACAAATCTACATATCCAGTGCATAACACTTTCAGTTTGTTATGTGGAATATGAAATTGCATTTCAATATGCAAAAGTCTTGTTTCCAGTTTGAATTCCTGAACTGGCAGGTTTCCAACGCATATCCTGCTATCTGGACATTTGATGGTTCGAGTACCTTGAAGACCTTCGTATACCAAATTCTCAAAATTAATAGTTGGTTTACTCAAGGTGTACACATGACAAGGGTAAAAATACCATCCACGAATGCGCTTAACATAACATTTGCTGTGGAAGCTTTGTAGTAAACTGAATGGGGAATTCAAGGAATACAATCTGTAATGAAATGAATGCAATCTGTATTGAAATGAATACAATCTGTAATGAAATAAACAATATGAAATGAATGAGAAGGTGATATTCCTAGCAATAGTTGGCGTTCTTTTTTTTTTGGCGTTTTGTTTAGAGACCGCTACTCTGTTCTACAACTGAATTCTAATTGAGAATGGTACATGAGCGACGATAAGAAGATTAAACAGAATGTTTTGGAAAGATTAAACAAAATTTTAGTCTAAAAACACCATCCATTATACTCCTAGTCACTTCTGCACGATGTTGATAAGCACCATGAACTCATTTTTGCAAAATGAACTATTCAAGTGCAGTGAACATTGTTCCAAGTCTGAAGCAGATCTATATTTCAAGTAAAGGCATCTTCGGAATAATAGGTAATTCGGATTCATATTTGACATTGGCATTTGCTTGATGGGGAAATTAGTACATTAGCAGGATATCATATGCGTTGGAAACCTGCCAGCACAAGAATTAAATCTGGAAACAAGACTTTTGCATATTGTAATGCAATTTCATATTCCAAATAACAAACTGAAAACCACAAAACCAACCTGCTCTTGTTTGTCATGAACACTTCCTAACGGGAAATTAGTAGCCTCACGATTCCACCAACTAAATCCAGGAGTCCCTTGACAGTTCAACTTACCGGAGTTCCCAACAGTACTAATTCTAAAATACTCTCTTAAAGATCTCAATGCCAAAATTCACCAAAAGTATAACCATATAAGCACATCCAAAGGGATCAAGGTTTATGCTTTAGACTCCAATGTGAAACCTCAAGAGCCCTTCACTTCAATGGTAAACAGTTTGCAACCTTGAGGTAAACTTTAGACTAAGTATCATCATCGCTATTTTCTATGTGGCTTTGTTGATCTTCGGAGGACTCCACGTTGCCAACAACATTGTTATTGACGGAATCTTCTGTCACATCCACCCTAACCCAAGCTCCCCCAACCCATGTTCTATCTTCCCTCCACCTTCTTGCTCCCTCCAGCCCATCTGATGCGTTATAGGCCATCCTCTTTTTCTGCAATGCTCTTGATATGAACTCGTCATTTTCTACTAACCTAACGTTGTCGATTCCTTGCAGTTTTTCCTTCTTTGCAAACCGGTGCTGTATATTCTGATACCAATGTTGATATTGCTGAACAATAGCACTTGTCCTGTCCTTAGTGCCATTGTGTTGAGTGTGGTGTTGATTAGCAGCCTTAGCTGCATGATGCGATTTTTCCACACCTTGATTGTTGCAAACAGCAAGGCTCCCATATGTTTCCACATACCAAGGACCGTGCCTCACAAGGTTATGCTACAAAAAAAGCCAGTTTCATGAATTATTAGTACATCCTAAACAACACGGTAGTAATGACTAGAACTGTTGGCAACAATTAAGATCAAATAGTAATGGTGGTTCAAATCCAGAATCATACCATATAATGAGTGACATGGTCTTCTCCAAAACACTTCAAGTAAAGGCGCCCCCATGTCTTAATTTTAGGCCTTAAAGTGCTGATCTGCTCCTGATTCAAGGTCAGGCCCACCAGATATGGAAACACTTGTTCCAACGCTTCCCACATTTCCACCCTATCTAGATATTGCCTACCCTGATCTAGGGTGTTGTTTTCTGAGCGCAAAACATCCTTCCACACTCGATCTTGCCCTGACCAAGTGGACGGTTGGAACATCCTAGCTGCATAACATAACAATATTATTATAGCAAGCTTTTGTATCTTCACTATCTTGATGGTCTCCTATGAACAACATTGGTGAGGGACTTAGGTTGCCTTTTGTAAGCCTGAACTTGGCTTTTTAGATGGTATTTAGGGCACCACTATTAGTTTTTTAGGATAGAAAGAAAGTTCCACTAGTTCTTTTGCTACATTCTCTGATTTTAACAAGATTTTGATTGTCCACCTCACTTGCGTTGAATTTATATCATATAATAGGCTGCACGTGAGCACTTTTTGGGCTTGGTACCTATGATTAATACGAGATGTCACTAGTAACTCTGCCTTTGTCTCTGAACCATGTGGTAAATTGTAAAAAATATAAGCTTAAGAAGCCAAAAGGCGAAGTTATAGAAAAATTAAGCTAACGAGTATGATTTGAAAGGATTCTAAATTTTTGGTTTAATTAGTCAAGCAATTTGGTAGTCTTGTTTGTTTTTACTATTGTCTTTTACTCAGAATATTTTGGCTTTTAGTCTGAGGCTAAGTAGGTAAGTTGCTAAGTTTTGATTCATATCATGGGTTTGTGGCATTGTGGATGAACTTTACGTATAAAGAGGGAGCACTTGGATATCTCTCTGACTCCTATGTGTCATAAGTATTTACTTTTGTTTAATTCCAATATTTTCTTATCCTACCTATAAGTTGATTAAATCTTCAGTTATTGAGGAGTACAAGGTCCGTCCTTCTCCCTCTTAATAAATCTTGGTTTTTGATAAACCTTTAGTCGTTGATTAAGAAATAAGCTTGGTATTTTATAATTGATTTGGGGTCATTTAATCCCCTTGGTCAGAGTGGGGTTTGAAACCACCCTTGTAGAGATGTGTGTTATAAACATCATAACATTACGCATGTTTGACCTATATAGGTTGTTGCAACCGTATTGTAGTGGTGGCACTTCTAGGCAGGCTATTCTAACGTCCCCAAATTCAAGTATTTTCTGAAACTTATACTACACATACCTTTTGATAATAGATTTCTAATGGCACAATTTTCAAAGAATTTGGAGTTACTATGCAAATATAATGCATTTTAGAATATTTACTCTTTCTCTACGTAGCCAGTAATCAATGAGAGTTTATTGTTTTTAGCCCAAGTTGCTCGTTATTTACAAAAGCAAAAAGTGACAAGACTAAATTTTAAGAGGTGGGCACTTACAAAACAATAGGCCCAATATGTTCTTATCCATACAAATTTATGATAGTTTTCAACCAATAGACCTTTTTCATCTAATTAACCATTTCTATTTAGAGGTATTGTCTTTATTTCTAAACTTTTATCTGATGACAATCATCATCCAATATACATTTCCATCCATAGAAAATGTTACATCTAATCTTCCTTTTTAATCTCGATTTAACATATATCATTGAGTTTGTTTGATGTGGCACGGGGTCCATTTCTATGATCTAACATCTCCAAGATTCCCCTTCAAAATTACATGGAAATATACCACATACCTAAGAGACTCTTTTTATTTCACCTAATTAAACTTAGTGCTAATGTAGAGATAGTAGATTTACTTATCAACAATAAGGGACACGTTCTACACCATTTCTATACTTGCCATGATGTCCGTTAAGGCATACTTATTACTAGTGAGGGAGATGGTATTACTACTAGGGTCATGGTATCCACAACAAATAGGTAATTAAACACACACTATAGTGAGTACACTTTGGGCAGATTTGAGAAGTACTTTTGGTGTACAATTATGCCCATATGTAAGTGAAGTATTTATTCTAGATAATCCTAGATCCAATAATGTCGAACCTTAACACTAACGTGTGCAGTTGAGATGCAAAGACGTTACAATCTAACGTCGGTGTCATCCGATATCGGCAACACTGCAGTCTGCAACGACATTTTCAGCTGGAACTAATAGATAGAGCGGACTTTAGGGGCATCGTACGAGTATATAGATATAGTTAGGTAGTAAAGATGCAGTCTAAATTTTGGGGTTAGAAGCTTAGTACGTGACTCATAACTTTCGACTAAACTGCCTTCCTCTTGGAATGTTGATCTCCTCACGATTGTTGTGAACTAAAGACCTCTTGTGTCATTTTGCTTATCTTTTGTGCATGCTCAACTCTTACCCTACCCTGTTATTACTTCCTTTGCATATGCTGTTCTCTTCTACTTCTCACCAGGGTTTTCTATCCCGTCTGGTCGTGACTATCACGTCGCGACGTCGGAATGGGTCGCGACGAGGGTCCTCCGACGTCATAATAGGTTTTGTAATGTAAAAATGAAAAAGTATAAATGAAAAGGTTGCATTTCGGAGTTGGGCCGTCACAATAAAGACCGAATGGGACGTCCGGTCGTGACTCTAAACCGTCGTGACGTCCCGACATTATGACGCAAGATGGCCAAGTCACGACCGAATAGAAAACCCTGCTTCTCACTCTTGAATGCCAGTGTTCCTCTTATTTGCCTTCTTTGACCGACCTCAGACACCACGTTCACTCCTGTCTTGCCCTTGGCCTCACAATACTAAAGAAATCAAGGAACTCAACCTTCTCCCTCTTTGAACCCTAGCGCACCTTCGTCCCAACCAGGTGACATTCTCCATCATTTCCCTCACACTACCGAGGCAAAGCCCACGTATCGCCCCCTCTTTCTAAAACCGTCCAGTACTCTCATCCAATTTTCCTACAACTGTGACTTAAATTTTAGCACATGTTCTCTTCCTTCTACAGTGCCTCCATGCACACATGCCCAGCTAACATTCTAACAACCATGTTGAGGATGGAGATTTGAAGAAAGGAGACGGATGAATTTCTAGAGTCACAGTGCCATGCCGCCATAAAAAGTGGCCGACGAAGCTGCATGAAACAATGACGGCGAAGAAGCCATTGTTCGAGACAATCATAAAGGCACAAAGGAGTTCCTTCAATTGCTTCGCCAAAAAGATTGCCACTAATGCTAAACTAGAATTTGTAAGTGCAGGGTACCAAAATCTCTAAAATAGGAGGACTCTCAAACCCCTTGGAGAATCCCTTGAGAATAATGGAGGCCAAACTTCACAGGTACTTGCAGGTGTCGAAAGATTTGCCACAATCCCTACTGAAAACCCTATGGTGGCAAACTTGCATAGCATGGGCAGCAATGACAACCTCATAAAATTGCCAAAAATTCCCAATCCAATGTTTGATGACGCCTGCAAACTAGATTGGCACATTAGGATGTTTTAAGTCATTGCTAGAATCAATGGCGTCACCAACCTCGCTGACCTCCAAAACATCTTTGGAACCACCCTATAGGGTAACCACATCAACTCGTACATCAATTTTGAAACATATCACCCTCAGTTCAGCTAAGAGGATATGGAGAATAGTTTCTTATACAATTTTCGAAAACTAAAAACCACTTCTAAAATTTTAAGAGCGCTTAATAGCATCACGCAAGAAAAGATGAGCGAATAGACAACTTTTTGATAGATTCAAGCAGCTCGTTGATAAACTTGATGAGAATCCCGAGGAGGATAACCTCTGTTAATGGTTAAAAAAGGGTCTACTACCTTGGATCCAACAAGGCATTGTCATCAGAGGAGTCAAGACTTTACATGACATGTTAAATCTTGCAAATGACAAGAGCCGCGAGTTGAGCGTCCTACATAAGATGCAGACTCCTCTGCTTCCTCTACCAGTGTTTTGCACAGACGTTAGGGCTGCCCTAATACCATGTAATACTCGTGGAAAATGCAAAGTGGGCGCTATTCGATTACGAATGCCCGCCCCAAGAACCTAGGCAACCCAGACCCACCATGGCAGCCATGCAAGCCAAGGAAATAAGCGTAAATGCTTTTCAACCAGGACAAAATGACGGCTGCTAGGAGTGCGGATCCTTTCATCATCGACGCCGTCAATGTCCGGTATTACGCCAACGTTGGGCAACGCCTTCTTCCAACACCGTATTGGCTACCGCTGACACCTTGCTTGCCACACAGTTGCCTTGTCGAGAAGGAGTCACCATTACATAAATACTTGCGGCAGAGACCAAGATAGCCACAATCTCAGCGGCGATGGTATCCACCCAATCCAAAACCGCCGCAGGTACCAAGGCAAACGATCATACCATCGAACATCGGAAGCCCTTTCCACTTAGACACTGAAACAGGGTGCATTAGATTCGTATGGACCTACAAGATGAGCTCGAGGCGGCTTCTTCCACCTCAAACCTTCAACATACTATTGATAGTACAAATGTTACAATCTCGTTGTCCAAATTACTGCAACTAAGTTCTGAGCTCCAGAAATATTTACAACAAGTTATTTGGCTAGCCTTAAGATACTGCGGCAACGAAAGTCAACACCACCACCTTAGACCCCTGTGCCGCCCTAGTCCCCATGCAGTCGAGGGACTTCAAATTATCCATCTTAGTTGATGGCAGCTTGGGCGTCAATGTCATGAGCCATCATATAAGGGAAGTTTTAGGACAACACTTTCCAAAAGCCGTGCAATTCATACTTTCTATGGCCAATGAGGCCCGTATCACGCCCTTGGAAATACTTACTTTGCTCGCTATTACAACTGACGAAGTAACTACACTACCTACTTTTGTTATTACAGAGATGCCAGCAAGAAGTAATTTCATAGTCATCCTTGGACAACCCTAGATACGTACTATGACAGCCATCCACGAGTGGTCTTGCAACCAAATCAACATCAAACTACATGGACGAGCCATCATCATTATCATGGACAGCTTTG
This sequence comes from Ceratodon purpureus, assembly GCA_014871385.1. Lineage (NCBI taxonomy): Eukaryota > Viridiplantae > Streptophyta > Bryopsida > Pseudoditrichales > Ditrichaceae > Ceratodon > Ceratodon purpureus. The sequence continues at coordinate 39,810,995 of CM026426.1, read as the reverse complement.
TAAAAACGCTAAGGCGGACCATATTCAACATAATACATGGATCAGCTAGTTCAGCGGGTTGTTATAGGAACAAAAAGCCTTGGTTATCTAAGCTGACCCCATCCTCATTCCACTTGCCGAGATACACTTGGCTAGCTTGGCTATTGTTAACCTCGGAAAATTTGCTGAGACTCGCAGTTAGGGCGGTTGGTGGTAAGGGCGACCAAAGAAGAACTCTCAATTCCAAAGACGGCATAATAGTATAAGTAAGTAGGAGGACGCATAGCAAGTAGTCTTGGTAGTTTGATAGGGCAGTGTTGACCTACTGCAACTCTGGGACCTTTGGCCCTTGCCCTGATGCGGCTCCTTTTGTATCCCTAGCTGCTTTTGCCGAACTATGAATACTATAATACCTTCCTCCCACACTCTCTTTGATCGCAACTTGGACTAACCTTGGCTTCCTTGACGCCCCAGCTGCCTCCTCAGATCATCACCCTATCTCTCTCGACTTCATCCCTCGTTTGGACTCCCTGACTACTTCTCTGTCTATTTCTCTTGCATACTACAGAACACAACTAAAACCAACGACAATTCTTCCTTGTTCCCTAAGACTCTGAACCCTAGCGGTTGATGTCCAGCCTCTGTCAATTGAGTCGTCATAGACTGCACAACGACTCTCCTACGACCAAGACGCCCAGGCTCTAGCGACAACCTGTTCTCCCCTAAGACCGAGCCCCCTCCTATAATTCTCTATTTCCTTCTCCTATAACCCAATGTGAAACATAGTTATCACCCATCTTCCCTTTTCTCTATCTCCATCCAAAGACCCTAGCTAACATTTTGGCGACCACGCTGGGTATGGAATTTGAGGAAGGGGAGACTCCGTGATAATTGACATCGCCATGCCGCCTAAAAAAGTAGTAGTCGCTGAGGCGGCCAGAAACAATGACGGCGATGACACCAGCGTCCAAGATGACCAAGACGGAACCAAGGATTTTTTGCTATGGATGCGGCAACAAATGACCGACCTGGTTGCAAAGAATGAGGCTACCAATGCAAAGCTAGAACAGCTTAGCGTACATTATCAAAATATACAAACCAGCCGAACCCCGGGCCCCATAGATCCGTCCTCACAAGACATTGACGTCCATGCCTCCGAGACACCAGCAGAAATGCTCAGATCAGCCACATTACCACGCAAAAATCGAACGGCGGCAACCTCACGCAGCTTGGGCAGTCAAGACAATTACATTAAGCTTCCTAAAATTCCATACCCGGTGGTTGATGACTCTGGCAACTCCGACTGGCATATTAGGAGATTCAAGGTCATTGCTAGAACCAATGGCGTCACTAACATCTCCAATCTCCAAAATATCTTTGGTACGACCCTTCAGGGAAACCCAATCAATTGGTATATTGATTTTGAAACAGATCACCCCCACTCTACATGGGAAGATATGGAGACAAGTTTTTTACACAAATTCCAGAAGCTCAAGACAAGCTCCGAGATACTCAGAGCCTTAGGATGCATTGCGCAGGAGAAAGAAGAAACTGAAGATAAATTCTATGACCGATTCAACCAACTTGCGGACAAACTCAACGAGAAACCTGAAGAGGATTACTTGTGCAAATGGTTCAAGAAAGGATTGTTGCCGTAAATTCAGCAAGTTATCGTCATTCGCGGCGTTAAGACCTTGCAGGATATACTCAATGCCGCCATAGACATCAGTCGGGAATTGGGAGCCCTACATAGGTTAGAGACACAACTGCTCCCATTACCCGTGTCTAGATCCGATGCTAGAGTCCCCACTGGACCTTGCAATACCTGTGGAAAAATACATGGGGAAAGATGCTGGTTTTCCAACACTTCTTTACGCGTCGATGACACAAGGCCACCTAGGCCGACCATGGCGGCCATGCTAGGGGAGGAGATTAACATAGACGCGTTCCGGCCCAGCCAAAATGACGCCTGTTGGAAATGCGGGCCTCTGCACCACCGGCGCAGCCAATGCCCCATACTACGTCAGTGATGGGCAGCAGCGTCTACAAACAATAATGCACCATTATCAAACGCCCAATAATCCACTCCACCCGGGCGGAGAGGGGTCACCCTCACTGTGGTATCAAGGGGGAGGCCAAAGCGCCACCATCATAGCCGCCGCAGTAACCACGAGGTCCAACGCAACTAGCAACGTTAAACGAGTCGACTATGTTATAGAGCACCAAAAGCCATTCCCACCAAATCACTAGGGTCGGTAACATCAAATACAACAGGACGTACAAGGGGAACTTGAAGCCCCCACAAGTCATCCGTGTTTACAAAGCATTATTGACAACACTAGCGTAACCATCACACTGTCCAAATTGATTAAATTAAGCCTTGAGCTCCAGCGGTATTTACAACAGGCTACGTTGCCATGTTTGCCTAAGGAGCCTGTAACCTGTAGAAGTAAACACTACGATACTAGACTCAGACGCCGCAGTCATTCGTATGCAACTAGGACAATTTGAGCTGACCAATGTTTTGGTAGAAGGTGGCTGAGGTGTCAATGTAATGAGTAATAAACCCGTGAAAAGATTGGGCTACTCTTTTCCAAGGCAACCCAATTTATCCTGCGAATGGCCAACGACGCCCGGTAACGCCATTAGGCATACTCTCCTGAGTAGCCATCCCTACACATCGACCAAGACGCCCCGGCTCTAGAGATGAACCATCAAAGTAACTGCCTTTAGGTTGTCAAGTTCGTCTTTAGTCTAGAATTTTACCAGTTTTCAATGCAATATAGTCTTACAGTCCGTTCCTAGAGGTCTGTCATGGTCCCACTAGTCGTGGCCTTGTTTATTTTTTAGTGAATTTGATCAAGTTTTACTCTTTTTTGGTCCAGTTTTCATTGTTTTGCCAAGATCTCATTATTTACTAGTCTACTTTCCTTTCTAGACTCCTATCATTGGTCCGTAGGTTCCTTTTCTCTATTTAATCTAAATATTGTTTCTTACTGCTTCTTTTTTTATTAAATTTCTTACTGCTTTTTTTTTACTGTCTATACACCCACTTTGCCAATTGATCCAGGAATTTTTTACTGACTGTTCCATTCTTTACTGCTAGTCATAATTTTGCCAACTGTTCATTTCAATGCAACATCAGATCAATGATGAACAGTAGCTTACCTTGATGAAGCCAATTATCCTCCTTTCTGCTCTTGAGCTGCATTCAGCTCCTGGGATGCACCTCCTCTCTAGCTGATTGTTGCCAGCTCCCTCATAGTCTTGATTGCCCTCGTTGTGCCTCCATGAATGGGTCTCACATCAACAACGCCTTGAAATCGTCACTGTTGCAAATCTTGGTTACTACCACTATTCCTGTCACAGATTCCGTCACTACCAATAATAGATCTCCTCCTGTCACTCCATCGATCGCCATTGTATCTATTACCTTTAGAGCAGTTTGAATCTAGGATTGACCTGGCGTTTGCAGCTAGAGCCACATGGTTTGAACTTAAGCATGGCCTCCAATGAGAAAGAGGTTTTTTCCTTACTCTTTCAGGAATACATCCCGTCCTGAATTTCTCCAAAATCTTGTAAAAATTAGTTTATAGCGCTTGGAAATTGTCCTAATTCCTGGTCATAGATCTAAAACTTAGAACTTAGATCTATTAAAATCCTGGTGGTATTTTCTTAGATCCGATACATATGCCTGCCATTAGGTGCAAAACGGGGTCTGGAAAAGGCCGTGTAAGCCTGCCCAAAGTAGGTGAACCCCCTGCTTTCGGCACCTCTGCCGCTGGCAGCGGATGCCAGAGTTGCTGCTCGCATAGAACTGCGTGGCGTACTGTGAACAAAGGTCCTCGGAATAATAGTTGAGACATGAATGACTTGGCTCGGGGTTTTGTCCCAAGTGGGCAGATGGTGTCAACATGCCACTGTAGCTTGTGCCCTCCACACGCCTTGCGGGGAGGTCATTGGTTCGAGCCCCCGTGGCGGTTGCCGGCACCACGGTGGCACAGCGAGTGCCATGTCAAAAAGCACACGGGCAGCGCCCGATTTTTTCTCTCACGTGCTGCTTACACGGCCTTTTCCAGACCCCGTTTTGCACCTAATGTCCCCTCATCAGAGCTACAATACCCGCTCATTTATACACCAAATGTACAAGATCCACCAAGCGTATTGACTCTCTTGGCCCACAACACTCAAAACTGCAGATGTATCCATTTACCTACAAATGCATACAATTCCTTTATATAATTTATTGCAAATTTGTACATTTGGAGAACTGGAAGACATGAATGTAGTGCAGCATAGGATAAGAGCTCGGTACATAGATGGACACAGATTTGGGGTTTCAGAGGTAACTCACCTGGGGTGGCTGGTCCTAAAAGTGGTGTCTATAGCAAGTGGCCCTCCATGTCCAACCTTCAGCATCATCTGAAACTGCCACTCCGTCTAATATCCAGGTGCAAATGGATTGTTCTCCTACTCTTTGAGGTTCATGTCTATCAAGCTCTGTTCTTAATAGAAGAAAATGTGTTGGATGTTCTCATCCTTCCACATCCTTAAACTGACAATCTCTTTTTTGTGCTTCATCCACAGATCTCCAGCCCGTTTGTTAGCCAAATTCCTCACATCATGAAGCATCACAAACGTATTAGGGCTGACCGGAGCATTTCCGAGTGCCAAGTCTATGACATGCGCCTGGTGTTGGATTATGACCTGCGTAGCTGTTAAACCACAGTCCAACATGCCGGCGAGTTCATTTTTCTTTGCATCAGTCAATGCAGTTCTCATCGAATGTATAAAACCAGGAATAGCTAGGCCGTGGCACTAGTCTCCATTGCTGTTCACATGCTTAGATATCTTGTATACCAGCTAACACAAGGAATTATCCATGTAATTATGCTTGGCTAGGGAGTGCCGCTGGCACCCATTCTTCATGGACGTCCCAGTTTCGTTGTACCCCATTCGCTGCTTTTATTGCCCTCACTTCATTTCTGTGGACATCACATTGGAAACAGCCTCGGGCTTCTTCCCTCACAGCTTCTTTTGTAGAACAGTGGCAATTCTTTTCTGCCTCTTCAGCTGTTCCGCCATTAGAAGATCCTTTAGGTCATTCACATAGATGTGGGAGTGATCAACACGTCCAAAGTTGTAGTTGAATCTGCCCACGCAAAAACCTAAATCCACTGTACTTAGCACATGCATTGCAAGCAACACAATAATGAATTTACAATGAACAATTGCAATGAACCACATAATGTTAGAGAAAACAAGTGCAGAGGAACATCTTATCTATGCCTTTGCCATTCCTAAAACCGTCCAACTTGCTCAAGGGAATGACTGCTACTTTGTGAAGGAAGTATTGTATTGTACTCTAGGTTTGAATTGGGATCCATGCTATATCTTTCTTACAGAACGGCCGAGATGGTGGAGTCTACTTCATATTCCTAAGCTTCTTCAGAAGCTCGCATTCTTGCGCTAGTCTTTAATAAGGGAATTCTTCAATGTCCTAGTCATCAAGTAGCAAAATTGGTGCTAGTGCTGGCCTTGAGCAACTTACATATTTTCACGGAGGTCCTTTATTGCCACGTCGACATGGACTAGATGTGAAAGGGATGGATTCTATCTTGGTTGTAGTAGCAGCTTTTATCTTCACACTCTGCTCTTTCTTGTTTTTGTCTGATGGCAAAACTTCTCATGTCTTCTGAAATTGCTGTCCATCAATATGAGCTTATAGATGCATTATTCCTGCAACAATTGGGCTCTTCTTTACACCAAAATTTGCTTTCAGAATTTGTTTGTCCTGATTAACACCTTCTACTTTGGCACTATTCTTGATAACTCTTGGAGCATCTTCATTAGCAATTCAGTCCTGTTGACAATGAGCTTCTATAGGCCTTGCCGTAGGTAGAGGGCAACTTTCATTCACATTTGCATGAAGAGATCCTATACGCTTGTAAATTTCACGTACCTCGTGTAGTTCGTGCGAATACAGACAACTACCATCGCTGCTCAGATCCATGCATCATGAATGACCATAATCCGAATTATTGGAAGGCTGCTCTTGGCTAGAAGGACAGTGTTCCTTCTCTTTGAATGTAACAAGCATACTCAATCCTTGAAAGACGAAATTTGAAATTCCTCTTAATTACTTTTCAAGCCATTTCAAGAAAGCTTTGCTACCTACAACCTTAGAACTGAGTCCAAAATTATCGACCTTACTAGCACAGAGATCGATATAACATGAATGGACTATGAGAGATGCAAAATCACATGAAGGATTGACATGATCCTCCAAAGAATCAACCCTAAGGCAATCTCCATTGAGATCACTGCCATTATCAATGGTTAGGTCAACAAAAGCAGACCCAAGATCACAAGAAGGGACAAGACTTTGCTTCCATGAATGTTGCTGATTGGGAAGTAGGATGCAATGAGAGTCCTCGCTGCGAGGATCCATTAGCTGAACCATTTTGTCAGATGCCAAATCTTCGTCAACCATGTAACACAGGACACATGCAAGACTAGATAATTAGCAAACTAAGGAGGTAGCATTACGGCACACGCCATCCCAACAATACAAAAACCATAATTTTAGAGAGTTAAGCAATGCTACACTATAGAAACCTTACGGCCCTTTATGTAGGACGTTTTTAAGTTGCAATCCTAAACCTTAAATTGCATAGTGACCCTAGCACTACAACTTAAACCCTAAAGTCTAGCTACGACAAACACAACTATCAAGCACTGCAGGCTCAATACAACATGGCAGAACGGCAACGTGCCTTTTGCTCTGTATGGTTCCACCTCTAACTATTTCCGGAATAACCTCATGTCTTGAAGTGCATTTAGAATTGCTGAGATCCAAAATCTTTGGCAAGGCATGATTCGTTCAATCGAGACAGATATTGCAGCACAAGGGCGACAGATGTTCACCTTCCCCAAACGGATGTCATCCATCGGTATTGCAGAACGAAATATCACAGACCAAGACATGGTATCGCTGGTTGCATGGCCATGGCCAAGGTTGGGTCGCGTTCGGAGACCATGAGGCCATGATTTGACGGGAGCAGTACTCGGCCCAAGATTCGGCAATTGGGGAGTTTGTGGGGTCCTTCTTGTGACGCCAACCACGCCTCACCACCTGTCGTTAAGCCCTGCAGAGCTTTTTCTCTGTAGAAATCGACACACTTAATTGAGCACCAAAAAGGTGGGGCCCTCCTCCCGCGGGTTTAATTCTCCCGCGGGATTTGGGTGGACGTTAGCAGCCAACAGGTCTTGAGTTTGATACCCCACGGGCTTAACGATGTGTTAAGCACTCACCCTCGCGCCTCCTGCGATATTAATGGCACTCGCGCCTTCGGCACTCATGTGCTTAATACCGCGTGACGCACTCAGGTGAGTGCTTAACCCTATACATGGCGGATGGCGGATGGCGGGTGGCGGGGCAGACTCTTGTTATGTGTATTCACCTGATTACGTGGCCTGGCGCACCGCCATAGCCACGGACGCGTTTCGGAGATGGCGGACGGTGCTGGTGAACCATCCAAGATCGAACCACTTGGTCAAATGCTGGTGCGGACTCTTTAATGATGCGTAGATGTGCCTTGTCTTGCACGCCTCCCTCCCCTTAGAGCATCCCCAATCGTGTCGCATCATAGAGACGCGGCATGCCAAATTGGAGGGGCCCCTCCAAAGCAGCGTGGCGAAATTTCCATCCGCGGCCCCAATCGCGGCCTGGCAAGAGCCACGGCAAGGGTCCATGACGGGTGAGTTGGCGTGGGTAGCGTGCCCAGTTGGCTGGGGTGTGGGGCCTTGCGAGGCTACTTCTGCATCTGTCCCTCTCTTTCGGGGCTTGCCTGGACTGTGGTCGGAGAGGAGCTGCTGCCGGCAGTGTGCGGTTTCAGCTGAGACTGCTTGCGTTTTGTGTGAATTGAGCTGAGAGTGTTTTTGGAATTTGGTTGGTTTCTTTGAGTGTGAGAGTTATGGAGAATTGGGAGGAAGAGCTAGAGAGGAATCTCGGATTTGATATAGGGTTTGAGGAGGACATGGAGGATGAGCTTGAGAATGACCTATTTTTACAGCTGGTTGAAGGTGTGCAAAATGAGATTTTGGGGGAATCTTCCATCAAGCCGAAGGTGGGAGGTAGCGTACCTGGAAGGGAGTATGTTTGGCGTGATAGAGAGGTATGTCACAATCTTCTTGTGGCAGATTATTTTTGTGACCAACCTACCTATCCCCCAAGGAAGTTCCGGAGACGGTTTAGAATGCGGAAGGAACTTTTCCTTACCATTCATGATGCTGTTGTGGCATTTGATCCATGGTTTACACACCGTTACGATGCTACCAAGCGTTTGGGTTTGTCCTCCTTGCATAAATGCACAGCTGCCCTCCGTATGTTGGCATACGGAGTGGCAGCTGATGCATGTGATGAGTACTGCAAGTTAGGGGAGTCTACTGCCCAAGAGTGCTTGACTCGGTTTGTGGTTGCAGTTAGAGGTTGCTTTGAGGAGATCTATTTGAGACAGCCTACACGGTATGACATAGAGAAGCAGATGGCTATCAATGAGAAGCGGGGATTTCCAGGGATGTTTGGAAGTCTAGATTGTATGCACTGGACTTGGAAGAATTGCCCTGTAGCTTGGCAGGGTCAATTCCAAGATAAAGACAAGAATAGAAGCATTATCTTGGAGGCCGTGGCAGATCAGAGCTTATGGATATGGCATGCCTATTTTGGCTTGCCTGGGGGGAACAACGACATCAATGTTTTGGACAGCTCTCCATTTCTGATAAATCTCCTGCGAGGTGCTGGCCATGACATCAGCTTTGAGGTAAACGGTAATGTTTACCCTAGATACTACTTCCTGGCAGATGGCATTTATCCACCTTGGGCATGTTTTGTGCAGCCCATTCATCAGCCAGTGGGTGAGATGAAGGAGCATTTTGCAAAATGCCAGGAAGGTGCACGGAAGGATGTGGAGCGGGCTTTTGGAGTGTTGCAGGCTAGGTGGGAGATTATCAAAAACCCCGTGCGGCAATGGGATTTAGGGGTTATTGACAACATCATGATGGCTTGCATTATTATGCACAACATGATTTTGGAGGATGAGAAGGGCCTCCACCTTGAGCCATTTGCAGACTTTGGAGGCCCTTCCCAATCCACTCCTATGCCATTCACATTTCGGGATTTACAGGATGGCACTAGACAGATTGAGAACATAGAGAGCCACTTTGCATTGAGAAATGATTTGATAGATCATTTGTGGAAGATTAGAGGTGAGAGAAGGAGACTCAATTTAGGAAGGTGAAGTGTGTATCTTTATTGTGGAAAAAATCTTGCATACAAGTTCAAGCCTTGAGCAAAATTGCGGAAGCCATACATGTGTTGCTCCCCAATGGGAGAGTGATGTTCTACAAATCCAAAATTGTTTGCTACTGGGTACATGGGGGTGGGTTGTGCAAACTGAATGTGCCTATTCTCTACAAAAGTCCCTGCCGAAGTTGCACGTGTCCTCCCCTGTTGAGTGTCGTTGACTCCTAAAGAGTCATCCCAGTCCTCCGCTAGTGAATCCTCTGAACAGAAAAAAAGAAAGTTTGAAACTGAGAAATGGTCCAAATCAGTTCGCAGCCACTTGTAAAAAAAGTACGCAATGAGGGGTCTGAAAACTTTGATAAAAAAAAAAAAACGTAGCTGCAACCAAAGAATAGAGACGAGGTCGAGAGAAATAAAAACAATGCAAGGGAGAGAGAAAGGCATTGAGAGAAATAAAAACAAAATGGGAAACTGAATGGGAGAGAGGGGGAGGGAGAAGATGAGAGGCGGGGGGATACAGTGATACCGTGAGAAAGTTGGAAAGGTACCCTTTGAAAGAGAAGAATCAAAAAAAAATAAAAAAAGAAAGAGAGAGAGAGGGGCCAATGCGAGGGAGAAGTGCAAGCGCTGCAGAGAGAGATACAATGCAAGGGAGAGGTGGGAGAGGAGATAAACGAAAGTGAAAAGGAAAAAAAAAAAAAAAAAAAAAAAAAAAAAAAAAAAAAAAAAAAAAAAAAAAAAAAAAAAAAAAAAAAAAAAACAAGATAAAAGGAGAGAGGGGCTTGATCGGAGCAGAATTGTTGCTGATAAGCAAAGCAGTGATAAGTGAGGGAGAAGATGAAAAAAAAAATGGAAAAAAATTAAAAAAAGACATGAATAACCGAAGAGGGGAAAGAGAGGGAGTGCTCGGTGAGGCAATCAGAAAGGAATGAAATGCAGGGAGAGAAAATTGAGATTAAAGATGAAAAAAAAAAAAAAAAAAAAAAGAGAGAAAAAGAGAGACTACAAGCTGTGAGAACAGAGAACCGGATAGAGATAGAAAGCGAGGGAAGTGAGATGAAACAGATTGAAAGGAGATAAAGAACAGGGAAAATAAAAGAAAGAAGAGAAGGTATGAGAGGCGATGATCGGATAGAGAGGAGGTGAGCGAGAGATTGCACCAGGATTTAAAAAATAAATAAAAAGAGAGAGACCGGAGAGCAACTGATGGAAAACAAAGAAGGAGAGACTGTAATGGAGAAAGGGAGAGATCATTACAAAATGAGTGAGATAGTGAGGGAGGGAGAGAGAAATAAAAGAGAAAAAACAAACTGAGGGAGAGGTGGTCAGATAAAGATAGTGGCCGAGAGCGAAATAGAAAAAACCAACAGAAGGAAGCTGAAGCGAGAGAATGCGATGACGAGAGGGTGAGGGAGAGAGAAAGACAACAGTAAAATTATAAAACAAAACAGAATTCAACACCAAATTGAGAGGTAGAGGGAGAGAGTGATCACCATTAACTTAAAAAAAAAAGCAGAATTCAATACCAAATTGAGAGGTAGGAGGAGAGAGAGTCATCAACTGCGACATGAGGAAAAAAAGCAGAATTGAGAGGCGAGGGTTTGGGAGGGAGAGAGAGTGATCAACTGCGGCATGAAAAAAAAAAAAGCAGAATTGAGAGGCGAGGGTTCGGGCAGGAGCGAGAGTGATCAACTGCGGCATGGAAAAAAAAAACAGAATTGAGAGGGAGGGAGTGGGCGGGGGAGAGAGTGATCAACTGCGCCATGAAAAAAAAAAACAGAATTGAGAGGGTGGGAGTGGGAGGGGGAGAGAGTGATCAACTGCGGCATGAAAAAAAAAAGCAGAATTGAGAGGCGAGGGTTCGAGAGGGAGAGAGAGTGATCAACTGCGGCATGGAAAAAAAAAGCAGAATTGAGAAGTGAGGGTTCGGGTGGGAGAGAGAATGATCAACTGCGACATGAAAATAAAAGCAGTATTGAGAGGCGAGGGTTTGGGAGGGAGCGAGAGTGATCAAATGCGGCATGAGAAAAAAAAACAGAATTGAGAGGGTGGGAGTGGGAGGGGGAGAGAGAGATCAACTGCGACATGAAAAAAAAAAGCAGAATTGAGAGGCGAGGGTTCGGGAGGGAGAGAGAGTGATCAACTGCAGCATGAAAAAAAAAAGCAGAATTGAGAGGCGAGGGTTCAGGAGGGAGCGAGAGTGATCAACTGCAGCATGAAAAAAAAAAGCAGAATTCAATACCAAATTCAGAGGTAGGGGGAGAGAGAGTGATGAACTGTGACATGAAAAAAAGAAGCAGAATTGAGAGGCGAGGGTTCGGGAGGGAGCGAGAGTGATCAACTGCGGCATGAAAAAAAAAAAAGCAGAATTGAGAGGCGAGGGTTTGGGAGGGAGAGAGAGTGATCAACTGCGACATGAAAAAATAAAGCAGAATTGAGAGGCGAGGGTTCGGGAGGGAGAGAGAGTGATCAACTGCGGAATTAAAAAAAAAAAAACAGGATTGAGAGGGAGGGAGTGGGAGGGGGAGAGAGTGATCAACTGCGACATGAAGAAAAGAAAAGCAGAATTGAGAGGCGAGGGTTCGGGAGGGAGCGAGAGTGATCAACTGCGGCATGAAAAAAAAAGCAAAATTGAGAGGCGGGGGTTTGGGAGGGAGAGAGAGTGATCAAGTGCGGCATGAAAAAAAAAAAGCAGAATTGAGAGGCGAGGGTTTGGGAGGGAGAGAGAGTGATCAATTGCGGCATGGAAAAAAAAAGCAGAATTGAGAGGCGAGGTTTTGGGAGGGAGAGAGAGTGATCAATTGCGGCATTAAAAAAAAACACAGAAGCTGATCCGAGAGAAGTTGAGAGAGAGATGGAGAGAGGGAGAGGGAGAGATGTGGAGGGAGAGGGAGAGATGTTGAGGGAGAGGGAGAGATGGTGAGGAAGAGAAAGGGAGGAATTAAGAAAACGAGAGAAGAACAGCAAGATATGTCGAGAGAGAGACGGCATTCAGTTGCGACATAAAAAAAAAAACAGAACCTGAAGCAAGAGAATGCGAGGGAGAAGGGGAGGCCGCAAACAAACCTGGCAGGTGCTCCTCAGGAAGCTGGTCCTCGGGAGAGACCTCGGGGGTGATGGGGTTGCTGCGAGGATGAACCTCCTACGTCACTGCAACATTTGGGGGCTCCTGCGAAGCCTCCTCCGTGGGGTCTTGCGTGGGCTCCTACGTGGGGGAGGTCAGGGGTTGTGATTGCGGTGCAGCGGTTGCAGGAGCAGTGGCCTGCAGCCGTTGCCGCTTCCAACTGCTGCCCTCCGCAGGTCTCTCCCGAGCTTGTCTCTCCGCAGCCCGCTCCTGCACCAATTTTTCGTGGTCTAGTTTGTCCTTCTCAGCCTGCCGTTTCTCTTGGTCCATCCTCGTCTTAAATCCTTTCGAGCTCCTCTTTCCGTCGCAGCTGAAAATACTCCCTTGCGTCATCATCCAATTCTTCCATGGGCAGCCAGAAAATGGACATAGCTGCATGATCAGCCATTGCTTCCGCCTTCCGCATGTTTGCAGCGGCCATCTGTTCCGTGCCGTCGACTTCAAGATTGCTTCTCTCCTGCCCTGCTCGGCAAGGTCTGCCTTCGCAGCCTTATTGCCTTGCGGGCGTATGGGGCGGGAGGGAGTCTTCTCCGCCGAGACCACAACCACCTCTTCTTCAACTGCTGCTACCTCCTCTAGGGCTTCGCCGCTTCCACTGCCCTTTGCCCAGTCGGACTCCTTTGTTGGACTGCTCGGTGAGGCTCTCCCCCGCGCCGCTGCCGAGACCGGTGCCCCTCGCCCCGCTGCCGAGGCCGCTGCTCCTCGCTCCCTGCCGAGGCCGCTGCTCCTCTCGCCGCTGCCGAGGCTGCCGTCCCCTCTCCGGAATTCCTGCGCTGCAAATCCATGGGGGTTTGCCACCACCTTGGGACCTCTCTCAAAATGTGCCAACAATGCAGAAATGAAAACGTATGCTGCTTGGGATGCCAGTCTTTGTAATACTCCAAGGCTCTCTCCAACACATCCTCTTGTGAAACCCCAGACTCCCTCGAATCTGTCACCTGTTTGTACACACCTACAAATTTCGCAACATCATGCTTGATATGACTCCACTTAGTTTCAAGAGACCTAGTAGGACGATTAGGAGCAAATCTGGGTTTGCTGCGATTGAAGTGTGTGGTGATGCGCTCCCAAAACGCAGTGCTGCGTTGCCCATTGCTACACATAGGATCCTGCGAAACGTCCAAAAAACTCCTGCACAAGCATCTCTCCTCATTAGCTGAAAAGTTCTTCCCCTTCTTCCCCCTTCCCGCCTCAGGAGCTGCCATGCTGGAGCTTGACCAAGGGATAGCGTGGTGGTAGCGTGAGAAAATGTCTCCCGTCAAGCTGAGTTTTTTGGACGTGAGCGGGGCTGCTATGGCGGGTCGCGGCACTTTCGCGGGGAGATGGCGCGGCTATTGGGGCAGGAAAGGGGAAGGCGGGCCCGCTAAGTGCCGTTGGCCGGCTGGTTTGCCTGGCCTCGCGACCAGCCAGCCTCGAGATCGAGGACTGCCTCGGCCAGCGGGGGCCGTAGATCATCGAGAGCCCATCCTGACCGTCCATTGGATTTGAGTGGGGCCCGTCGCGAGGGTCGCAGCCAGAGTGGATCGGGATCGGGATGATGGTTCGCAGCATGGAATGGTTCGCAGCATGTGCATGGTCGCGGCATGGGGTATGGGGCATGGGGGCCATCAGGGTGGGTGGTGTTCCAAAAAAATTGTGTGCCTCGCAAGTCCCTTACAGCAACTGAGCGGGGGAGCCTCCCGAATCCCACAAAGAGTACTATGGGGGGAGTAGTGGTGACTCCCTCCATGGGAGTGGTGGTGGTGGTGGTGATGGTGGTGACGGTCACCACCGGGGTAATTTTGAGGGTGGTGACGGTCACCACCGGGGGCATTTTGGGGGTGGTGACGGTCACCACCCGGGGGCATTTTAAATTTTGGGGGTGGTGACGGTCACCACCGGGGGCATTTTAGGGGTAGTGACGGTCACCACCGGGGGATTTTAAATTTTGGGGGTGGTGATCGTCACCACCGGGGGCATTTGGGGGGTGGTGACGGTCACCACTTGGGGATTTTAATTTTTGGGGGTGGTGACGGTCACCACCGGGGGCATTTTGGCGGTGGTGAGTGGAATCGGTATTAGTTAAATATAACATTTAATTAAACTAATATTATTTTGTATTGGTTGTGTAGATAAAGGAAGGATGAATGCGGTTGTGTTCGGAGAATCGAATTGGTAGCAAAATGTTGGAAGAATGGCCGAAGAGGGTGACATTTTTGAGGTTCTCAACCTCGATGATTTTTTATCAGATGATGAAATTTCATTTGATTTTCCGGAACTTTTGGAAAATAATGAAGATGAAGAGTATGAGGAGCAAGTGATTAGGGTTCAAGAACCAAACTTGGACCCTTTTCAATTTCTCCCTTCGACATACTATTCTTTCAAAAGGGAACTGGCAAATTACTTTGTCGAATGGATGAAAGGAAGAGTTGTTCCTTCGGTAAACTCTATTATTGCCTTGGATCCAAATTTTGTTCGTCAAGAGGATAGCTCAGTGGAAGCTTGGCATAAAGCTATCCTAAAAAAGTGGGCCTTATATGGAAGGAATTTTGGGGTACGAGTAATTGCAAACGGTGAAGAGCGATTGTTCAATAAAAAGAATCCTCGCCTCAATGTTCCATACATTGACGAATGGCCGTCAATTGTTGATGTTGCGCACCATCGGGAAGAAAGTCATTTACCGTACAAAGATACCACTTTGCAAATCGTAAATGCGGGGTGGTTGGTAGGTGCGCAAGTAAATGGCATTCCAAAGCCATTCATTGAAAAAGTGATAAATTCTTGCGGTAGATGTCACTTTGGAGAACAACGGGAAGAAAGGGGGGTACGTCGTTACCGACAGTACCCTGAGCGGTATTCAATGCCGTTGGCCAAATTGGAAGAGTTTATGAATAATTTGATGGCACAAAATTCTGTGCTCTTGAAACCTATTCATAGATACCAGAGAGTGACACCTTATCCACATGAAATGGTTGTTTACATTTGCCACCGTGGACGAAAATTCCAAGGTAAAACATGTGAAGATGAAAGCAATGGTGATAGGGTGCGGCAATGTACTACTGCAAAATACGTGTGATGTAATTTTTGTGTGCGGGTTTTACATCCGGTTGAAGAGGGTCAAGATATTGAAGTTCATGTGAATGCGGAGCATAGCGGACATGAGCCGGGGTACAAAACAGATAGTTACTTCTTACCAATTCATCAAAGTGCAATTGATAATTGTGCTGAGATGTTGAGAAATTTGAATAACATTCAGTTTGCTCTTGTTCATTCTAAAAGGTGCGAAGAAATTTTGCGCCAAGCTGCCCCATTGCATGAACAAATGACATTTCGTTTCTTTTTGGATCCAAAAGAAGCGTCAAACCTATCCTACAAGCTCCAATTGCAAGAAAGGGGCAGTGGAGATGACTATGACAAGGTAAAAGAGACGGTTCCAAAATGGATCGAAAAGAAAAAAGTGATTTTCTATCAAGAATATGATCCTTTGAATCCCGATCCTAATAAGCAGCTGTTTGTATTGGTAATGCAAACGGAAGAAATGTTACAAAGGGCAAAGAATATTACACCTAATTCGGCTTGGGTGATAGATTCTACATTCAAGACAAATCAATGGGGCATGCCATTGTTTGCTCGAGTATGCCCGAATGCAAGCGGTTTGTGTATGCCCATTTACATCATGTTATGTAGTGACGACAATGAGAGTGGCCAAGTCATCACTGCGTTGTGGCTCACTATGAAGGCCGTGTTTCGAAACATGGATGATATTCGGCCAAATGCAATAATAATTGACAAAGACAAAACATCAAGGAATGCCATAACAAAAGCAATCTACGAAGATGTTTGGTGTTGGCAAAATGAAGAGATTGGTGGGATTCAAACAAAATGTCAATAATTATTGTGTTGGTTCCATGCAAAGAAGGCATGGGTCGAACATCTGTTGCCTAAATTGCCTGAGGTACAACACAATGTCTTGTACAAAGATATGTGCACTATGTTAGAGGCCGTTACCGAGGACGAATTCGATAAAGCATATGGGAGGTTGAAGACAAAGTATGCCAATCACATTGGTGTGCTAAAATATGTCGAAAAGGGTTGGGCAAGGGACAATAGTCCTTGGAAACGTATGTGGCCGAGATGGGCTAAAATGTTCAGACATGGACATGCAAATACCACTAACCTTGTCGAACGAATGTGGCAATATGTCAAGTACACCTTGCTAGATGGAAAAGTCAATCGAAGACTTGACGAACTCATCTATGCAATAATAGGTAATCCGGACAATGGCCGCTGCTTTGGAGGAATGACCCTAGATGAACATTATAATGATGTTCATTGGCTGAGTGTATCTGGGAAGTACTCACTCAGAGGAGGAGATAAAGGTCGAACAGCAAGGTTGCAGAAAGCCATCAAATTGGTTCAGCGGTATAAAGAAGACCGTTCATCAAATCTTGAGATAATTGATGAATGTCACATGGAATTTGCATTTCGAAGTCAATCAGTGGCAAACAAATGGTACATAGTCAGTTTATCTCGTGAATGGTGCGAGTGTAATGATTATGGACCCATTTGTAAACACATGTTGGCTTGAAGAAAATTGTAGATGATGAATTTCATCATCTACTTGATTTGTTGCCAAGCATGTATGAACCTCATGGCTTCATTCATGAGTTGGAAGATCCAAGTGAAGAGTGTAGTGAAGATCCAAGTGATGAAGGGAGCGAAGCACCAAGGCCCAATTCAAACGATGGAGTTGATTTTGTAAGAGAGTTAGTCATGAAGATCTCAAACGTGACCGCAACACAGAATTGTCCAAGGGAAAAGTATGATGCTTTAACAATGGAGCAACGTGAAGCAATTAAAAGTGCGGGAGAAATGTTTTTGGCGGTATTTCAAGAGAACATGGGCTTAGTACCACGGCAAAATCGAATATCTTTGCCAAGAGAGGGTGGAAGTATTACCCCTATACAAGCCCATGTTACAAATACAAGACTTGGACATGGAAGCCACAAGAAGAAGAAAAGAAAATTGAATTACGAAGACTTGCATGGCGGAGAAGAAAAAATAATTCAATTGCCAAGACCAGGTGGTGGAATTAAAGTGTTACGACGAAGACAACTAGTGCAAAAGAAACGCACAAGGGTGAAATTGCCAAAGTTATGCCGAGAAGAATGTCCCGAATGTGAAGGACTAAACATATTTTTTGACGGTAGGACATTTATTGAGTGTCACAATTGCCAATATGTTATTGCAAAAGATAGTGATAGTGGTGCACTAGAAAAAGATGATTGTGAAGGTGAGCAAGATTTGGACTTGTTTTTTCAAGGAGTTGAATATTTATTGAACATATAGAGGCATAGCAATGCAACTTCGTATAGAAGATTGATATATAATATACTTAATACTTTGTCATTTATTATTTTATATAATAAAAGTCTTTGTGGTGGTGGTTTTTACTACCATCATACTATGGTTATTTTGACTTTCCAAATTATTCATTGAATGTAATTCCAATTTTTATACGTTTTCTAATTATGCATTATATATAATCTTTTAAAGACAATTCAAATGCATGTCTATCTGTCGAAGTTGGATATTCCATGAAGAAGTTACGGATTTTCAAAAATGATAGTTTCAATGTCTCTAACCGCAACACTATGAATTAATCACATTAGATACATTGAAACTATCATCTTTGAAAAAAATTAATTTATTCATGCACTTGAAGTAATATGGATTCAAAAAAGTTACAATTTTTTTTTTTTAATTCAAAAGAATTTTATTTATTATACAAACAACATATTTTTTTTTAAAATGATTAAAGTGGGCATTAAGCTTCAAATGATTAATTTTCAAATAATATTCCGTTTTATATTTTATTAAATACAAAAATAAATATCATCAAATATTTTAATAAAGACTCATATAATCAATAAAAAAATTACATAACAATAAGCACAGTAAAATTAATTTAAAACCCATGTCCTCCTTAATTAACCAACCCCAGCCCTTTCCCCTACAAAGCCCCACCCCCTACCCCAAGCTCCCAGCCCCAAGCCATTACACCTGATTACACACCCCCCAACCCCCCAACCCCCCAAACTCACAGCCGCTAACTTACCCCGCGCATCAGCCTGCTCAGCCCACCATGCCCAAATCACCATGCCCAAATCAGCCCAAATCACCATGCCCAAATCAGCCCAAATCACCATGCCCAAATCAGCCCAAATCACCATGCCCAAATCAGTCCATCAG
The DNA here is from genome assembly GCA_014871385.1 of Ceratodon purpureus. Taxonomy (NCBI): domain Eukaryota; kingdom Viridiplantae; phylum Streptophyta; class Bryopsida; order Pseudoditrichales; family Ditrichaceae; genus Ceratodon; species Ceratodon purpureus. The sequence goes on along the minus strand of CM026426.1, from coordinate 39,792,357 downwards.
TGAACAGTGCTCGCAGGCCCCATGCATATCCATCCAGATCACCATGCCATTGGTGCACAAACTGAACAGTGTTCGCGGGCCCCATTTCAATCGCGGGCCCCCACAATCTAACGGCCAGGATTGTTTCTTCTAGATCGACGGCTGAGATCTTCCTAGCCAGTCCTCGATTTCGAGGCTGGCTAGTGACGAGGTTTGCCGCCCGATTGGGGCCTCTCACACCTTGGCGCCCGGCAACCGAACGTACTTGACACCGGCGATGTGCCCTCGTGCACATGCACTCACCGCAGCATGCCACAGCAGGTGCCTCACTCACATCATGGTCACAAATGTATCATTTGTTACTTTGCGTGGCCTAGATTGTTCCTCGTTTGTATTCACTAGCGTTTCAGTTCTTTCATGCGATCTATCCCTCAGCACCAGATTTTGAACGACATTTGGTTGTCTTTGGGTTTTGGGCCATATTTGGTTTTCCTCTGATTTTGAATCATATTTGGTTTTGGACCATATTGGGTTGTCTTCAGCAGTTTGAGGTGGGAGTGAGGAGGCGGGTTGTTTGAGTGGAGGACGTTTTGGTTTGGTTGAATTGTGTGAAGAAATGGAAATAGTGGGGGTGGTGAATCGAGTACCGCCTGTTACAGGTAAGCTCTGCCAGGGGTGTTCAGGGTTGCCACAGATAGTGACGACGAAGTCGCGGAGTTTGGACGGTTTGGGTTCTGGATCGCCAGCATTTGTGGTTCTGGCAAAGGCATCTCCTGTGTGTTCTGTATTGTATGCCTCGAATTCGGGTCGGGCTTTGGGTTCTTTTGCTACCCTTCGGATCTCCTTTCCTGCCTGTTTAGCGGTTTCGAAGGTCGGTGTGAGTTCGGGGAGGTTGTGGAGAGTTGTGCATGAGGCGACTGTGCGGTCCCAGTCGGGGTTGGAGGAGGCGCCTGGTCCAATAGAGCATGATAGGCGTTCATTGGAGGTTACATATTTTTCAGAGACTAGTCTTCTGAGGTCACCTCCTGCACGCAAGGACAGGGCAGATGACCCGTCTCTAAACAATCCCCTGCTGCGCCAGCACCGTTTGGGATGTGGATGGTTCGCTGTTGTGATGGAGTGGGAAGGTGTGATTGTTGAGGATGATTCTTTCTTGGAGAGAAAGGCGTGGACTGTGCTGGCTGAGGAAGAGAGCAAGAGACCTCCTCCGGCGTATATGCTTGGAAGGGCTGAAGGAATGAAGAACGAGCAGGCCATATCGGAAGTTTTCTGCTGGAGCAGAGATTATAGACAAATGAAGCGCTTGGCGATTAGAAAGGAGGAGTTGTATGAGGAAATGCAAGGTGGCGTGTACAGGTTGCGGCCAGGTTCTAAGGACTTCGTGGAGACCCTAAGGATGCACAGAATTCCAATTGCAGTGGCCTCTACTAGGCCAATGATATATCTGGAAAGAGCCATTGAAGCAGTTGGCATGGAGGGATTTTTCAATCTCGTGCTCGCAGCTGAGGATGCCCACAGGGGTAAACCAGACCCTGAGATGTATTTGTATGCAGCGGAGCGGCTAGGTTTCGGAGCTGTTCCTGAGCGTTGCATGGTCTTTGGGAACTCGAACTCCAGCGTAGAGGCAGCCCATGATGGGCGTATGAAGGCTGTGGCTGTTTCAGGGAAACACCCTGTGTATGAATTAACTGCTGGAGACGTGGTTGTTCGGAGATTGGACGAATTGTCCGTGATTGATCTAAAGAACCTCTCTGACTTGGATTCTCCGGAGTTTGAGATTCCAGAGCCGGAGCTGGAGATGGAGGTTGAAGAGGATCGAGTACTTCCTCAGGTTGCCATTAAAGATTGGTAGACTCAGGAGGTTAGCAGATGAGTTTCAGAGCACCGTCATCCAGGTCCATGGCTGGGTGTATATTTAGAAACTAATTGTGATCACAAGAAAAATTTGTACATTATATTCTTCTTATTCTTGTATCAAATTCTATTGCTGCGATTGTATATACATACTTGAAACTGCATGTGGTGTGACAGCTTTGGATAACGCTGCTCAATATTTCGAATTCGGTCACTTTCCACATTTTGCGATACTTTTCAAAACAGTACTTCTTTCACATGTGTCATTTTGATTTGAGTTTTCTGTGGACGGTGAGAGGCACCGGCTGCATGATTATGTTTCAGATTACGTTCGGAGTTTATAGCTTAACTCAGTAGCAAGCGCGATTGTTTTTGGTCGATTGTCCTGAGTGTAAGTTACCGTGAGATCCTTGTCAGCCGGATATGAGGAGATGACTGTTTCGGAATGAATTGCAGAAAGAAGCGATCTTCCTTTTCTGGTGAGCTGATTTTGAGCATTACAATTTTTGGGTTTTCTGCAAATTTGGGCAAGCGGTTTCGTTAAATGGGGGCTTCATTAGCATGATGTCCCTTTGAGATTGTTTCGAGTTGCTTCAGGCTCGTTGTGTTCCTGCGTACGAAACGTCCACAAAATAGGATTGTTAGGGTAATGATTGCGCGGCATTTGGTATGGCTTCGGATCGGTGAATTTCTGATTGTTCTGTTATTCTGGCTTAGATCGCCAATTTTATCTTTGTATTATTCTGCTTTGTCTGTATTATTGGACGCAGGGCCCGTCTTTATTTGGATGGGGAGGGGAAGTACACACGTGACCCAAATTCGGCGCAAGGCAAGTATAGCCTTCAAGATTTTTCAAAGGAAGGACAAGCTGGGCGAGATCGTGGTGGACGAACGTGGAGACATTGATGGCAGGTAACTAGGAAGGTCCTAGACTTTCTCATATACTCGGTGGTAGAGGGCAAGAATAGAGCTCTGCTCCTCGTATTGGCATTCAACATCCATCCGGACTTAAACCGGGTGTTCGGGAATATAAGGTGGGGACAGACTCTCACCATTTGGAACCCTATTCCTCTGAGGTCTCTCCACCTCTCTTGGAGCTCTCAAGGAATCAGAGCAACAGATCAAGATATTTTGACTGTGAAGTTAGAAAGGGGAAGGTAACCTCCAGGGTGAGAGTGAGTGGGGACTACGAGTTTAATCGAAGTATGCATACATGAGTGACTCAAGAACCAAGTCCCTACGTAGGTTCCCTACAATCACATCACCTTCCGTTTGTCCTGTGCCAGCCAAATTGTTGGTCCATCTGCGATTTGCCCACTCAACAATTTCGGGTCTCTCTATCTTCCCCCGTCGAGTGTTGCACTTCCTTTTTTTGTGGGCAGGGGCAGCCCGTCCCTCCGCTAGGCCCGACCCTCATCCCGCCGGACTCCCCCGATGGCCCCGTGGGCCCGTTCTCGACCGCCCGCCGTGCTCGACCCGCCCACCCACCCGGGCCCAACATCCCTCGGCCTCGTTCTCATCCGTCTCGTCCCCATCCCCGTCCTCTCCTCCCCCGTCGTCCCCGTCCTCGCACTTTGGATCAATGTGTGTCCTAGGTTTTCCAGGACTCCGTCCTCGGGTTTAGAATAGGCCATGTCCATTTCCTATGTGTCTGTTGTAGAGTTCGAGTGTGTGAATGCTGGAGGCAGATTCTCCGTCGGCTTTCCTGCGGCTGGGGGGTTATTGTCGTTTTCAAGGATTTCAGTGCATTCCCTTAGCGGAGTGTTGAGGGGTCGTGTCTCGGCCGCGGCGAACTAAGAGCTGAAGTAGAGAGCTTAGAATTGCGACGGGGGAGGAAGGTACTCATCGTGGAGAAGACGCTATTGCGGAGACGGCTCACCGACGTCATACCCCATCCCGACTTAGCTCGTAGGGTTACTACAGCGCCGGCGTGGAGGAGCGGTAGAGGAGGTGCGGAGTAGCGGAGGAGCAAGGAGTTCAAGATGGGCGGGGTGTGAAGGTCCCCTGGGCTGGAGAATGGTGTTCCGACACCGTTTACGAGCGCCGTCAGTAGCTCCACCTCGGCGATCCAGTGACTTCAGATTAGGGTTTTCGGCAACGATCGCTCGGTTTAGGGGCGCAGCTATGGCGTCATTGTCTGCTCTGGTAAGTTGGCTTCCGCCTCGCCTTTGTCTCCCTTTCTGTATTCTGCCTTCCTCTTCTTCTTCGTGTCATCCGTTGTCTCTGTACTTGGAGTGCACCGGTTCTGGATTCACGACTTCACTTCCCTGTCCGGACGTAGCTTGTACGTGAGCGGAGAGCGCAGAGCGGAGAGCGGTGAGCGCAGATTTGGAGAGCGGAGAGCACAGAATGGGGGACAGAACCTAAAAATAGCACTTTTTTTCTAAAAATAAAATATAAAATTACAATATTCGAATATTCTCAGTATATTTTTAGAAAGTTACTAATTTTAGTAATTTATTTGACCCTACAACCGTGGACTAATTACAGTATTTTCATTGAATTTGTAGTTCATTTTCTCTTTTCTTGGTGATTAAATTTTTCACGTGCACCAATTACTATGCTCCAGCTCCTTCTAACTAGTTCAGGCATACATTAATTCCCCTTATCTCCTCACATTTATATGCAAATTACTACTTAAAATGTATTGGTATTGAACCTCTTAAGAGGGTTCAAGTAACATTTAATTTCGTAACAATTTTTTAACAGTGCTAGAATTCATCCGCCATAGTCTACATGCCTTTCAACTTTTCTGTTTTAATTTTTTAATTTTTTATATTAACTTCCATTATTCTATCTAGCTTGTTAAAGGGGTCAAAAGAGTCTTTTTCTTTAATTCTCTTTCATTTTATTTTCTCTTTCATTTTCTCAATCGCCTTCACATTGTTTTCAACCTTAATATTTATTTTTGCTTTTGTTTACTTTTATTTTTTTAATTTCATTTTTTATAAATGTTTATTTTTATTTTTTATTTTGCTTTCATAATTTCATTTTATTTTTTATTATGTAAATTTTAAATGCTAAATGACTTTTACTCAATCCTCATCCTTTTCCATTCAGTTTAGGACGATGACAACTTTCAAATGAATGAAAAGCCGATTTTCAAGGGCGCCAAGCATCTTCTTCAACGATATTTAAGATAGGGTTATGGAATGTCTCTTCCTCTTTTTTGTTGGTGTTTTCTGAAGCTCTTTTCCGTAGTGAGGGACAGCAGTTATGGAAGACGTCAGAGATATTGTTGTTTCACTTGCTGACGATGTTTGTCCATTTCAACCATATGTTGAGGTAGAAGACGAAGAAGAGGTGATGGCCAACAGCCAAGGGCGTCCTTTGACAACGGATGTTGACGTGCAACCGGATGTAAGAGCTGACCCTCCTCGTTCAAAAAATTCGGATGATATCATAGTGCTGGAGGAGGATGCACATTTGCCTTTGAAACCTCATGCATATTCTAAGGTTGGAAAGATCCCAAGGGGAACCTATTCGAGGGAATCAGTGAATCGGAGGCGGGGAGGTGGGCCATTGTTGAAGCGTTCATACCAAGGACACTTGCCAAGTGAAGGAACAAAGGTGAACGCAAATGTAGTTTGTCCTGCAGTACAGTCAGAGGCTGCTAGTCCTACTGATAGTGTAGTGGGCAACCCTAAACGTGTTAGGTTCGAAGATTAGAACATCTAATAACAAGTATATGTTTGTTGTAATAAAGGGTACATGTCATGGGATACGAGGTATATACTGCACTTGTTCAAGATAGAATGTTTTGAAATAGAGTGCAATCAATGTGAACAACAAAACCTTTATAATGAAAAAGTCAATACAGCTTCTGTATTGCTGACTTAGTACATGCGATATTACTAAAATCATTCACTACATGATCAATGGCCATTGTGGAAATGGCAGTTCTAAAGAAGGAGTGCTACCTACTTCTTCGCCAAGGGATGAAGCAAGATTCCAGTCTCTAGGAGTAGCTTGACCTCGTTAAAGCTGAAGGTAGGTGCTTGGATGAAAAGCTCGGCTTCGGGATCACGGTTGCAGACCTTCAAGAGTATGTAGTATAGGTGCTTACAATACGTGAATTGAGTCCTGCCTCGCAACGTAGTCATCGTCTTCTGGAATGCGGGACAAGTGCAACCAGGGTAAGAACTGATGGTAATCTGGTACCGTGTGATGTGTGGAGCGACGCCCGAATCCAGCCCAATGATGGAACCGTGGCCCGACTCAGGTATCATGGTGACGGAACGGAGGCGCGCTTTAAGAGACTCGGAGGAGCCCATGGACAGTCGCTGCGCCGGATTGGGACGAGTGGCAGTGCGCTTCACCATCTTGCCATCTCTCTTGCCTGGGTAGGGGTTAGCGTCTGCAGGGACTGGCACCGAGCTGAGATTTGCAGGGGGCGGGGCAGAGAAGAAGATGCGTCTTGGGGAGACCGGCTTCTTCGGCGGAAGTTGAAAGCCCGCTGCTTCGAGGGCAAGAATCTCACTGAGTTTTAGGTTAGTACCAAGTTTCACTGGCCACACCTCTGGAATGGAGGGGAATTCCTGGTCCTTTGAGTAGTGTGCTACCCACTTGCGCTTAGAGCCTTTCACGCAGCGCTCAATATCATCAGAGCAGAAGAAGAACTCTGTCTTCTCGACTAGGTTCCTGCGATAGTTAGTCCACAGTCCAGTGTAGGTCGGGGCAGCTGTGCAATGGGGCCCCCTGACAATTCTCTCAGTGCACTTCTTCTTCGTTTCAGCTCTTTGGGCCCAGCAGCACTTCGCAGAAAGTTTGTGAAGTCTCGAAATGTGCCACTCCTTCACGTCCACCTTAGTTTCTTTAACCGCGTTGACATGGCGAATGCCGCCCTTGTTCACTGGTGAAGGTAAAGGGGAATCAACTACCTGGGCAGGAGATTGGGTACCTTCTACCTCGGGGTCGTGTTCGGAGTCGTCTTCCACAATGACGGACATCTGCATAGGGCGGGCCCTAACGGCACGTCTTGGGCCTCTTCGGCGCGAGAAGTTTGTCTTGTCCGGGCGATGAGATTCCTCGTCAGCTCCGATAAGGACGTCGGCTTTTCGCTTCTGTGAACCAAACACTTCCGCTCCAGGCATGATAGGTTGACGGGTCCAGAACTCATCCGCGCCTGGCATATCAAGCATGGGGTTTTCGAACAGTGTAGGATTTCCCCATTTCTTCGCGTTGCGTTCCGCCATCTGGAGCCTGAGTTCCTTCTTGGACGGTCCTGTTCCGCCGACGTGACCTTTGAGGAACTGGTAGTAGTTAACAACCTGTAAAAAAGCCCGAACGAAATCGTCCACGGTAGCAACGTAGAGGTCGTTCCCGTTGTTTCCTGAAGTTTTGAGCCACTTGTTATGAACTGTTTTGGCGAGGTTACAGCTCGGCATCTCTGTGAGTTCTTCTTCTGTGAATTTCTGCAGATTTGACAGTAGGTGCCGTTAGTTTCACCGATTAGAGTTTTGTAGGTTAGGGCTAGGAAACCAGTATCAAAAACATCAAAACAGAGTGCAGAGATCATACCTCGGTCATGAATCCCCCCCACTGGCAGAAGCCGTGGTGCCAGAATGACAGCCACTGATCGAGTTTGATGAGTCCACTTTTGCCAACAACCCCGGTGGATGCCCACCAGGCTCGCAACGCATGGTACAGAGTTTCCGCCTCTGCCATGCTGGTCGCATTCTTGTACTGAGTACACATCTTCTTGTGCTGTTCCCAGAGTTCTTCGGGGAAGTGCTTCTGCGTATACGCCACCATGTTCTGAGTCCAGCGGAACAAGCACGACCTCTCCCGGTCCTCCATTGGGTCCTCTTTGTTGCCATTGCCATAAAGGATTCGCACTGCATTCCAATTCGCCTGTGCGTTATCCGCCATGAACCCCTTGAAGTTCGGCGCTGCAACGCCATGGATCTCCATGACCAGGTTCAGGTTTTTCGAGAAGACGAGCTGGGCCTCCGTGTCCTCGGACTGCATGTCGCAAGTGGCGATTGTCATTTCGCGGCAGTAGGTGGCATCGTACACATGGCACGCCATCGTCGACCAGTCTTTGACGCGTTTTACATGGTCGAACATGATCCATGCGTTCTCCAAGTCTCCACCAGCTTGCATTCGGCTGACCAAGTCGACACCACTTTCCGGCCCGACCTCCGACATCTTGAAGAGGAAGACTTTGTCACGCATAGATCCCTGACCAGGAAACCTATTCTCCTGGACATACGCCCAGAGACTGTTTCCACGGAACTTGGTGATACCGTCCATGACTACGTACCTTCTGTATTTTTTGAAGGTCGCGACTTTGTTGCGGATGTTCGGTGACGCCATGTCTTTGCAACGATCCAGAACAGGAACCAGTTTCTCCATCGTCAGCTTCCTCCGTGGTGCATCCTCGGGCTGTAGCAGATAGCTCCTAATGAGGAGTTTGCTCGCCTCCAAGACAACGGCGCTCTTCGTTGCTTTGTTGTTCATCTCTACCTGCTCTTCTATTAAGTTACTAATTTCTGCTTTAGAGTCTCTATAGTCTCCAACTTTCACTGGATGATGATGTGTTCCTATGTGAATACAAGCTCTAGTTTGATTCGCTTTGCCCACAACGTAATAAATCTTAGCCTTGCATGTAGCTACACATGATGGAGGTTCTTTACATACCTTGCACACCAGCGTGGATTCAGATGGAGGAGGCTGATCCATGAGAAAAGTTTGCAGGGTACACCCTTCGAACTCAGTCTCGTTAACCTCGAAGATCTTGGGAACACGCTTCAGGAAGTCACACTCCTCGTTGGTGCAGCGCAGCCATCCGACGCAGGTGGAACTTTGAAAAGAGAGTCCGAAGTTGTTTTTGATGTTTGTCGTGATGGTCTTGGTCCACAAGTGTCCATCCTATCGTTTGTCCATTCCCTGCATTGACTTGGCGGCGAGCTTAGAGGATCCAGCAGCAGCTGTGGGCAATTCAAAAAGAACCGGACCTTCAAACTTCGCAGGCAAGTACTCTACTCTCTTGTGTCTAATAGTGGAATGGTCTATCTTCTTTAGAATGTTTTTTGACCCACGCGCCTTTGCAAGCTGTTGAAGGAGAGGAACAATGCTAACTGTGACCTGGGACAATGGAGGAGAGACATTGGAAGGAGGAGCATCAGCGTGGACCTTAGGCACCAACTTGACGCGACTCACATCGTCATCAGAGGAGAGAGAAATGACTGTCGGAGGAGGAGGTTTTTCTACATCTGAAGTCTCGGTACCAGGCTCGACTTTGACCTTGACATCACGAGGTAAGGGAGTCTGAATTGTGCAAGTAGAAGAGCGACGGGGGGTGAGGATCTCAGTGGATGCAGCCATAAGAGAATCAGTAAGACCATAGACTCTATAGGATCCAGGGAGGAGTCTCCACTGCAACATGTTGTTCTCATCTCTCACTGAAGGTTGCCCGAGGGTGTGGATAACCTCGGCAGTAACGTCATCAAAGATCTCCTCCTCTATACTGATGGTATCCTCACGGAAGTGGAATCTGAGACTCAGGCGAAGTGAGGAAACTGTAGCTAGACCATCGTCATCTACGCGAAACCTAAGAGGGATGCCCATGCCTTGGACATATAGACAGACCATCCCCATGATCGCAGGTAACTCAGGCAAGAAGGGAGAAGTGTGACTGTACTGGCGAAGCAATATTGCAAGAGCAAAGTGAGAGGAATAATGCATCGCTGTTGATCATTATATTTAGGTCGGAATGTCCATGTGAACAGGTGGAGAATGATTCATTCTGTTACGTAACGAATGTATGATTTAAGAGAGACGGCGCTAACTATTTGGAATGTAACTTTTTGCTGGCCGAAGTATTTCAGGTAAGATATTTATAACTCTACTTTAATAATTTCAATGGTGGCGCAGATTCTATTAGTTATGAAGTTTGGTAAGATTAGATTGAGCCGTCTTTTAAATTCTACATTTAAAAAAATGAATATAAAAAGGAGCATGCTTTCAAGTGCTTGATTCCAATCTTTTAATTTATAGTGTGCTTGGATTTTGACTATATATTTAAAGGTTAATATTTTAAACTACACTTCACAATAGAACTGTTATGGATACTCTTAATATAAAGAGTGTATAAAATGTGTATAGTGTTAAGATGCTATATGAATTTAGGATTTTATCCAAATAGTTGTTCCTTAAAGGTATTTAAGCGGGCAGGAAGTTCTTCAGAGAGTCTTTTTGTGAGAGAGTCAGTCCTTTGGTAAGACACATGAAGCAGAGTGAAGGGCCATCTCCCTCCACTTATGTCACTCCTAAACCTAGACGAAAACGAGGTGTTACAGATTTTACAGATAGAAGAGCGAGGAAGAGGAGAGAGTCACGTAAGAAGGTAGAATTTCAACGTGACCATGTGAGTGCTCCTGTGAAAACGAGAGGATCAGGTTTGCCTGTAGCTTTAAAGTTCTGTAGCATTTGTAAACTCATTCTAGACTCTATTGTGGAGGAGGAAGAGGAGTTTATAGAGAATACCGTCGTCGAGAATCAGGAGTAGGGACAGCAGATACTCTTAAGTGGAGTTCAAGGTGAGGCCATGATGGAAGAATTAGTTTTTAATTGTAGTCAAAGAGTAGAGTCACTGCATCCGTCTATCAGATTCAATGACTCTTTGACGGGGGAGTCAATTTCTCAATCAGATCTACGTTTCATCTCCGACGAGGTTAGTATTACTATACCGTCTTAAATGTTGTGAATTCTTCATATTAATTCAATAATTTTAAGAGAAGATGATTTAGTATCAACTCAATTTAAATTAGGCAAAATTTAAAATGATGTAGATAAACTCCGTGAGGTCCCTCAATTATCACGCATTTTATTTTTAATTATTTGGGTAGGGTATCGAAAGGATAAGGGAAGTCGATGTTCCAAGGAGGGTTTCAGTTGCTCAGGAGGTGTGCGACATCGAGCAGTTGCGAGTTATTGCGAGGAGAGCAAGAAGTGGAATTCTAAGTGCAGGGGAATGGGGGGAGGCAATGGCAGCAAGGTTCGACCAGATGAGGGGAGGAGAGGAGGAGCAAGTCGACGCAGAGGCCACGGGGCAGGCGCCTATCGAGATGGAGGCGGACGAGGAGGGAGGTGGACAGGACCAGCCCGAGCTGGCTGGGGATGCGAGTGAGGCTCAGGAGAGGACGGACGGGGACGATGGAGAGGAAGACCCCGAAGATGGAGACCAGGTACGGAATCATGAGCTCCAGAGGAGGTTGACAGTACCACGTGTTTGAATGATGAGGTTTTTGAATGGGGTGTTGTACGGATCTTGGAATTTAGTCAACAGTACGGCATAGAATATTTGGGGAAATGAGTTGGGTTCGTACGATTTGGGGAAATGGGTTGTGATTAGTTGGGTTGCGGTCTTTTAGTTTGTGGGTTGTGGGTTTGTGGGTTGTGGTTTGTGGGTTGTGGTTTGTGGGTTGGGTTTGGGTTGATTGCATTATCGGAGTTGGATTTCGCTCCTTTTAAGCTGCTGTGGGCTGCTTGGATTGACTGATCGCTTGCTCTTGGGATTGCGAGGCACTGCCTTGGGCTGGACTTTTGAGAAGATTTCTTTTAGGATTTGAGTGTGTCGTGGTCGAACTCCTGTTGCTGACCATTTTGGATGAACTTGTGCGGATTCGCGAATGCCCGGATCGAGTCACTCGAGCTAATATTCAACTTTGTGGGAGCAGCGCCCTCAGCAATGTCGGTACAGCAGCCCGGCTCTCGTGGTTCTATACGGGGGTTTTAGGAAGCGCTTAGGATTTGTTTTTGTCATTGCGAATTTCATCTCTATTGCTGCTGGGGTAGTGTCGGGTTAGGAATGTGGAAAGTGAGTGTGAGTCGAGGAGTTCGGTGGAGCGATGCTTGAGAGGCTGGTCCGAGTGATATCTCTTGTAGCTAGTGTTTTGGATTCGGTCTTCCTGACATGGCCGAGTTTTGATCTGGCTGTGGCATTTTGAATATGTTTTTTCACCTGGTTTGGCTGTCAGGAGAGTGAGGTTAGTAATTCTGGTTGGGAGTCTGTGAAGGTGATGAGGCATTTGGTTGTTGAGAGTATTACGTGTTTTAAGTTGTTGAGAGCATTGCATCAGTTGGGACGTAGGGTGTGTCGGGTGTGCTGGTGGTTTGCATTGAGGAATTGTCCAGTAAGCCTTGGGGAATCAGAAGTTGCTGTTGCGGGGTTTGGTCATGCTATTTGTTTCTTTTGCTTTCTTGGCTAAAGCCTATTGCGTGGCTCTGATAATATGTACTCCGTGAAGCATCTGCTCTTGCTGGTGCTTGTTAAGTGGTGTGTTTTTGGATGCACTTCTGCTGCTCATTGAGACTTGCCCTGCTTGCTTTAACCATCATTGAGACTTCACGTATTTTCTTTTTATGTTTTTTTTTTTTTGAATTTTTAAAAAACCACAAGCCTACTGTCGTCAACGACAGTAGGCCGGGGGCACACCAATGAATTTGGGGATTTTGTGATATGTTTTTTTTTTTTTTTGGTTGGTGACATTGTGTGATAATGAAATGCATAATTGCTCACAAATTGTTAATTAAAATCTGAATATTTTGTACATTTCTAGTATTTATTTTTTTATTTTTTTTTATTTTGAATTTTTAAAAAACCCCAAGCCTACTGTCGTCAACGACAGTAGGCCGGGGGCACACCAATGAATTTGGGGATTTTGGATTTTATTTATTTTTATTTTTTTCTTGTTGACATTGTGTGATAATGGAATGCATTATGTGCTCACAAATTGTACATTAAAATGTGAATATTTTATAGAATTTCTGTACTTTGGGGATTTTTGAAGTGTTTTTTTATTTTTATTTTTTTGGTGTTATTTTGTGTGATAAAAATGCATAATTGCTTAGAGAAAATTAGTTATAATGTGAAGCTTTTGAAGTTTTATACGTATTTTAATGGTATTTGTTGTTTTTTTAAATTTTTAAAAAAACCCCAAACCTACTGTCGTCAACGACAGTAGGCCGGGGGCGTGGGGATCATTTTGGGGATTTTTGCGAATTTATTTATTTTTTATTTTTTCCTTGAATGTTTGGGTTATGGAATGCAATTATGCTCACAAAGTCTTGATGAAAATCTTATAAGTTTTTAAGAGTTTTTAAGGTTTTTTTGGGAGCCTTGTCGAGGTTGTGGTTTGATTCTTCATACTTGCAATTTTTTCTAATAATTATCAATTTGCTTAGGACTCTGATGAAGATCATCTGGGGAGCGAACGTCAAGACCTGACGCCAGCAGAAACTGAGGTATTTCATTCAATTTTCAATTTATATTTTTTTCTTATGTTTATGAATTTGAGTTCTATTCGCCCTGTACCCTTCTTTGTTTCCTACTCTTTTAAAAATGGAAGTTAATCCTCACTTGATTTTTTCTACTCTAGGTATCATCCGATGCTCCTGAGATGTCCGCTGCTTCCTCCATTTCTGTGATCAATGTTTCCGATCTTTCGGACTCATTTGATCAGCACTATTGTAACTGTGATGTAGCCAACCCTGTAGGTGCGGAAAGTGGACCTTTCAAGGTCCACTCCCCACAGTACATGCCTACTTCTCCAGTGTACATGCCTACCTCTCCAGTATACATGCCTACATCCCCGCTGTATGAGCCAACCTCCCCGGGCTATATGCCCACGTCTCCTCCACAGGGCTCCCCGCCGATGTCTCCACCCTCTCCTTCCTAGCCGATTAGAGTCAGGAGGCCAGCCCATGTGGTCTTTGCTCTGCCGGCTATTCTGCCGTGCCCTGTCCAACAGACCAGGCAATTTTGGAGGAGGCGCCGTCAGTGGAACTGTAGACAGTCTAAGGAGTACTATAGTCGATCCTCACGTAGATAGTTTTATCAATCACGATTGATGATTGAGTTGTTACAAGAGAGATGACAGTATGAAGATATATCGTTACTTTCTTTTACATACTTGTCAACTTTGCATGACTTTCTTCGATTGTGCTTGTTCTCCTAATTTGCGCACTTTCTGGCAGGTTACGCAAACACAAGATGTGTTGGTGAAACCATCTTGTCCGATTAACTTGAAAACTGCTAGGGAAGGGGAATTGGAACATCAAACCCAATACAAGGTGGACTCTATAGCCGTCATCAACAAGCTCAGGATCAAGCCATCGCAGAAATCGCGAATGTCGGTGCCCCTGTGCAGGATGATCCCAATGGCAAAGGTCAGACCAGTGGGCGAAGTGGGTGTACAGCATTTGGAGCGGGAGTTCGTTAAGGGGTATAGAGATGGCGACCGCGTCATGTACATCTCTATGTACAACAACGAAGAGCAGACAAGAGATGTTACGGATGAGGTCATGGCTAGATGGAGCCCATTATGGAGGGACGCGAATGATGCCTTTGAATCTGAGCTTCAAAGTGACGAGGAGTGGTCGCAATTCTCGGGGAAGATGTTTTTTGTCTGGGAAGGTAACCATCGCCTCTCAGCATGGCTTCGTCATATCAACAAGCATCATGCAGACGACCCGTCATGGCACATATCTGTGCACTGCATAGTACTCGATCCCCGTGGCCATGTTGGCAATCTTCTTCACGCAATGCATGACATCAACCGGTAAGTACTTGTTTCTTTTTCCTGTTTTTCCATTTGTTACTTTATCTCATCTCTATTATTCATCATACGTATTTTGGTTTATTTTCAGGTCGACTGAGAATGACCACGTCAAGAGTAATCTCCCCTCAAAACTATTTCGAATCCGCTCTTTCGGAATGATGAAGCTGGAGGAATTTAAAGACCTCCTCAGTCCTGAAGAGTATGACGCATGTTTGAAGAACAAGCCACCTAATCCCTCCTGGTTTCCCTTGACAACTAAAGTTTTCATCGCATTTTTGTACCGAGTAAGTCCTACCTCTTCTTTCTATTTGCTTCATTTCATTCAATACTCATGGAATTTCCTAAGGCTTAATTATCTTTCTACAGCGGGAACTCGCTGCGGCCTCCGATGAAGCAGCCAATGCCTACCGCAAGAAGACACCCGAGGATGAGCAGTCTACAAGTGCAGTTTGGGATGTCATGAATGAGGCATCAGAGAGAATGGTCGAAGCCATCAAGAAGAAGGACTTTACCAAGTACTTGGCCATTGCAAATCCCAAGAATGGTGACGACTTCCGGGTGTAAGCATGGTAAAGTGTACCAAAAAAGTGGTTAACTATTTGTCAGTTTCAGCCCTTTTGCTAAAATTATGCAAAAGTGATGGAAAAATGTTATTGAAGTCAAATAATTTTGCTAATATAGATTCTCAACTTGTTTTTGTACAACTTGGAAAAGTTTCATGCAAAGTAGACACTTTTAAGTTATTGTATGAGGGCTTTAAGTCCAAGCAAAGTGAATGTGACCATTTGAAAAAGTGGCTAGAAAAGAATCAAAAACTATCTAAAAATCACTTTTGATGATGGGGGGCCCTCTGTATGTTTAAGAGGTATTCTAAAATAGTCAATTCATATATTCATCAATTGGTTGAGGGTTCCAAAAGTGTCGCAAGGATGTTTTTTAAGAGGGTCACTTCCGCGGTACTTTTAGTGAGTGTTTTTTCACCGAACATTGTTTTTCAAATTGGAAAAAACATCCTCTAAAGACAATAGAGGGCCCCAAATGAAAAAATCAAAACTTTGGAAAAGTTTATTTTCATGATTTAGAACTAGTGGTCAAATTAAGTAACAATTGAAGATGTTCTTTTTATGAAGTTGCTTATTAGATACCTTGTGACACCCTAAAAAGTGACTAAAATGCTCAAAAAACTACACCAAAATGCTCAAAATCAGCTTAGAGCTTCAAAAAACAGCACACTTCATATTCACTTTCTAGTGATCACACATTGCACTTACTGGTCCACTTTACCATGCTTACACCCTTCCTCAATGAGGTGACTTACTGATCATTGTTCAATTCAGTGTTTCGTATGACTTCAATAATTTCTGTACTTATCTTTTTAAAACTTCGGTGCTTCTTGCAGATCAATCGCCATTTCAGTCTCAACAATAAGCCTGAGATGTACATCGATAAGCTTCAGAAGGTTGTTCCAGCGGCCGTTGAGGCCAAATACAAGGCTCGTTGGTTGAAGTGGTGGAACTCATCCCCGAGTGCTCGAACGTCTTACAGATTTCTGCCATCTGAATTCAAAGACACCGAATTCGACCCATGGTTGAACAAAGCTGGGCTGGGGTAATTTTCATAAAAAATCCTTTCTAATTCCTTGTTCCTTTATTATTTTGCCGTATTCCTTCTTTGTTCCTACTTATATGAATTTTGTATTACAGTTGGAGGAAGCCGTCATCCACGAAGTTGAGGACATATTCAAGGCGGAGAACCTCGATATCAATTGGATGGCATTTTTTGATGTCCAACAGGCGGGCGATTTTGTCGAGAGTTCACGTATTCTGTTGTGGGACAAGGCCTTCCCTACGTAATTGGAAAAAAAGCTAAGAAGCACTTCGACAAGAAGTCCAACTTCGCCAAATTCCTGGAACCGCTCAAGTTGTCAAGCGGGTTACTTACCGGTACGTTACCTTACTTAATCGCATTTCCATTTCATAATTTTCATTGTAATTGTTTCTTATACTCACCTACTTTATGTCCTCACATAGGTACTTCAAGCGAGAGCTTCTATTGAAGGAGGCCATCAGCGTTCAGCACCTCTCCAAGTACTTCAAGCTTTGGACGCAGACAACCTCGGACCAGTGTATGTACTCTCCCCAGCAGATAAAAAGGTACAAAGCTGCTGACCTGGATGCTGGATGCTGGTATCTTGATTGTATTGGTGGTTTCACTATGGACTCGGAGGCGGACGTCAAGATGCTACACGATGCCGGTGAGGTGGTGGTCGGAGCCTCCTTGGATGGTGCAGGCGAAGACGAAGGATAGGAGGATCAATCTTCTGCTCCTCCACCAAAGAAAGGAAGAGGAAGGCAACTGAAATCTCTCCGTTCTCAGTCAGAGGCATCACAGCAAACCGGTGCGGCGTCTTCCCAGCCAAAACAGAAGGAACTAGAGCCCTCTCAAGGTATTGTCGTTACGAAGCCTTACCCAGCTTCTTCGCCGGCTCCTTCCTCGATCAGTGCTTCAGAGGTCACCAGAGGTCTCCTCGAGCAGAGGAAAGCCAAGACATTCCCACAAACTACCTCTTTCGCTGGAACTCTCAATTCCTCTCAAGTTTATGTCATCAACTCCTCTGTGAATTTGGTTCTATCCCAACACAAGGAACTTGAAAATGTTGGTGGCGATCACGATTGGAACAAGGCTCTAGACATCATTCGAATGGTATGATTCGTTGTTTCATTCTTTCCCTTGAATTCTGATATTCTGTAGACCTTGTATTTTCTAACTCTGATTTCTTGTTTACTCAAGTTTGGAGGAGGCGGCGAGAGCCGAGTTCCTGATAGATGCCAACAGGAGAATCACTTGGGATACGACTTGATCATTGCCGACATTCCTGAGAATCTTCCGATCCCCACGATATCCAATCCCCCCTACGTCCCTCCGTCTTGGAACAAACGAGGCAAGGATTATTTGGAGGACCTCTTCGAATTTGCAAGACATTTCTTGCAGTTTGATGGTGCTCTCTGCATCATCCACAACAACGACCAACGTCTGGCTACGAAGATTTCCGAAGTGGCTACTGCTGATGGCTTCGTGCAGCATCGAGACTGGTGGGGCTTCAATGCACTAGGCTTGGCTCACCAAACGATGCCCGGCTCCTTGGTATGTACATCATAATCTTTGCTTGTCTTTGTATTCTACTAAGTTTTCTTTTTAATTACACTCACATATTTTTGTTTCTCGCAGTCTCTTCGATTCTGGGTGCGCGTCTTCATTCGTGGTGGTTCCCCCCCATCGAAGTTTTCTTTTCAAACGAAGAAATCTGATGTCGTTTACATCGACCTCCACATTACCGAGAGTGATGCCATTCTCAACTTCATCGATGCAGACTCGCAGCTCATGAATGGGGAGGTGCCGTGGAGAGGCCCGAGGGAGAAAGCCCCTGAGATGATGCAGGGCATCATTGAGGAGATTACCAAGCCCGGTGACATAGTCTTCGATTGGTCGGCAGGAACAGGTAATCCTCCATTAACAGTTTCTGCATTTCCAATCCTCTGATTTTCTCCACAGGGACTCACTACTTTTCTGTGCTACGTGTTTTCAGGTGCCTCCCTTAAGGCTTGCCAGAGTATTGGTCGTCATATTATAGCTTGTGAGGAGGACAAAGCCATATTCAACGCCCTTCTCAAACCGTATATGGCTACGTCATCTGCCATGGGCCCTCCTAAACATCCTAGGCCGGCAGCAGCAGAGGAAGCGCCTGCAAAGAGATCAAGAAGACCTGATAAGTGGTGTAAGTCTTCTATTTTTTGTTCAAATTCTCCAAGCATTGCTTCTCTTTGCAGCTCTACGTATTCAATCTAACCACAATCGGTTTTCTATTGCAGAGTAGTTTCGGCAACACCGCCACGTGGGCCAACATCAGTGTCCAGTCCATCGTGGCGTCTTCATTCCAGCCTGATTCAGCCTTTTATACTTCCGGACTGCGCAGAGGACTTAGCACAGGCGTTTCAATCTGGAGCCGTCACATATGTTCCTAGTCGGCCAACTACTTTTGATCCCAGAGCCCTTCTATTTGTGGATGAAGAGGCTGTAGAAGGAGATTTAGAGTCATCTAGTTCTGAGAGTGGAAGTAGCGATTGTAACATGTTCTGAGTTAGAAGGAGGCTTCGGTCTTTCATTGTTTTCATTTAATTTGATTTGATTTGATTTGATTTAATTGGAGTTCACTCGTAATCCTTCGTCTACTCTACTACCCTAAACCTAAACTTGTTATGATTCTCATTCTTAATTCGTCTCTTTGTATGTAAAGGATGAAAAGTCACAACTGTAATGCTCAAAATATAATATGAAGAATGAAATGTTACAAAAGAAATGCTCAAAATTTAAATTGCGCTGTAATTTATATTTTAATCATTCAAAATCCCACATTTCCATAGCCATGTTACCTATTCTTGACTTGGTGTACATCTTGGTTTCTGCTACTCCATTATTGTACACGAACTCTGAAATATTCCACGAACGTTTAAGACCTTATCTTTTAGTTGGTTTCGAGTTGTCTTATTCCTAGAATTGTCTATATTATCTAAAACCATCATGCTGGAATACTCGTATCTAGATCCAATAAGGAACCAAATCTAAAGGAATGTATTTGAACACCCCACTAGACTTCACAGTACTAATCCTTCGGAGGATATACAGTCCAACTCTTGTCAATATCAAACCAGCAAGTTTCGCCATCCGATATGATCACTTCGGGCAGCTGAACAACTGGATTCTCATCGACGTTCGATGGCAAGGGATACGGGATTAGGGACAACTCCATAATACGTAGAAGCTCATTGGTACAAAGCACTGTCCAACGCCATTCACCTTCACCAACATGGAGCCTTCCGATGTGCCTAAACGGTGGCAGGTCCATGCCTCGTTCTCTGGCGCGCTCCACCTCCAACAGCCAGGGCCGCAGCTCCTGATAACTCGCCGGTGCCTTTGGGGGCAAACCTACAGCCGCTCTCGTCCTCCTCGATCTTGCATTACACACCTTCGGCATCGCGCAACACACTAAATTGTTGTAGTCTTAAAACATTCCACTCAAGCTTGCAGATTGACCCCCCGGAACTCCAACGCTACCTTCGCATACAGCACAAAATGCCAAGGACTGTGTCACTATCCTTATACGCCACCTAGAAACAAGCTAAAGATACCAAGAGTGACCTCCTTCTCTGGCACCTTGCTTACCAAGTGTTGTTTCATGATGAAAATCTCCTACTTGTATCACTCAAATGAAGATGCTTTGCTGCCTAGGAAGAGAGAGTAATCTTCGATGAAGACAAAGACTCTATAAGGTATATCTTGGTTTCAGCAGTTCAGATATTATACACGAATTTTGAAATATTCCAGGAAGTTTTCAAACCTTGCCTCCTTTATGTTCTGTGAAAGTTGTTTTTTTCCTTGTGCATTTACATTATCCTATGAAAGAATTATTTGTTTGATCTAAAACTTAACGCCTGATCATTGTATCTTGCCTAAACCCATGACAAATCTATAGGAATGTATGCATGACGTCATCATGACATCAGCCCTAATTTGTATCTTAGAGAACAAACGTAATAAATTCTTACTAGAGATAATCCTAATTTCCACGGTAATATACTCTTTTTCTAAAAAAAGTGTCAAAATCAAGCCTTAATTTAGTAATTTTCCACGGTTATAGGGTCTACTTTGCTTTTGAAAATTTAGCTAATTGTCAATTCTGTGCTCTCCATTCTGTGCTCTCCGCTCTCCGCTCTCTGCTCTACGCTCTCCGCTCACATACGAACTTTCCCCTTCCCTGTCCTAGGGTTTAGGTGGTCATACTTTCCCTCTTTCATTTTTTATTTTAACTCTTGTTTTTTTAATCAATCTCCATTTCTTCTTCATGTTTTCCTCTTGAATATCTCCATTCATTTTTCCCACCCTATTGATGTCTTTCTATTCTTTATATTTTATTTTCTGCTTCTCCCGACCCTCTAGCTGATTTCGTATTACTTCCTTTATTTGTTTTTAATTTCTTTATTCATTCTCCATATCCTCTTCATGTTTCTTCTTCAATCTCGACATTCTTTAATGCTATCGACCCCCTCGCTGTTTTTATTTTTTTCTAAAAATCCCTTTCCTCTTTCTGTTTTCCTCTTTATTTGTTTCCTTATTTAATTCTTCATTTCGACATGCTATTTTCCTTTATACTCCCGTTCATTTTTTTAAAACATTTTGTTCCATTCGGCCTACGTTTGAGACTGTCCTCCATTTTCTTTGAACCCTGCCTTAAGCTTCTCCAAGGTCATCCCGTGTCCTAACAACGTCTCACTCTCTCCCTGCAGATATCGTCTACCACGCCACCCGATCTCTCGCGGCTGAGCGATGATGATGCGTGCCGCGTCTTTAAGGCGAGGGCTACAATCCTGGACGTCAATGCACTCTCGGTTGAGTGGCAGGACCAGATCGCGAACCAGGCACCCAGGACAGTGAAGGGGGTAACTTACATCTCCTTCCCCTTTTCGTTTCAGTCATGCGGTTGTTGATATTTTTCTTTGTGTTTCCGGAGTAACCTGACCTATTTCACCAAGTCTCGCTCGGCAGTTGAAGGTACATGGGAAGTTTGGAGAAGAGGAGGTTATAGTGTGCCAGATTACCTGGACATGCTATGAGCCCAATCGGGATGCCTTCACCATGTCGGAATACGACTGGTTGATGGTGGAGGTAAACCTTCTGTCGCGTCCGTCCTATACCTCGAGTAATGGAACGGAGAAGGCGAGGGCGAAGATTCCGTTTGTTTGCAGGTTCTGTAACATGGACATGATTGACAAGGCAACCTTGGGTTGGCATAGGCAGATGGACATGTGTCCACATTACGACGCCAGCAAAAGTGGGAAGCTGAAGATTTATCCAGCCCGAGGACAAGATGGGAACAAAGAGTCTAGGGCGGTTTTCCGTAAGTATAACTTACCGGTGCCATGGCAGATGGTGGGGAAGCACATGCGGCCGGTGACTCCAGCATCCGGGAAAAAGGGTAGAATGGTGATGGACTCGGACACAGAGGAAGAGGACGGGTCGGGTGATGACAACTTTATGGACGAACGAGGGAGCGGTTTCCCGGATATTGTCAACGTCTCCTCCCCGAGCAGGGAAGGGGCGAATCAGGCTCAGGCAGCACTGGCGGGAGCGGGCACACCAACTTTGAAGGTGGCGGTCGGAGAAGGGCTGAGCATTGCTGAGGTGCTCGAGGCGAACAAGAAGGACAAGGAGGTTAGGGTGCCGGGTGGTGGGGGGGAGGGGGGGGGGGGCAGAAGGGAAAAGGCAAGGCCAGGACAGGGGAGACCAGTGGGGAAGAAGCAAGGTGGAGAGGCTTTGCATTGGGAGAGGCAGTCCGGAGGGGGTGGGGGATAGTGGCGAACGGGATTGAGCACGCCCATGGCAGGATGGGTAGGGGGGAGAACGAGGGCGCAGGCTGCCACTCCCAATTCAGCGCGGGCAGTGAAGCGTCCGAGGCGCGATGGGAGTCCACCGGATGTAGATGGAGGTGCGGAAGGAGGGGCACAGCAGCAAGAGCGGCAACCAACTGATAGAGTCCGCGGCGAAACAGTGAAGAGAGTAAGGCTAACCGCGCTGCCGAAAGATCCGATTGCGAGGGCAAGGGTAGAGTGTCACATGCCGGCCCGTGAAAAGGCTGCTGTGCTCTTCCCATCGGTGCATAAAGCGAGTGCGCCAGCAAAATCTAGACCTCCTCCCGAGCTTTTCTCCCTCGTCCACTGCACGGGTGATATACTGCCTTTGGAGATCTTGTCGGACCTATA
This sequence comes from Ceratodon purpureus, assembly GCA_014871385.1. NCBI lineage: Eukaryota > Viridiplantae > Streptophyta > Bryopsida > Pseudoditrichales > Ditrichaceae > Ceratodon > Ceratodon purpureus. The sequence continues at coordinate 39,770,144 of CM026426.1, read as the reverse complement.
GGAGCCAGTGAAGTCCCTCAGGGCATTGCAGGATCTTGGACATTTGGGCCGGAAGGTCGGCAAAGCATGGGGCGCGATTTAGTTCAGGCCGGAACTTCTGGTATGGTTTTTTCACACCCCTCTTACTGATTTCCTATGATCTTTACTATTGGCTTGTCCGCGGGTCGTTATTAACTACCGGCGTCTGCAAGAGAAACTACTGGTAGCGACTATGGACGCCGTCAATAAATGCGAGGCTGTATTCATCAAGAAATCGGCGGTTGAGATCAAGAAGGAGATAGAAGCCTTCTACTTGCATCATGATGATGTGTTGTCATGGCCTAGGAAGATGGGGGAGTACAAGGATTCAGTTCGTAAGGTGGAGGAGGTTTGGGTAGGGTACATTAAGGAGGAAATGGAGAAGTTTGAGATCATGCTCTAGATTGAGGCCGAGGAATCCGAGTGGGGCTGGTTGCCGTTGTTCGCGAATTTCATCCTCGTCCTCATGCCCAGTGTACTCAGTCGTCCTTTCTCTCACACTGACGAGGAGTTCAATCAGCTCATCGCCTGGTTAAAGGAGGAGGGGAAGCGGATCGGCCTGGACAATCCACCGCCTCACTTTGCAAGGGCGCTGAAGCTATTCAGTAGGAGCAAAATGGGCACAAGGACACCCATGCTTTGCCTAGTTAAGGGTATTACTTTCTCCACACTCAATGCCCGTCATGACTAGGTCTTGTACGTGATGGAGGAACTGATCAGAGTCGGCAAAATTTATTTCCCTACGCTAGACACCTTGGGGGCAGAGTTTGCACACTTTCAAGATGTTGTCGATTCGAGATCTGATCACGGGGGGCATGTCGACAAGTAACAGGCCTGGCGGAGAAACCCTTTCGTTCGTGCTTGCTTGGACATGATCCTGTTGGAGAAGATGTCGATTATGCAGGACTTGTCGGTGCTTCGCGAGGGCTTGGACCGGGAGGCTGTCTACAAAGCATTCCGGACAGTTCTTCTCCTTCGCGAAAATATTGACTTGGAGTATTGCTTGGGGTCCTTGAAGTGCACAGGTTCTTGGCCTCTAACGGGAGAAGATTTGTTTGAGGCTGCAAAGGCTATGCGGTTGGAGAGCTTGACGGTGTGCAAGGAGAAGTTATGAGCTTGGAATTTGCCTGACAACCTAGACAACCTTGACGATTTCCGGGCGTCGCAGGTTCTCTGTACATTTGATCAGGGCCGATTCAAGGGGGAGCAGTGTTGTCATAATAGACGGACGGGCCATAAAATAGTCGTGTAGTGACTAGTCACGTGACGGACGTGACGGACGGTTATCGGACGGGCTCCCCCGCGCGAGCAAAATTACTGTCCTCACAGTTTACCACTGTTTACCATGGGTGGCGCCCGTCGTCGCGTCCGCGCGCGTATCTGCGCCTGCTCGCGCCTGTCAGCTGTGGTTGATCGCACCCGTCGTATGTCTCGCGCGCGTGCAGTGATCGCGCCCGATTACACTCGCCCGATCAGGGTCGCCCGCGCCCGACGTCAGTCTCGCGTGCGCGCAGTGATCGCGCCCGATTACCCTCGCCAGATCAGGGGGGGAAAGTTCGTATGTGAGCGGAGAGTGTAGAGCAGAGAGCGGAGAGCATAGAATGGAGAGCACAGAAATGACAATTACCCAAATTTTCAAAAGCAAAGTAGACCGTACAACCGTGGAAAATTTCTAAAATAAGGCATGAGTTTGTTACTTTTTTTTTGGAAAAGAGTATATTATCGTGGAATTCAGGGTTATCTCTGGTAAGAATTTCTTACGTTTGTTTATTGAGGTACAAATTAGGGCTGATGTCATGATGACGTCATGCATTAAATCCTTTAGATTTGGTCCCTTATTGGATCTAGATACGAGTATTCCAGCATGATGTTCTTAGATAATATAGAGAATTCTAGGAATAAGTATACTCGAAACAAACAAAAAGAAATGGTCTTAAAAGTTCGTGGAATATTACAGAGTTCGTGTACAATAATGGAGTAGCTGAAACCAAGATGTATACCAAGTCAGACTGCTTGTCTTGGTCAAAGAATTCTCGGTCTTTACATAAGACCATTTCTAGCTTAAGTGTCAAGCAACAATCTATATAAACCTTAGCAGACGTCTTTGAAGTTGTATTAGCTCAATGATTTCTGTACAACTTAAGCGTGTACTTGCTAGTGAGTTGTCTGAAGGTATGGGAGATTCATTTGAGGTCGTTGCCTGTGAAACGGTTTTACAGGATTTGCTTAAGCCGATGGCGGATGGGCCTAACCCCTGGGATCATATAGATAGTAGTGCAATGCAGGGTTGGACTCTTCCGACAGTAATCACGTTTGAAGACGTCGAGAACGCTCGTGCTGTGTCAAAGAGCTGGAAACGTGAGATTGATAGCAGTCGTGAATACGCATGCCTTCGGCTAGCGAGGTGGGATAACTTTTCGTACGAGGGACGCCATTGGAGTCCAAAGGACGAATACAAAGTTAATCGGTTCAACATCAACTGGAGTGTTTTTAGGAGTTCGTGGAAACTTGCAAATCCAATTTACAACGAGAGGTTAGAGACAGCATCCCTTGGAGAGCTTAGTTGCGTTGAGTTAGACCAATTGGGGACATTGCTATTAGCCAATGGGAATCAGGTCTTGAATGTGACGGAAGGAGAGAAAATTTCTCCAAGAGATGGTATCTGGATCTCTCCCAAGAATAGGTAACATGGCTATGGTTAAGGGTGAGAGTTTGAATGATTAAAAAATAAATTACAGCGCAATATAAATTATGAGCATTTCTTTTGTAACATTTCATTCTTCATGTTACATTTTGAGCATTACAGTTGTGACATTTCATCCTTTACATACACGAATACGAACTGGAAATGAGAATCATAACAAGTTTAGGTTGTTTGCACTAGAGTAGACGAAGGAAGATGCAATAAAAGTTCAATTAAATCAAATCAAATCAGATGAAAACAATGAAAGACCGAAGCCTCCTTCAAACTCAGTACATGCTACAATCGCTACTTCCACTCTCAGAACTAGATGACTTTGAATCTCCTTCTACAGCCTCTGCATCGACGAATAGAAGGGCCCTGGGATCAAAAGTAGTTGGCCGACTAGGAATATATGTAAGGGCTCCAGATTGAAACGCCTGTGCTAAGCCCTCTGCGTAGTCCGGAAGTATAAATGGCTGAATCGGGCTGGAATGAAGACGCCATGATGGAGTGGACACTACTCTTGGCCCACGTGGCGGTGTTGCCGAAACTACTCTGCAATAGTGAACCGATTGTGGTTAGATCGAGTACGTAGAGCTGCAAAGAGAAGCAATGCTTGGATAATTTGAACAAAGAGTAGAAGACTTACACCACTTTTCAGGTCTTGCTCTCTTTGGAGGCGCTTCGTCTCCTACTGCCAGCCTAGGATGTTTAGGAGGGCCCATGGCGGATGGTCTAGCCATGTACGGTTTGAGAATGGCGTTGAATATGGCTTCGTCATCCTCAAAAGCTAGAATGTGCCGACCAATAGCTTGGCAAGCCTTGATGGAGGCCCCTGAAACTCGGAGAGTAACAAAGAAATGAGAAATCGTGAAAAAAATGAGAGGAATAATTCAGCAGAGATATGTATGAATAGTTACCTGTCCCTCCATTCCAGTCGAGGAGTATGTCGCCGGGCTTAGATAACTCTCCAATTATGCTCTGCATCATCTCATGGATTTTCTCCCTTGGTCCTCTCCATTCATTTGTTGCGACTCTGCATCGGTGAAGTTGAGAATGGCATCACTCTCGGTAATGTTGAGGACCCTATGTATCAACTGGGATTTCTTCGTCTGGAGGGAGAAACTACTGCCACTACAAACGTAGACGCAAATCCAGAACCGCATAGTCTGCAATCAAGCAAAACTAGTGAGTAAAATTAAGCGGAAGGGTTATTAGTAAGTAAAGAGAAGGAAATATTTAGGGGAAATGACCAAGTTCTCAGGGTTCGTAGGAGAAGTCAGTCCTTGGAAAGCACGAAGTCACCACCCTTAGCTTCTTCCTCGATATCCTTAGCCAGCTTTTGATCGATGTTGTAGATGAGGCAGAGGGCACCATCTTTCTGCACGTATTGATCTGCAAAATGGAAGTTGTCGTACACATAATCCTTGTAGGGAGAGTTCCTAGGCGGAATACTCGTGGGGGAATGGAAACGGAAGGGACGGGAAGATTCTCAGGGATGTCGGCAATGATCAAGTCGACTCCCAGATGGTCCTCTTATTTGCTTCGGTCCGGAACTCTGTTTTCGCGGCCTGCTCCAAACTTGAGGAAACAAGAAAGCAAAGTTAGAAACTATAAAACGAGTAGAGGTGGATGTATCCAAGAAATGTCAAAATATCGGAACATACCTTGCGAATGAAGTCTTGAGTCTTGATCCAATCTGGGTCGCCCCCACCTTTTCTCTCCAGTCTCTTATTTCGCCGCAACATGGAATCCACAGTTGAGTTGAAGACGGAAACATGTGTGGAAATCGAAGCTCCAGCGGAAGAAGTTGTTTGAGGATATAGTTTTGGCCTTCTTTTGCTCAATGAGACTTTGTGTGATCGCACAAGCACTAATAGATGAAGGCGCATTCGCTGTGGTCGAAGTTGGCATTGGGACGTCTATAGTTGGAGAAGCGTTGGGTGTCTCCTTCCTTGGTGAGGAAGACTCAGCCCCAGTATCTTGTAAGGTCTGGGACTTCGAACCTAGAGTTCGCAGTCGCCGAGCTCTCCCTCTCTTCGGTTGAGGTGCACATGTTTGACTCTGATGTTCTTCGTCATCCTCTGAAGCTTCGGTGGAGTCTTCGACCACCGGCGCCCGAGTATTGAGTATTGATTTCACCTCGGCCTCTGAATCAATTGTAAAACCACGGAGGCAATCTAGATACCAACATCCTGCTTCCAAGTGGGGGGCTTTGTACCTCTTCAACTGCTGAGGAGAGTAGATACACTGGTCCGAGCCTCTCTGGATCCATGAAGTAAAGTACTTCAGGAGTTGTTGAAGAGTGATGGCGCCTTTTGGAAGAAGCTCTCTCTTAAAGTACCTAGTGTGGGCCAATTTTGAATGACTTAGTATGTGGGAGAGAGGAACGGCAGGAGTCGAAATGCACATATGTTTGAATAAAGAATCATACCGGTAGGTGACTCGCTTGACAACATCTTCCGTTCCAGGGAATTTTGTGAAAATCGTCTTCTTATCAAAAGTCTTCTTAGCCCTGGATTTAAGGAATGCCGGGAATGCTCTGTTCTAAAGGAGAATACGCCAACTCTCCACGTAATCGCCTGGTCGCTGAACATCAGGGGATGCATTCCAATTGATGTCCAGCTCCTCACCCTTACACATGTCCTCGAACTCTTGGATGACCGCTTCTTCCAACTACAAGAGACAGTCAACAGAATTAGACTACGACAATTAAAGTGGTAGAATGACAACGACATTTTCAGTTCTGGAAATAAGGGAGCATACCCCTGCCCAGAATGAAGCCCTGTTTAGCCAACGGTCGAGGTCAGCTTCCTTGAACTCTGGTGGTGGGAATCTATAAGATTGCCTTGAAGTCGGGGAGGAGTTCCACCACCTCAACCAACGAGCTTTGTACTTGGGTTCAACTGCCGCCGGCACAATCTTCTGCAGGTTGTCCAATGTCATCTCAGGTTTGTTGACATCGCTGAAGTGGCAGTTAATCTGCAATTAGAAATGAACAGTTAGCACTAGGTTATTAGGAGTACAATGACATGGAAACAAATTAGCTAAAGTATTAGTGGATAACGAGTCACCTCAACAAGGAAGTCGTCACCATTTTTGGGATTCGCAATAGCCAAGTAATTGGTGAAGTCCTTTTTCTTGATGGCATCAATGAAGTTATTTGATGCCGTCGTCATCGCATCCCAAACTCCAGACGCAGATTGATCTTCTTTTGGCGTGTTCTCCATGTATGCTCTTGCTGCCTGATCCGAGGCGACCGCAATCTCCCTCTGTACGAAGAGAATGTATTATAATCAATGTATAAACTACTTGAAATGCATTAGTTAAAGAAAGTAACATAACGAATGTATTAGGGGATTCATGGAAAAAAAATTCTTACTCGGTATAGGAACACAATGAAAACCTTCGTTGTCAAGGTGAACCATCTATCCCTTGCGTGTTTGTTCTGCACACAGATTTCAAACTCTTCTGGACTTAGAAGATCTTTGAATTCTTCTAACTTCATGACACCGAAAGAGCGGATGCGGAATAACTTCGCTGGAAGATTACTCTTCACATGGTCATTCTCAGTAGACCTGTGGACAGAAAAAACTGTTTAGAAAACATTTCGTAATAGAAGAATGACCCGAAATCAAATTTGAGAAATTGTACAACAAAAATTCTTACTAGTTGATGTCGTGCATGGCATGGAGAAGATTGCCTACTTGGCCGCGGGGGTCCAAAATGATGTAATGCACAGAGATGTGCCAAGCTGGGTCGTCGGCATGATGCTTGTTGATGTGTCGTAACCGAGCTGAAAGGCGATGGTTACCTTCCCATACAAAAAACATTTTGCCACTGAATTGATTGAGGTCATCGTCTCCTTGGAGGTCAGCTTCGAAGGCTTCGTTAGCCCTGCGCCAGCATGGGCTCCGCTTTGCCTTCACTTCCTCCGTGACATCCATTGACATCTCTTCAGTGTTGAACATGGAAATGTACATCACGCGGTCCCCATCTCTGTAACCCTTCACGAACTCCCTCTCCAGATGTTGCACGCCCATTTCGCCAACCGGTCTGACTTTTGCCATTGCGACCATTCTACACAATGGGACAAGCAGGGGAGACTTCCTGAAGGGCTGAATACGAACGGCATTGATGACGTTGATCGAGTCAACTTTATGCTGTGTTCGATGAAGCAATTCCCCTTTAACAGCGTCTTTCAAGTCCTGAGGCTTTGATGATGATGGCAACACGTCCTCTGTATGAGTAAATTGAGTTCTCTGCCATAAGCCATAGAAATGAAGAATCAAACTTTACAGTGCAGATTCTGAAAAATAGAATTTAACAGTCACTTAGAGATTTTCTCATAAATGAAAGGATAAAACAACAAGACAACTGGAATTTAATCCAAGACACTAAGCATCAAGGCCGTGCCACTCTACGAGGAGCCCTTCCATAGTACTGTCTAGCCTCTCTACTATTCCAATGATGGCGCCTCCTCCAAAACCGCCTCGTTTGACAGCAAGCGCTGGGCAAGATTGCCGGAAGGGCAAAGACTACATGGGCAGGCCTCCTCAACACCAAAGGTGAAGCTGGTGGATTTGGCGAAGACGGCGGTGTAGCAAGACGTGGCGAGGTGGGCATGTACACCGGAGAGGTGGGCTCATAAACAGGCAATGTAGGCATGTATTGGGGTGACTGCACCTCGAAAGGTTCAGTATCTAAACCTAAAGGAATGGCTAAATCACAGGTACAATGACGCTCATCCTCTGGGTCTGACAGGTCTGAAAGGTTGATCACAGAGATTGGAGAATTAACAGACATGTCGGGAGCATCAGAGCCTACGTGAATGTACAAAACATATGAGAAAGTTAGAAGGCATGTTTATTTGAATGATCTTTCTATTCCTTTACTTAAATAATGAAAGATAATTTGAGCATGTGAAATCAAAACATTATTACAGCAATAAGAATACCTCAGTCTCCTCAGGCCCCTTGCTTTCACTCTCGGTGCCCATGTTATCCTGTGAAGTACTTTGAAAATGAAAAGAAATAAAATATGGTCAATTATTAAAATCATTTGTTGTCTCTTTTTTGAGTACTGAAACTATTATCAAAGAAGTAGAGAAGTTCTCGTACAAAGAGAAGTTGCATTCATCAAAGAGGAGTCATGCTCAATGATGTATGAAAACAAATTAAAGTTGAAAATTAAAAAACGGACAAGGATAGGGAGACGGACAGGGACTAGGAATGTGAGGGAGAGAGAGAGGGGCATGGAGAGGGAGAGACAGAGAGGGCTAGGGAGATGGACAAGGAGAGACCGCGCGGGACATGGATGTGGACAGGGAGATGAACAAGGAGTAACGATTTAAAAAACAAATTGCATGGTTCATTGGGCGCTGGCACTCGTGTCTACTCCAAAAGCAGACACGGTGCCGGCTTGGTGCAAATGACTTTAAAAAAAAAAACAAGCCCACAGCCTCACTGGAGGGAGATCCCTCCTTAGCCATCGAGCTGACATTGGGCGCTGGCACTCGTGTCTGCTCCGAAAGCAGACACGATGCCGGCTTGGTGCAAATGGCTTAAAAAACTAAAACAAGGCCGCAACCTCAATGGAGGGAGATCCCTCCTCAGCCATTGACCTTGCAATGGTGCTTTCGGTGCTGGCTTGGTGCATATGGCATCAAAAAAAATAACAAGGCCGCGGCCTCATTGGAGGGAGATCCATCCTTAGCCATTGACCTTGTAGTGGTGCTTTCGGTGCTGGCTTGGTGCATATGGCATCAAAAAAAATAACAAGGCCGCGGCCTCATTGGAGGGAGATCCCTCCTCAGCCATTGACCTTGCAGTGGGCGTTGGCACTGCGCCTTGGTGCAAATGGCAAGAAAAAAAATAACAAGGCCGCGGCCTCATTGGAGGGAGATCCCTCCTCAGCCATTAACCTTGTACAGGGATAGGGAGACGGACAGGGATAGGGAGATGGGTAGGGACTAGGAATGTGAGGGAGAGAGAGGGGCAGGGACAGGGAGAGACTGGGAGGAATAGGGAGATGGACAAAGCGAGACCGCGGGGGACAAGGATGTGGACAGGGAGATGAACAAGGAGTAACGATTAAAAAAAAATTCAAGGCCGCGGCCTCACTAGAGGGAGATCCCTCCTCTGCCCCTCCTCAGCCATCGAGGTCGCATTGGCGCCGGCAAAGTAACGAATCTTACAGTGACGAATTCGCACACCCTCGAAACCAAATCCTTAACACTCCCCTGAAATTTCTAAGCCGAATCCACAACAATTTCGAACACCTAACATTCCCCAACATTCAAAACCGAATCCTCAACAATTTCCGATATCCACACTCCGCATTTCTCTCCAACACCAGCAAATCCCCAACACCCTCCAACGAACCCAACATTCCGAACAGTCCTCAACAATCCCGAATCCCAACAATTCAAACAAACCCACCAATCACAAATTCCCATCAAATCCAAGCAAGCAGCATATCCATTAGCAACCAAGACGCACCCAAGATACAACAAGTACGCACCAACATCAAAATTAATCTAGACACCGACATTAGAACTTTCATACCTGATGGTCATCGTCGTCATCGTCCTCGAGCTGGTTCTCGAGCTGCTCCTCCGGCTGCTCCTCTTCAAGCTGCTCCTGGACTTGCTCCTCGAGCTGCTCCTTTAGCTGCTTGATTCCCTGCGCGACATTTCCCTGCGCTCCCGGAACTACCTCCAGATCTCCCTCTTGACCGCGTTCTGCAATGTTTGCCTCTCTCTCCGCCATGGCAACTCCTCCTTCACCTGCCTGCACTATCCCTTGCCTCGCCCGCCTTGCTTCGACTCTCAGATGCTCAATTTTGATACAAGCTCCAACAACAGAGACTTGACGCTTATCTCCCACCCCTCTTATCCACTTGTTGCTCTACACAGGAATAGAATTAATTTGAATCTAGGCCTGCGTAAAGGGCCGTGGCCCCTACCATTACGTCATTCAGTTAACATTACACCATTGAAGCAAACAATTTTAAAACACTGCTGAGAATATAATAAATTTCATTTTTTATCGGGTATACTTTAATTCGGGACACTAAAATAAAACATTTAATTCACGATACCCTGGTTCAAGACAGTTGAGGCAGACTTACCTCATCAGAATTGAAATATGGATTTGATTGAGAGTGTGGCCCGCTTGCAGAAGAGTCATTAAATTTGATTGAAGGCTGCGGTGAATCTTCTCTTTGACTACAATTAAACTCTAATTCATCCGTCATCTCGTCACGCGCAACCCCACTTAAGAGTACGTCTTGATCCTCCTCCTGAACCTCGACGACGGTGTCCTCTAAAAATTTGTGCTTTACCTCCACTATAGAGCTTAGGATGACTTTACGAATGCTACAAAACTTCAAGGAAACATGCAAACCCGCTCCTCTCCTCTTCACGGGTGCACACAAGTGATTAGCTTTCAAATCTACCTTCTTACGTGATGCTCTCCTCTTTCTCGCTCTCTTATTTGTAAAATCTCTCTTACATGGTTTCCTTTTTGGTTTAGGAGTGACATAAGTGGAGGGAGTAGACCCTCCACTATCCTTCATGTGTCTAAGTAACCTAATGACCCTCCTCACAATAAAGGACACCTTATAACTTATGCCCTGCTTATATACTCATCATTCCTAACAACTGTTGAACAACTCTTCCTACCATCATGACAGCGATCATTGACATATACCATTGTGATTGGTCTTTGCTATTGTAGAATTAAATATAAATAAATTTTGAAGTAAAGTTGATGTGCAAATGAATATAAATAAATTTGATCGATTCATCAATATAATCTCCACTAAAATAGATAAGGTGACAAAGGGTCAATCATCACAGAGGGCCTGCCTATTAGTCCCAAAACGAAACGCGGCTAGTGCTAATTCTATACATGCTCTCTTGAACAAAAAATCAAACCACGATCTAAAGTAATACTGACATGAGTTAATATAAATACACTTAAATTCTCATTACGGCGCCAGTGGTAACTAACTCTATTACTTACAATCTAACTAACTTCCGTTACTCGTGATTCAGATTCATTTCATAAGATGCAACTACAACAATATATAATCATTGTACTCGCCCTCTTCAGTCTCTCATTCTTGTGCACCTTCACTCGATTAGTGTCATATTCCCCCACTCTACGTTTCACTATGGCGTACGCAGCTCCTCGGGAAGTCCAAGGCACAGTCGTCCTTTATGCTCAAGGCCTTGGAATCCCTCTCTCTTTTCAGACCAGTGCCGATGGTATGGCTAGCGTGTCCTCCCAACACCTAAGTATGAGATTCACTTTTAAAGAGGATACAGCCACGGTTGAGGAGGAGATTTTTGACGAGATAACAACTGAGGTCACTCACACTCTAGGTCAGTTGTCCGAGAGCGGTGACGATGGAATTCTGTACTGGCACTTGTATCCAGGTACATATAGAGTTTATGGACTTACCGATTTGCAGATGCAGACGTCTACAGAGATTCTTACTCCTCGTCAATCCTCCACTTGCACTGTTCAAACTCCGCTTCCTCGTGATGTGAAGGTCAAGGTAGAGTCTGGCGTGGATGCTACTCTTCAAACTCCGGTCATCTCCCTCTCTTCAGATGAAGAAAATAGTCCTGCTATGTCGTCCCCTCCTGTCACCCAGGACGCTGCAGAGTCTAGGCCCCCGGTCCCCCCTCTAGTAAAGTCCTCCAGTTCCTCTCAAATTTCAGAGAATAGTACTATCTGTATTGTCGCTTCACTTCGCAAACTTGCCGAGAGACCGGGTAGTAAGAACGTCCTGAAAAAATTAAATTACTCAAGAATACGTCACGAGAGAGTAGGGTACTTGCCTGCCGTTTTTGATGGACCAGTTCTCTTCGAATTGCCCCCTACGGCACTAGGTGCATCACGGTCACAAGCGAAGTCCATGCAAGGAATGGACAAACGATACGACGGCCACGTCTGGACCAAGACCATCACCACCAACATCACCAACGACTTGGGGCTGTCTTTCCGGTCCTCCACCTGCGTCGGATGGCTGCGCTGCATCAACAAGGACTGCCCATTTCTGGAACGCCGCCCCCAGATTTGTGATGTGAACAAGACCGACTTCGACGGCTGCACACTTCAAGCCTTCAGTGTCAACCTGCCTCCACCAAAAGATTCCACGGTTGTATGCAAGGTATGCAAAGAACCCCCCGCCTGCATTGCTACCTGTGGGGCCCGAATTTTTTACGTGTCTGGTACAGTCAACCAAACCAGGGCGTGTATCCATCTTGGAACTCACGATCACCCTGTTAAGGTTGGTGACTAAACAGATTCAAAGGAAGAGATCAATAGTTTGATCTCTGAACAGGTCGAAAACACACCTCGAGCAACGAAGAGCTCTGCCGTGCTAGAGGCGAGCAAGGTACTAATCGGGAATTACTTGCTCCAGCCGGAGGATGCACCTCCCAAGAAACTCACTATGGAGGAGCTTATTCCAGTCCTTGACAAGTGCAAGGACATGGCATCTCCAAACATTCGCAACAAGGTAATGTCATTCCGTCAGTTGAGGAATGATGGAGTAATGGATGCCATAACAAAGCTGCGTGGAATCAGTCTCTGGGCATATGTCCAAGAGAACAAATTCCCTGGCCAAGGGAAAGATCTGGACAAGGTGTTCCTCTTCAAGATGTCGGAAGTGGGTCCCGGAAGCGGTGTCGACCTCGTGACCAGGGTGCAGCCCGGCGGTGATCTCGAGAACGCCTGGGTGATGTTTGACCACGTCAAGCGGGTACACGATTGGACCACGTTGGCATGCCACATGTACGACTCCACGTACTGCGGGGTCATGACAATTGCTACCTGTGATATGATGTCCGAGGATTGCGATGCCCAGATCCTTTTTTGAAGAAAACTAAATGCTGTCATGGAGAGGAACGGCGTTGCCGCGCCAAACTTCAAGGGCTCCATGGCGGACAGCGCACAGGCCAACTAGAATGCAGTACGGATCGTGTACGGGACAGGGAACAAGGAGGACCGTATGGAGGATCGGGAGAGGACCTGCCTATTCCATTGGACGCAGTCCATGGTCAATAATACTCAGAAGTAAATCCCTGAAGAACTGTGGGAGCAACACATGAAAATATGCCAGCAATACCGGGGGGCGAAAACAATGGAGGAGGCGGATACTCTCTACCTCGCATTTAAAGGTTGGTGGGTTTCTACTGGAGCTGTCTCAGAGAAGGCCCTAGCTAGATTGGAGATGTGGCTCTCTTTCTGGCACTTCAGATATCGCCAGTGGGGCGGCTTCATTTCAGGGGTACGTTTTTTTCCCTTACTCATTCACTACTATTTCTACTTCGCAGTCACCCCCACCGCACTAAATGCCGAACCACATCTAACCACTGCAGCCTTTGGACGTGCAGAGATTTACCGAGGATGAACTTGCAGAAATGCCTACTTGTAACCTTGCTGAAACCGTTCACAGCAAATGGCTTCAGTCCTCTGGTAATAAGTGTCGCGACCTCTACGTGGCTACAGTTGATGACTATGTTTGGGCGTTTCTTCAAGTTGTCAACTTCTACCAGTTTCTGAAAGGGGAAGTTGGAGGGACGGGTCCATCCAAGAAGGAACCGAAGCTTAGAGCGGCTGAGCGCAGGGCGAAGTTGACAGGGAGACCGCATGTGCTTGAAGACCCCATGTTAGAGATGCCTGGAGCAGACGAGTTCTGCACACGTCTGCCACGCCTAGCTGGAGAGGAAGTGTTCGGATCCATGAAGCGGAAGCCCGACTTACCCCTTGGAGCTGAGGAAGAATCTCACCGTCCAGACAAGGTAAACTACTCCTATCCAAAAGCACCCGGTCGTAATGTCAGGGCTCGCACCTCCCAGATGCCCATCATTGTTGAGGATGACACCAAAGATGACACCCAGGTCGACGAAGGCCAATCTCCTGCAGAGGTTGCCGTGACAATCCCGGAGACCCCACGAAACGAGATCGGGATCCGCCACGTGAATGCAGTTCAGGAGTCCAAGGTTGACGTCAAGGAATGGCACATCGCAAGATTGTTGAGGACTTCTGCAAAGTGCTGCTGGGCCCAGAGAGCTGTCAGTAAGAAGAAATGTACGGAGAGAATTGTGAGGAACGTGAACGCTAGTGCTGCACCAACCTACACTGGAGTTTGGACCAACATCCGCCGGAACACTTCGGAGAGGACGGAATTCTTCTTCTGTTCTGACGACATCGAAAGGTGGGTGAAGGGCTTTAGGCGCAAGTGGGTTGCTAAGTACTCTGCAACCCAGGAGATGCCTCCAATTCCAGCCGTCAGGCCTGTCAAGCTCGGGACAAACCTAAACATCACAGAAATTTGTGCACTAGAGGCGGCTGGATTCCAGCTCCCGGAGAAGAGGCCGGTCTCCCCACGACGCCTCTTCTCCTCCGCTCCCCCACCTGCAAATCTAAGTTCCTTGCCAGTTCCTGCAGATGCTGACCGCTATCCAGGCAAGAGAGACGGGAAGATGGTGAAGCGCACTGCCAAGCGCCCTAATCCGCCGCAGCGACTCTCCATGGGCTCTTCCGACACCCTCAGAGCTCGCCTCCGTTCTGTCACCATGATACCTCATCCTGGCCATGGTTGCATCATAGGGTTGGATTCCGGCATTCCACCTAATGTCACGCACTACCAGATCACCATCAGCTCCAACCCTGGTTGCAGTTGCCCAGCATTTCGGAAGACCATGACTAAATTTCGTTGGCGGGTCCAATTCTCCTACTGTAAGCACGTTTATTTCATCCTATTGAAGGTTTGCAACCGCGATCCCGACGACGACCTTTTCATCCACGCGCCTACCTATAGCTTCAACGAGGTCAAGATACTTCTCGAAAACGGAATCCTGACACACCCTTTAGCAAAAAACTAGGGGGCAGGCTACTTTTAGTCCATGTTATTTCACGTGGACGGTGGCAACTAGGTTGCATAGAAGTTGTTATTTGAATTATTCTCTGTATCAAATTAGCAATACATATTTGTATTGTTTTTTTTTAATATATAGAGTCCCAGTATTCACATTGATTGACTCGCCTAGTAATTGGTCCAACTAATAATGCAATGCATGTCACATTACTACATTCGACCACTTGTACCCTTCACCCCGTTCAGCACAGAAATATTATAGTAAATCATCACTTTTATTCAACCATTAAACTGCTGCAAATAGCTATTTCATTCTCTGTACTTAATGCGTTTAGCTTTGCCCTTTGCATTCTCAGCATATCTACCAAATCAGACTCTAGTACTTGAGAAGCTACATTCTTGTCCATTTTGGGTTCGACTCTAGGCACTCCCAAACCTAGGTAGGGACGTTTCACTAATGGACTACTCCCACTTGACCCTTTAAGTGCTTCCCTCGAATAAGTCCCGGGTGGGATCTTCCCAACCTTAGAGTATGCATGAGCTGGCAGCGGCTTCTCCACCTCGTCCTCAACCACTATGATCTCCCTAGGATCTTGTAACACTGTATGGTCTCCTCTCAACTCCACTCCAACATCCACGACCTCCGGAAGTGTAAGTGCTTCGCCACATCCAAATAGCTCGTCTTCCCCCTCAACCTCCACGTAAGGTTGAAACGGGCACACAACATCACCAAGGGAAACAGCAACCACTTCGATGTCCTCCATAATTGAGGATCGGTACAAAATATAAGTGTCTCTTACACAAAACAAAAAGAAGGCAGAAAAGAAGAAGACATTCCTCTCACTTTGAACTTATATATCTTAAGGCATTGACTTGGTGCCCTAAGATCACGGACATTGCACCAGACACCAACATTCATCAGACGGAATGGGATCAATAACAAGCAGAAATTCACAGGAATGCGTCAATTTTTTAATCCACCACCAAAAATATTTAAAACAATAAAACGGTAATAGGATCAATATGTCATATAGTTCCCTGAATATTTGAAAAAATTCCACGGTCATAGGTCATAAATTCAGCTTTTAATAGGTAACAATTGAAGAATATTCTCGGAATATTCTAATTTTCTAATTTTTAGTGTCTAATTTTAGTAAAAAAATATTGTTTTTAGATTTCAGAGCCCATTTTCTGCTCTCCGCTCTCCAAATCTCTGCTCTCTGCTCTCCGCTCTCCGCTCTTTGCTCGCATACAAGTCTCCCTCCTTGGACAAGGGAAGCCTCCAGATATTGCCACGCGCCATTGGGATAAGTTGGTGGAGATGCGGGAAGACCTAGCTGTACAAGAGAAGTCCCGGATTATGTCCAGCATCTCGCTTGGGAGGCCTTCGAAGTCTGGCACCGCGGGGAGCCAATCGATCGCTATAGTGTCCGCGCTGGTAATTCCTTTTATAGTACTTTATCTATTGCGTTGTGGACATAAGACAAAGTGTTTGTATGTTGATACTGTTGGAGTGATGATTCTGCGTGCTTTGTGGTTTTGAGTTGGTTACTGTACATACTTTAATTCTCGATTTTGAAACGCACTCAATCTCTGACTCTTGTGGGATGTTTTTGAGAATAAGAAATGGTCCAAATGTTCAAATTCTGGTGTCCAGTGGTAGTGGGCTATATAGACTGCGTTTCTTCTAACGGGATATCACGACTCTTATGACACTATCTTCTGTTTCTCGTGACGTGACTCTGCCCTTCTAGTGGCGATCCAGTGCCGTTTCTTCTGATAGTCTTCCCTGTTCCATATGACGTGACTCCACGTTTCAAGTGACATGAAACTGAGTTTCACCGCGGTGGGAGTAACATTTATCTGGGTCAGTAAAGGTATGTTTCATGCTAATGTCGCATATGATGCACTGTTTCAGTCTTGGGTATCAATTTTTTCGCTTTATTAATTTCCGTGAAGTGGGAATCATGCGCATAGCATAAGACTAGGACGACAGCCTTCAGAAGTGGTAGTTGCTGCGGAGGTGAAGGCTATGAGACAGAAGGAGCTGGAAGACCGCATCAATGCAAAGAAGCAGAAGTCAGAAGGTGCTCAGGATGTGAGGATGGAGAAGATAGAAGCATTTTGTGCGGCCCAAGAGTTGAGGTTGAAGAAGGTCGAGGATATGTTCGAGTACACTATGGTAGCAGAGGGACCTAGACCCGCATCCACCAAGACAGATGAGGAGTTGCATGTCAGTATCCGCACAACGCCGGATGAGAAGACTCATGCGAACACGGAACATGTAGATATGGTGGATGGAGCAGAAGATATGGCGGAAGATGGGATTGAGGATGGTGGCGGTCTGGAATAGGTGACCCAAAAACAGGATGTGGAGGCGGAGGTCTCAGAGGAGGAAGAAGACGACGGCTCGCCATCCCTGGATTCGCACAACAGCAGCGATAGAGTTCCAGCACCTTTGGAGGAAAAGGTTTCCTCACCAGAGGCGGATGAGCAAGAGGTGGTCGACACGATTGCATCCCTCTCCGACCCGAAGTCGGCATCAGATCAGGTAGCATAAAGCATACAGTTAACTAGGCAGACCACGACGTTCTCTTCATATTCAATTTGTTAGGACATCGTGTAGCATAATGTGCGCATTTCATTCACATAGGAAGTCGTATTTCTTGAAATAGGATTGCGTTAAGAATGACATGAATTTACGTTTCCATGGACGGAAAACTTGGTCTCGGCTCATCCTGGCTTTGTTTCAAATGACGCACAATTGCGTCTTGAATGACAAAAATTTCCGTTTCCAGTGACATACGCACTTTGGTTCAAGTGACAGTGATAAACGTATTCATCCGTAACCGTTAACGTACCTGTGTTCTCATATGTGCTTCGTTGGCGTTGCAGAGACGGTTTGCTAAAGGAATGGCAGTCGAGTTGCTCAGTAGCGCTCATGACGACTCCTTCACCACTCTGGTTGGATGTAGAGTGCTACACGGCATGCCGGGAGAGTGTGTCCAGTGCCTGCGTATAGAAGATGACGAGTTCTCGGTGCAGGTGACCACAAGTCTGAAGGACAACCACAATCTTCAGTGCCCACTTGAGGATGAAGGCGTCGTGACCATGAACCAGGCAATTGGTTACTTCATTCGGTGGCCCGCGAGTGACCTAAGGCCTGCACCCAGCGAAGAGGTAGCACTGGCAGTGGAGGCAATGGGGGCCGTCCAAAGAGTAATGGCGGCAGTGGAGGCTACTTCAGGAGACCCTAAACCGGCAAGTAGAGGAGACAACACCAGGGCAACAACGAGGACGGCATCAAAGAAGCTGAAGTCCCCGCCACTGGAAAAGAAGGCGCCGTCGAAGAAAAAACAGACTAAGGAGGAGGCCGCAAATCCCCAAAAAAAGAGTTGCCTTTGAGGTAGTAGAGGTAAGTGGTCACTGTTGTGTTTTCCTGCATACCTTAGAGGGGGGTTTCAATTGTAATTTGACCATCATTTTCCGTATAGACTTCTCTCTATATTCGGTTGAGTTGCAGGTCTCGCCTGTTCGTTCACGGTGTCGCACGGTTCCCCTACGATCTGAAATGATCACTAGATCCCGTTTGGAGGCGTTGACGCAGGCTATTGCTTTCCTCTACCCTCGTGATGATGACTCAATTGTGTATACAGGGAGAAGTTGGGGGTTTGGAGAAGTCAGCGGTTCCGAAACCGGCAGGCTTCGTGAAGTGCTACAAAAAGGTACGTTGAGATCTACCCCTCACCCTAAAACCTTAGTTGTTCCATTTTCCCATCTGGCAGCCCATGCTATGTTTTCTAATTGTTTGCTATGTGATTTGGAGTGTGCAGATTAAGAAGAACCCAAGACAGGAAACCAGCATTAGCAAGAAGTAGATTGTAGCCATTTTTGTAGGAAAGTGATGGCTGTCAGTATGCACAGGTAGTCATTTTCCATTATGCTATTGAAGGGCTGTCCATTGAAACGTAGCACACATACTTTTCAAACTACTAGGCTTCAGTAATTTGAATTCATCACCAATGTTCATGTGCGTTTCGCAATAAACCTGATCAACATTGTTAATTTGCGTTTCAAGTGACGTCTATGTTTGTGTGAAAGTACATTATATATGACATAGTTTTTCGTCTCGGAAAACATTATGTTGCGTCACTGTTGACGTTGTGGTTGGACACTACATCACGCTACTGTGTGTCATAATGGACGCTGTCCATGCGTCAATATAAAGATAGCTTTGTGTTTCATTTAACAAAAATTTGGAAATGGATGCCTCAAATGGTTGACATGGCCCACGTCACAGTACGTCTAAAGCCGTTTCAAGAAACACGTTATGATATGTTTTTTGTGTTTAGACGCGTCAACTTTGTCAAAGTATTTTGTCACATTTGACACAAAATTCTAATGGGGTGCATGAAATGCTTGTTTCCTCTTTCATAATTCTGTGTCTATTGACGTCTCCGTAAACGCATTAAAATACTTAGCAAACCTCTTTATCAGCGTCTACTTTGACGTAATGTTGTATTTCTTTTGACACAATATCTGAATTGGGTGCATGAAATAGTTGTTTTCTCTAACATAATCCAATGTCTGAAAACGTCTCTATAAACGCGTAAAAGTACCCGTCACATTTGTTTATGCGTCACATCACGTCAAAGTTAACGTCCAGGACAGACCAGAAAAACACGTCACATTGCGTCTACGTTAGCAGAGAATAAAACCACATCGAAGATCACGCCACCTGTCAAAATCTTGGCCATAGATGCACCCAACTGACACTTCCGATTTCCGTGCCATATCAGCCAATTTTTCATCCATCCAGGAACGCGGGAAATGTCCACGTCACCCTCAAAGTTACTCACCCTGGGTAACTTCCATAATTTCAATTTGCTACACTTTAGACGCAGCACGTTAACTCCTGTTAACTAGTTTAACATAAGGTTGATGCAGCACGTTAAACCAAAATGACGTCCGTGACCTTTTTGCCATTTTTGCGTCAAAAAAATTGTCCACGTTAAATTGCGTTAAACCGCGTTAAAAACCGCGTTAAACGACGTCACTTTGGACACTGTTCTGCTCTAGTGACTAGTAGAAAAGATGAGTAGAGCAAAGAAGATGGACCCCTGACGGTTGAGCCCAATGGTTCTAAGAATGTCTTATTCTCCCTCTAGATTGGGCATGCTAGGAAGCCAGACGTCAAGGCACCTCAAGCAAGATGCCCTGTGCATGAGTTAATTTTGAATGAATCAATTATTGTGTGGCAGGTGGCAAATCCTAGAATGTGGGTGAAAAAAATGCCAAAGGCATTGAGCAATATGGTTCATTAGATTCCGAGGGTCACATCAAATCGGCTCCAAATGAAGGAGTGGAAGAGTGTTCATGGGGGTGGATTAGCGGATCTTATAATAATTGATATTCCAGAGGATCTTCTCGTTCTTGATATATCCAATCCAAAGAGCGAGATTCCGGAGTAGAACAACAGGAACAAAAATTACCTTGCTGGCGTCTTTGGCTTCGTTAAACTCGTTTTCCAAGACAAGGGATGTGTGATCATAATCCATTTGGATGACAATGGCGATGTTGAAAAGAAGATTCGTGATTTTCATGAAGTGGTTGATTCGTGATTTTCATGAAGTGGATACATCTCATGTATCAATCAAGTCGAACACGGAAAACAAGCTGGTGGCAACCCTTGATGTAGCTGTCTCCAAGCCGCTGAATAAATTCATTGATTTGAAGTCCGAGGAGAGCAACGAGGAGCAAGTGAGTATTACAATAAACTTTTCCAAATTTGACGTTTTGAATAGAAAAGTTGTTTGCTACATTGTGGATCAGTTTTTTAATACGCCCACGGTTGCAAATTACTAAGTCCGCTAGCTTGAGGGATCATTACCGAGTGCATCAAGAAGATTGCAATATCACCTGATATGCTAGGGCTTCCAGAGTATGCCGAGTTGTCCGCTCAACTTCAATCTATCGTGGAGTCTTCCACAACGAAGAAATTTGGGCATAGAAAATTTGATGGTTGGGTTCTAACATTCGTTGAAATTGAAGCCGAAGTTGTTACTCATAGCATTCTTGTTGATTGGAAAGGATTGCGTTTTTATGTGTTTATGAAAGACGGATTTTTAGTTGCGGTTCAAGTATATTGTTTATGTTATCAACCATACAACATATTTAATTTCTTTGCTGAATTGTTTCTGATGTAAATGAACTCTAACTTAATATTGCAATAATTAAGATACTTCTTCTTCTCGATCGTCTCCATTTTCTTCCAACTTCATGCTATAAGTCTAATAGTTAACAGTATCCCCTGGTTTAGTATGCTTGCAAATTGTTTTTTTTTTTTTTTTTACTTTATTGTTTATCATGCTTAGAATCTTTTGTTTTTTCATGTAAAGTCTTTCAAGCTTTCACTCTCTAATGCTATACTAATCATGTTTAACAATATTCAAGCATTTCTTCTATATAAACCTTACTATCATATTCATTTCTTTATATATACCTGATTTTGAATTCAATTTACCTTCTTTCTAATTTTGTTCCCTATCTTCTTTTTATTTATACAATGCACAGAGAGAGAGAAACTATGGTCTCCGGAGGAGACCGAAGTGAATTAAGTGTCTGTTTGATCCACCTCCAATCCAATGCCCACAGGACAAAGGTATGGAAGTAAAGATCTACTCCCCCCTTTCGAGAGTAGACACTTTAGTCACTAAGTAACCAATAATTAGTAATATGTAACAAGTAACAAGTAACCAATAACAAGTAACAAGTAACAAGTAACAAGTAACAAGTAACCAATAACAAGTAACAAGTAACAGTAGTGATTATCTTCTCAAGATTTATTTGATTGCGATTTTGGACACCAAGCCACGAGCTCATTGTTGGTTGGAGGTGAGCGTTTGTCTCATTAATCTGGTCCGGGTTCGAACCCTGATGGACTCGTTCGAGTGGATGTGGAGGATGAAGTGGCTTGGTACTGCTGAGTGAGTGATTGCAGGTAGTAGATGAGTTGTGCCAACCAACAGCTTCCTTTGCGAGAAGTTGACAAGAGACTTGACACCCGTATGCTAACAATTTAAATAAAGTAGCTGTAGCTACTAAAAATTTTATTTGTATTTTTATTATAGTTTTGGGTTTTGACTATGGGGGATCTAATGTTTCGGGTAATGGTTGGTGGTTTTCTATTCTTCTTTTGTGAAGAAGAATAGACATAGCATATTGTATGGCAATAGTGTTCATGTTTTTTATGGTGTTTTTGATGGTAGGCAAAGGTATTTTGAAATTGTCTACAAGTAGTTTCATTGATGGAATGTGTGTGGTAGCTCTGGCGCCTGCTGTGATGACAATAAGGGGGTCAACTTTCCATCCTCTGGTGGTAATATTGGCTATTAATGGATTGTATTTGTTGGTTTTAGGTTCAAGTGTTTTTGGTGAGAATCTGTCATTGCAGTATGTGAATTCAATAAATTGTATGGTAAGATTGGGGTTTATTTCTATAGAAGGATCGCTTTGGTATGGTAAACCTTTAACGCAAAGAATGTCTGGTCTAAATCTAGAGTTACAATGACATCTTTGTATGTTACATGTGCATGGGAGTAACCAATTGGAAACGGTATTTTCTCAGGGTTTATCATTGAAGGTGCTTGCGTTCATTAGAATAAAACAACAAGATTTTTTGGATGAGACTAGTAGTTTTCTAATTTCCCATATTGCTTTGTTGTGTCTTTTGACTCGGACAGAGTGTATATGTTGTTGTTGGCATGTGAGTAATACATGTAGCCATGTATCCGGTTCACGTGAATTACAAATGGGACATGTGATAGATGGAAATCTTTCTCTTTCCAAAAACATTTGTTTTCTAGCTTGGCCCATGTAAGTTCCCGCACGGAATTTTATGAAGCAAGATTTTTGTTTGTTGGTGATGGCTGGATTTTTCCAAAATTCGTTAGAAAGTTCATTGTCTATGTCTCCATTTCCCGTCTATTTGCAAATATTGGGGGTTTGTATAGCCATTATTTCTAGATTGTTTTCTCTGTCATATTTTTTGATTTGTTTTTCTAGAGTTCTAACTGGTCCTTTATCTAGAACATCGTTTCTTGAAGGCCAGTTATCTTTTTGGAAATAGAATGGGGTGGCATGGGCATGTTTGTATGAGTGTAGGGCTTCCCTATGTGCTAGCTTTAGGCCTTGTTTTGCTAAGTAATCTGCTTCTTCGTTGCCGTCAATGTTGATGTGTGCACTAACTTTGTATAGTGAAATTGGTTGTGTTCTTTGTTGAAGTAGTTCTACTATGGAGGCAAGTGTGGTTTGATCCGGGTGACTATTATGTAGTGTGGGATGTTTTATTTGTGTATTAAGTAAGTATAGTACATTTAGACAGTCGGTAAATATATATGCTGGTTCGTTGGGGAATTGTGTGTTGATAATTCTGAGTGTTTTGTATATTGCCATCATTTCTGTACGTAGTATATTTTGGTGTCCGTGGAGTCTTTTGGGGATATTGAGACCTTTGGGGCTGTGAATACCGTATCTGGCTCTTTCTCTTAGCCATTTACCGTCGCCAATTTCTTTTGGGGGTTTAAATGATCCATCTGTGTAATAACCGAATTGGGGGTGAAATTTTAGTGGTAGATTTGTTTGGTAATTTGGTACTTGTGGGATAAGTGTTGAGTTATTTGCGCGGGTGTTTGGATAGTTTAATTTGGACCATTTTTTACTGGGATTGACATGGGTGTTTAAGGGTGTCGGGGATGCAGTTTGTGTGTGAATTTGTAATATTTGGAGATTGTTAATTGTATGAACGAGTTGATTCATTTGTTCGTGAGTACCTATGTTGTTGTTTTGGTGGTGGATACAGAGTATTCTGAGCGTAGAAAGTTCTTTTCTTTCAAGTTTAAGTTCGGGGGGAATTGTTGGCTCTTCATATATAATGGTGTGTGCGGCAAAATGGGCAATAATGTGTGTGTCTGGATATGGGCCGGTGTAAGGGTTGAAGTTTTGGTATCAGTTAGTATCGGGAGAGATGAGTATGGTGATATTGTTTGGGTCATTTTTTGCCGCAAGGCGGGCCCAATGAATGGCTTGTTGTACTTCGGTTTCATTGTGGGGGTGAGCGTAGCCAATTCCTTTCCATTTATGATCAAATGCTTTCCCTAGGGAGCCAAATATTATATCTCGTGAAAATGGTGAGTAAAATTGGGTAAATTGTAGAGGGTATGTAACCGGTGATGAAAAGTAAGATTGGTGGGTGTTGAATGTTGCTATTAGTAAGTCTAATATTTCAGTTGGTATTGTATATTGAGCACATTTAAGTGGGTCATTTTTTGGAATACGATATTTATATCTTTGATATAGCCACACAATTTCAGTTTCAAATGATTGGGTGGATGGCTCAAGGCCGTGTGGGGTATTTTTTGCATGTTGATATTGTTTCCATAGCCATAGTAGTCTAGTTTTCGGGATGGTGATGAGGTGCCGGCCATTATCTTCATATATATGTGCGACGTCATGTTGTGTTTGGATAGTGTTCGAGTCGGTTTCGATGTCATTTTCTGGATTGCATTCATTAATAGAGACATGTGCTAGTGGAATAATTGTGGCTGGAGTGACGTATCTTGTATCTTTTTGTTGTTCTATGGAGAAGTGATTTTCGATGATGTTTAAAAAATGTTTATGTTGTTGTTTAGTGTAGTATTGGGTAAGTAATTCAGTATTGTGGAGACAAGTGTTAGTGTCACTCCAAGGGAAAAGTTCGCTTTGACTACGCCATTTGTTGTATGTGTTATTATTTGGCGTGGTCCATTGGCATAAATATGTTGTATCTTTATAGTTTATCCCATTTGGATCTTTGATTTTGTGTTGTTTGTGGTTTAGTATTGAATATATGGGGAATTGTCTTGGATATTTAAGCATATTGTTGAGAGGAGGAGGAAGTTCAGGAATAGGAGGGTTGGGAGGGTGTATTGGGGGGATCAGTTGTTGTGGTAGGATGTTGTGGTTTAATAATATATAATCATTTTTTAGCGTTCTTGGGGGGAAGTGGAATCGGCATGGTAATTGGCATCTTTGATGGCAAGTGGGTTGGCAGAATAATTGACTAGCAATATTTAGTGCACTTTTTCTGAGTTTTGTAGGGTTGGAGTGGTATATTTTTAAAATCGACTGCATTCATTAGCGTGGTACCGTTAGGCATGGTTATTTGTTCTAATTTTATCATATTATGTAATAGTAGTTTTTGTAGTAGTTTGAGAGAAGTTTTGGGGTTTAGGCCTTGTAGGTATTGTGCTTCTTGTATCCATGCAGTTTCAAGTGGGGATGGGTTTAATAGAAAATTTTCTATTGTGCTTTTAAGGTGAACTCCAGCTTCATGTTTAAGTAAAAACAGTGTTCTAGTGATAGGGGATCTCGTACAATCTTGATATTTGATGCGGTCTATTTCTTCGGAGCCTCCAAATTTTGCAAGTATGAACTGTATCAAGCCAAAGTATATTTTACCGAGTCTGCCTTTGTCATTGAGAGCATTTTGTAATTGTTCTCCAATACATCTTAGATAAGCATTTTTTAATGAAAAGGCTTCCATTCCGAATAGATCATGTGGGAGTTGTGTAGCAATATTAGATGTACTTTTTGGTAGTCCACATATTGTTTTGTGGAGTGCTATGATCTTTTTGTCAAGTTTTTTAATGGCTGGCATAGAGTATGGTACTGCGTAGAAGCTGTATGCAATACCGGCACGTATGACTGTATCGACCATATTGATTTTTTGTTTCATAGTGGCTGGGCAAGCCACTAAGGCTTGGCATTGTTTGATGACTTTAGCCGTGGTGGTGTTTATTTGTGTTTTCTATTTAAGTGATGGTGCAAGGTTTATTCCAAGGTATGTATAAGGGTCATGTTGGTCCAAAACTGGTATTGGTTGGTTTCTCTAGTTTATATTGGTGGCTTGGATCTATACTTTGAATGCTATGGGGTTCATTTTTTATTTATTTGGGCATCCGGTCACTGCACATTTAGGTATACCAAGATCCATTCCAGCCCATTCGCAGAATTTGTCTAATTTATCTAGTTGTATTTGTAATTATGCTAATTTGTTGGCAATAGCTGCTAAATCATCAGCATATGCTGCAGATGAGATTGTAACTTTGGATGTACCAAAGGTGTATCCATTGTTACCTTGTTGTAACCATCTAAGAAGTGGTTCTAAGAATATTATAAATAAGTATGGACTAAGAGTATCTCCTTGTATTGTTCCTCTTTAGATGGGAATAGGTAGAGTTTTACCAAAGTGTTCTCCAGAAAATATAGTAGAAGATTGTGAGTATATATTTCCTATCAGGTTTATAGCATCGGTTGGGTATCCAAGATCTTTCATTATGGCTAAGAGTCTCGCATGGTCAATGGAGCCAAAAGCATTTTTGAAGTCAATGTAGAGAATATATATATCATGATTTGTAAATTTTGCATCTTCTAAGGCTGCAATGAGTAGTTGAAGTTGTCTCGATGTTCCTCTTTCTGCTCGGAATCCTTCTTGGCTGTCATGCAGAATCTAATGTCTTTCACCGTAAGTGGAGAAGATAAAGGTAGATGTGCTAGTAAAGAGTTTATATATGGTGTTTGCTGAAGCGATAGGCCTATGATTTGGAAGTTGTGATGGATCACCTTTTTTATATAATAAGATAGTTAGACTAGTTTTCCATGTTGCAGGTATTTGTTTTTGTTTGTAGCAGTGTTTAAAAAATAGAAATAGTAGTTTGTGGAATCGTGGAGGCATGTTTTTCAGAATAGAGTTAGGTATTTTGTCTGGGCCTGGGGCTCTGTTATTTCCTAGGTTTTTGACGCATAAATCATAAGTTTCTTGGTCAAAATATGTGTGTAGGGGGATTTGTGGTTCTCCGCGTTGATCAATTGTGAATCCGTCCAGGTCATGCGATGTGTATTGTCTGACGCTGCATGTGCATTGTGGAGGGTGTGTAGTTTGATAGTGACATGTGGGGACTGTTGGCCGGTTACTAATAGACTGTTGGATGTAAATTTCTTGAGCAATATCTTCTGGACTAGTTAAGATGTTATTTTGTCTATCCATTATAGAGTCAAGAGGTGAAGTTTCAGAGTTTTTAAAGACTTTTCTATTTACTTTTTTGGAACTTTTTTCATTCAATTATCGATATTTTGATACGGCTTTGCGGATGCAATCTTTAGTGTATTTTGTGGTTATTTTCCTGGCTTCTTTGTTAGCAAGTTTTTGCAATATTAGCTATGATATCAATCCATTCGTTCGGTGAAGAGTACGTTATTGGTGGATGTGGGATTTGTACGTATTGGTGGCTATGTATTTCATTCAGTATGGGATGTGTTTGCCATTGTGGGTTGTTTTTTGCGATGTATATAGTTTTTCTAATAAGATGATATGTGGCAAGGTGTTTTTTCTATTCTTTGGCTAGTTTTTGAGGTAAAATGCCGCCTTGTAGCCTTGTTCTATTTGTGAGTTGTGGTAGTGGGGTTGCGTTACATGTTTTTTCAATGGTTTCTGAGATTTTTTCTACGATTTTGTCTAAGGATGTGCAAGCTTCTTGCCATAAAGCAGGGGTAAGATGGTCATTATTTTCTAATAGTCTGGTTAGTTCATTTATTTGTGTAGAGTTTTTTTCAAAAAACTCGATGTTTAATTATTCTAAGTTTTCTAGAGGTATTGGGTTTAGGATTCTAATTGTTGAGGTAGTGATGGGGGCCGGTGGTCTGGCTATCAATAGATTTTGTGGAATGTGCAAGGTGACTGGATAATGATCTGAGTTTAGATTTAAATTTGTGTTTGTTGTGGAGGTGAATTTAGTATTGTCTAGGGATTTTATGTAGAAACCATCTATGAGGCTGGTTGATGTGTAGTTGTAGCCACCTTGTCTAGAAAATGTTGTGTTTGTTGGGATGTATTCTAGATTTAGTGAGTTAGTAAAGTTTTTTTATTGAATATCTTCTTCTTGTGGTGGAGTGTTGGTGTTGTGATTTTGTCTTCCGTTTAGTGCTATATCACGATTAAAGTCCCCACACAAGATATATGTATGATTAGGGTGTGCATTTATTTGATTTGTGATTGTAGTTTGAATGTCGGGGATGAGGCGGATGTCTTCTAAAGTGTGTGGGCATATATAAGTGTATGATTAACCATGGTAGTAATGGATGGTTGTTTATTTTTATTATTTTTAGATATGGGGAAATGTTTGCTGTTGTAGGGATTTTGGTAATATTTCCAGGGAAAGTATATTTACTGTCTATGAGTGTGAGTAGGCCTCCTCTTCTGGGGGTGTAGGGCATTCTTTGTTGCATGCATCTTGTGAGGGCATGTGTGTCCTTAAAAATGAGTTTATATTCAGGAAATAGATTTTGTATCCATTTAATAGATTTGGTTGCTGTGAGTTTTGTTTCTTGGATGTTTATAATTGCCGTATTCTTTGAATAGTTGTATACGAGGTTTTGTAGGTTTGGTAAAGCTGTATTAAGCGAAGATGCATTTCAAGTTATTATTTTTGTTTCGTCATTAGTGTTGATGTTTATTCTCGAGGGAGGTGTTGGGACATTTGGAAGGGGTGGTGGATGTGAGTATTCATTTAGACTTTCGAAACATCGTAGAGCTTCAGTGATTAATTTATTTGGTAAGAAAGGAAATTTTCTTTGGAGTATGGTAGGTGTTGGTGGTGTATCTTGGTTATGGAGAAATTTGTATAGTTCATCATGAATTGAGTTTTTTGGGGATATTAGGTCTTGGTTCATTTCAATGAATTTGGTATAAGGGTGTTGAGTGAGGATGTGTCTTTCCGTGGGGTTATTTAGGTTGGCTAGTCTGATCAATACTGTGTTGGTCCAAATATTATTGAAGTGGTAAATGCGGGGCTGAGCTAATATATGATTACATGTATTTATTAGTGGGTGTATGGTTACGATTAATGCATATAGTATGTGAGGTAGTCGAGATTGTATTTGTGTTTGAATATATCAATGTAGGTGTGGTAATTCAATGATTGCTTGATGGTGTAGATGGTGGTTAGTTATTAAGATTGGAGCAAATGATTTGGCAATATGTTGGTATTCCGGTCGCAATTTAATTGTGCTGGGGATAAAATATCTTCTAGCTCTTTTCTTATGTTTGGCTGGATGAGTTCTAAGTATGTTGGGCATTGGCCCTGGGTTTGATTCAATGTCCCCGCATTGAAGTAGGGCTAATTTGTTTACGAAGTAGTATCCTTGGTAAATACTATTTTTAGGGTTTTTATAATTTAATTTATAATATTTTGTTTTTATGAATTTTGTTGTGTTGAATAGATTAGGTAATGCAGGTATTATTTGTTCTAAATGTGAAGGTAGGCAATGTGAGGTTGTACTGAATTCGGGTGTTTGGTTTGTAATTGAGATAGCAAACCAATTGTATATGTGTTGGTTTGTATTTCTTTCATTTTCTAATTTCTTATGATGTAGATAGATGTATTCGATTTGCTTGAGGTGTTGATAGGCTATGGTCGTCGAATGTTTGTTTAAGAGATTTTGTTTTTGTATAGTGTCTAATATTATGTGAGTTTTAGGTATTGAGTGAATTCTCAGTTTGGGAAGACATTCAATTTCTAGATGAGATTAGTATTTTTGGTGGAATTTATGATTAGGGTGTGTTATGTTATTCAGATGAAATTTAATTTCTGGATGTAATACAAATTTTGGATGAAGTGTAAGGATTGAATGCATCATCGATTGTGGATGAATTCTGCATCATGGGTAAATTCTGGATTTTGAATGAATTTTAAAGCTTGGTTTGACCCTGAATTTTGGATGAAATTTGAAAGTTGAATGAAATTCCAATTTTGGATGAATTTGAAAATCTGGATGAAATTTGAATTTTCCAAGTTTTGCATAGATGGTACTTCTTATCACCCAAACCAACACCTCATTCCACAGATTAAGTTGTGGGCCTACCAGAGGTTTTATTGTTAGGAAGAAGTGGAGAGTATTTTCCAAGTATTAGAATTTAAAAAAGTAGTTGTAGTGTAGTAACGGAGCTTAATTGTTTCACTTCTTATCATCTCAGTATACAACTCATTCCACAAATTAAGTTGTAAGCCTACTAGAGATTGTATGTTTGAGAAGAAGTGTGCATTTTCATTTGTAACATAACAATCTATGGCAATTGACAAAGCTTTTGGGTGACCATAATATACAATGTAATTATTCTTCTCAATATAAGCACCTGTCACAGTATATATCAACATATTCTTACCATTCCAGACAGAAACTATTCCAAAGATTCTACTGATACAACACAAAGTGAATGGCACTAATTTCCTGTTGAAGTTACTGATCTGCATACTAGCTGCAGCAAACGTGTTGTTGCAGATCTTATATTTCACATAAACCTGGGCATGACTACTGCTACTCATCGTTCTTGTAATCATAATAACATATAAACATGAATGACCAACGTGACCAAACGATGCTAATCCTAAGCAAACACGACTGTCGACAACTAATCCTAAACATGCAGAGGCAGGTGAGGCTGTACACAGACACTGCTTGAGCTTAACGCTCAGAGCAACAAGATCCAATTGTTTTACAAGAGCAATTTGTGTACAACTGGGTCGCTCATAGCCCAATTGATAAGCAATTTTCTTGTCTGTAGAAGAACTGTCCACTAAGCACTTACCTTCTAGGTGTGGGGCACCCTCGCTCCACGCTTTCGTTGCCGCAAATCCTCAGCTCTTCTTGCTTTCCGCAGCAGGTCTCTGCAGCAAGTTCTCCGCAGCAAATCTCCGCAGCTTGGAGTGCATAGCAGAGACTTGATTACAGGAATTTTGACGAAGTGGGTGATTGTTGAGTGGAGTTTCAGTTCCGAATCTTGGAGCTGAGAGCTACGGTGTGCTGCGGTTGTGACGGCTTTGGTGCGGTATAGCTTCGGGTGCAGTTTTGCTGCCGCTGCGTGAAGGCTCTGCTTTGCACTTCTGCAGCTACAGACTTGGTGTTGGTGTTTGCCACGATCGGGGAAGGTTGTCGACTTTGAAGCGGGGTGCGCTACAGAACTGCTGCAACTCCTTCGCACGGTAAGAGCCCTGGACCCAACCCAATCCTGCTTGCATGCAAAATGTCTCTTGTTCGTTTTGGTTTGATTATGTGTGGATTTCCAGCAATTGTCTTCTCTATCTTGTTTTATAATTACGTTTTTAGGTTTGGGTTTATTTTTGTGTATGAGGTTATGGGTTAATGTGCTCAAATTGGAGGAACAGTTCCAGCGGTGGGTGGAAGCGACAATAGTTTGAAAATGTGCACATTGAGGGAAGAGGTTAGGGTTTCTTACCTCCGGTGGCAGACTTGTTGATGTCGCAACTCTCCGAGGCTTGACGTTGGAGCAGCCAGGCAGGGTCAAACGGTGGTCACCAAGTGTGCAGCTTGCCTCCAACAGGTTGTTGAGGCTTTTGAGGTTGCGGTGCCTTATACCTCCTGAGACAGGTTGCGGTCTTCTACAATTCCTGCTTCTGCTGCATCCCTTCCAACCATGTGTATACGTGCAATCTGAAGGATGCAAGATGTCGTTGTGTGCAAGTGGAGTTGCTGTCTCCAAGGCTTCGGCGGTTGTCTCCAAAACGACTCCAGATCGGTGCAGGCAGCGTTTGGGTTTTGCAGCCTCCCTCTTTCTCTGCCATTGCTTGGTTTCTACTACCGTATCCTCCCACCTTCTGCGACCGGTGCTAAGCTTCTTGA
Organism: Ceratodon purpureus; assembly: GCA_014871385.1. Classification (NCBI taxonomy): domain Eukaryota; kingdom Viridiplantae; phylum Streptophyta; class Bryopsida; order Pseudoditrichales; family Ditrichaceae; genus Ceratodon; species Ceratodon purpureus. The sequence continues at coordinate 39,738,811 of CM026426.1, read as the reverse complement.
TGTGTGCAGTTGGGAAGCACGCTAGTGCCTGAGCGCAAAGAGGCGCAGCTGGTCCAAAAGCTTGGGTTGATCTTTGAATTAAATCTCTCCTTCTCTCTGCATCTGATCGTGGCGTCGGTTGGTGGGATTGTGGCAACTCCAGGTCGATGGGTGTTGTATTCACCGGGTCGAAATCTCCAAGTCGACATCTCCAAGTCGATAGCTCCAAGTTGACAGCTTGAAGTCGACCTGTACAGAGATGAACAACAATTTGTAAGGTTGATTGCTTTAGGAGGGGGCTAGAAATACTTACCCGGGTGGATGCGAGTGGGATTGCATGAGCTGCTGCCTTCCACCATGAGATGCAGGGTATGCAGATGCTGCTTCTTTTGGGCTGATCTAGGGGGAGCTTCGGGGTCTTGGTTCTACTGCATTTCTTGTACTTGCTGTGCTCCTTACAGATCTCGCAAATGCAGCTCAAACATTGCATGTCTTCTACAGGAACGGTCTTCTTAACATGTTCGATTGATTTTGTTGTTGCCTGCGTGTGTAGCCTAGTGTTCATGTAGGTGCTTCCGATGTTGCATCGTTGATGCTTGGCTGTTGGTGCTAGGCGTGGCCTTGCTCGGTGTTGATCTTGGGGGGCTGATCTTGTCGGTGTCTCAACTGCAGCTTGGGAGCAGCGCCGTTCCTCTGCAGTCTTCACACACGGCGGAGTGTTGTAGAGATGTGTGTCGTAGGCTAGATTCCTCCAATGTTGTCGTGAGCTGGTGCTGGTGGTGTCTTGTCCTCTCCGGTTATCTCCGCTTGAGTTGCTGTCGGTGCGCTTCGGTTCGAGGGGAGGTACGAGTCCTGTCTTGGTGGTGGATTGATCTCCCCAGGTGTCTGTGTAGGTGAGTTGGTGTTCTTGCTTAATCAAAACACCGTGATCTTGAATACTGCTGATGTAGGATTCGAAAAAATGGGTCTCCTGACTCGTGCTGTTGATTATTGCGATGTGCAGAGTGACTGCGCTGAATGGAACTGTCTAGAGATTACAATTGATTTGTTGTTAGGATCTATGAGGGAGAGAACTAGAGAAGTGTCATTGTTACTATAGAAAGTTAGTAGAGAAGCAAAAATGTAGCTATAGATAAGGGTGCGTACTATGAGAGATCCGTGGGACCTCTCTGTGTAAGCGGAAGCAATCGTTCAAGCTGATATGTATCCTGGTTTGGAGTAGCCGAAGAGTTGTGCAAGAAGCTTCTTTGAGGCATGGAAAATCCTACACACACTTCTAGATCTGGATCTAACAGTGAATCGCAACCTGAGTAGTGACAAGTTGATTCCAACCACCGCCCCCAGCTCTCAATCAGATAAGCAGCTCAAGACTCGACACCTACTCATCAACAAGTTGGTCACACATCAAACCAGATCTGAAATGCAAGGTCCCTTCCAACAGTCTTTGCGTCTCCACAAGCTTGCAACACAGTGGGATCAAGAGGTACACGGGACTCCAAGGGACCAGCAACTCCTTGGCTGTACCACCTTCTCTCAGCGGCTAACTCTTTGCTGTCCTCACGAGGATTCACAGAGCTCCTAGCCGTTCTTCATCTCCGATCAGAGAGCTTCTAATTCAATCCAAACCTACTTATATAAAATGCACACATTTTATTTCTGACGTATCTTTGTATATTTTTCCATTTTTTATTGTTCATTAATGTAGACACACTTTTTAAGTACTCCCTATTGAGTCATTTTGGATACTCAAGTAACCCATGTGAAGCCTTGCATTTACACTTGCTTATTTCCAAATGCAATTATTTTTATTCCCCCCATACCCGCATGTTGAACTCCTAATCCCGCACAGGCAATATTACTAGAGCTCAAAAACCAGGTGTAGGATCCAATAGGTGGTGTATGTATGGGTGAAGTACCGCCGAGGTCTATCTACAGCGCCATTATGTGCCCCATCAACTGCGTGAAATGGCACTTGGTTTCTTTTCTTTGAATTTATAGTGCTTTTACATGTTCATTCTTTTACCTTTTTAATTATACAATCTTTGATCCTCCTTTTCTTGTTTCACTTTCATCATGCTATCATTCCTTCATTCTTCTATTCTTCCACTATTTGATGCGTTATTTATTTTATCTTTGTCTCTTTTTTCTTTCATTAATTCATTGTTCAAATGTTTTATGTGGTCAACACTATATAATCCTAGTCAAGGTTTTACATTTGTATATTATTTTGGAAGGAAATAATTTAGTATTATGACCAATGCCGTAATTTGTAGTGCTGAAATAGCCTTGTTACTTAAATACAAGTATCTGCTACTTCAGAAATTGGATTTCAGTGTTTCAAGTATATTGAATAATATCTGAAATACACACAATGGCTTTTATGCACATGCTCCATGAAAGTGAAACTCAGTAGCGGACGCTTTTTATGAAAATTACTTAATGTGCTATTTCAACTGCACCACTTATACACCAAGATCAACGTCAAAATACTCATATTCGATGATCTACGACTTGCGGCAATTGCAAACTTCCTCATGTGGAATGAGCCTAAGACCCGTGACCCGCTCAACGATAGCACGTGGAGGTACACAACAAGGCATGATTAGAATGTCAAAGGCCTCATCCATCATACTTATAAACTCTTTGGCGCAATAGGAGATATCCACTGTCTTCGAAAGGTCTGCAATCGCTCTCTGAAACTCATCCCACTCGTGCTGAACAAGAGCTTTATCAAGTCTCCCGACCTCTAACTCGACGTCTATGTTTTCACAGTTGTATAGGCACACTCATGCTTGATTTTGTGCTGACCCATCTGATGCACAATCTACTGACTTAAGATACAAAGAGACTCTGGCGATCTACCGCTTGATTCTTTGAATGAGTTCTACCCAACGTAATACGTGGCGACTAGACAAAGCCATCGAGATCTTAAAAAGATTGCTCACGAATTACATACTCCTAAACTAAACATCACCTAATTTTAGAAATAAATTTATTTAACTCATCTTGCGGTTTTATCCCTGGGATGAGTCGTCGCTGCAAACACCAAACAGTTCTTGTGAACTAGCATATTCCTATAACCTACCCTCAACCCGCGACCTAGCATATATCCTTGACATAACCCTGAGTTATGAAATCCAACACATACCCTTGAATAGCCACAATATCACATATCGACGAGTTAACATATACCCACAAGCTCACCTAACCTAACCGTGCGCCCACGAGCTAACATATATCCTTGAACAACCACAATTTCACGGATAGTGTCACAACTGATCCAGAGAGTGGGAACTCTGGACCCCATGTATGCATCCGCTCTCAACCCCGGCGACATTGGACACTTGCAAAAACTCGCTGTCGGATCCGACACTCTTCTAAGGACACATTTCGAGACCACCAGGGTCTCCATACGCAACGTTCAGTAGCATCATATTCAAAAGACTTGACATACCTCAAACGGATAAAACATTATTTAACAAATGATCTTGGATATTTACTAACTGCTCATTTCAAAATACCACTGAAATATTTCATTACTTTAAGTGTATGCTAATTATTAGTTTAGGATCCTTTTCTCGTTTCATATTAATCATTAAATCATCCAACTAAATGATATACTCCTTTATATACCTGATTGATTTCATGGTTAAATATATAATACTTTTATTTCCTTAGATTGACTTATATACACTAATCATTCAACTGATTTCAACACAAACATTTATCACTCAATCAATCATCCATTTAGACTTTTTATCAAAATTCAATACATCAACTTCATAATGCTAATCCTTCTCACAATTATCCTGTAAAACTCATAACTTATTCATGTTCCATTATTCTTTTCTTTTAATCCTTATTTCAGTCGTTATCTTCATAGCGTTTACTTTTCATTACCAATTTTTGATCTTCATTTGCTCTTTTTATTTTTGACTTTAATTTTACTATTTCTTCATATAAGTTATGGCAATTATTAATCCATTTGATCGGCAATCATATCTTTATAAGGTATTCTAGTTCAGATTTTTTGGGAACTCCGAACCTCATTAAATATAATAGCTATATGATATCTAAGAAGAGGTTATCATGAAACTTTAAAAATGAACATTATATTGAAAGCAATTCCATGAACATATACATGTTGGAACTAGTCATTTCTTGTCAGTATACCTAAATTTAGTAGTACATATGATTTGAATGTTACAATAATTCTTATATCAACAAAATTAATAGTACATCTCAAAATGTTTAAATGATCACTTACTACCAGATTTTTTGTCAAATAAATAGCATCTTCAATGAAATTAAAAAACAAATCAAACTTTAGGAAATAGTCTTGACAAAAATGTAGCCCTAAAAAAGTTATGATTCCTTACACGTTATTGCAAGTTCTTGAAAGTCAAGTAACCCTTTGTCAGATCCGTCGGATGGTTCAAGTGCTTCGGAAAAATCGAAGGAGCTAGGTTCGTTCACAATTCCAAGGGAATTGCTTTGCACCATTTGAAGTTGAGCACCCGACCTGGTCATATATCCGGCATCATTGTCCATATCTAAAATATGTTTGTTTGCCTAATCTGATTACCGCCGCCATATTCATCTCAAAAGCCTTGGAAGCTGACATTGCTGATTTTGAACAAAACCCCTAGCGTTGAACGGTTGCCTTGACCTTGCCGCCGCCTCACTGGCCGTCCCCAAAACCTTGGTTGCCCTAGAGTCACAAGCATCCCCACCTATATATTCCATACAAATCGTCGTTGTTTCTCATTAGCTCCTTTTTCTTTGTCCTAGGTGAGTGTGAAGCAGATCTTCTCATGTTTCTTATATAAGTGTTCGAGAATTTTGTATGCATCTCTTTGATGTTGAATTTATAGAATATGCTTGAGCCCCCCAATTGTTGATATGGCTTGCTAAGGCAATGGGTACTATGCAGGTGAAAAGGCAACCATTGATTTTGGAATAGAACACAAGTTTGATAATCGAGAACACTCGGCAAGGTAATGCTACAATGACTTTGCTTATGTACATTGGATCTTCCAAATTCTATGCTTTGAGTTGAGAGAGTATTCACGGTGTGTTTCAGGTCACGGTGAATGACTTATGGTAGGGACTGAGTAATGGGATTGAGTAGTCGTAGTTGGGAATTTGAAGTACAGTGAGAGAGAAGTTGGACTGCAAGCAAGATTCGAGAAATGTGGAAGGATTAGTACTAGGGATTCAAAGAAGATGCCAGGTCGGGACTTAGAGTGGGTACTAAGATAGCTTGCATTTTATACAGAAAGCGAGGTAGAAAGGTAGCGAGTGCTAGCACGGGATAGAGGGTGGAGGCAAGGATAGGAAGTGAGGGAAAAAGAATCAAGGCGGAAAAGTTAGTGGAAGACTGAGAGGTCAGGTGATTGGAGACAAGAAAGTAAAAATATAGTTGGTAGCAACTGGGATTCATTGATTCTAAAGATATTGACTCTGCGCAGATGGCCAATCTCCCTTTGAGCGATGCAATAGGCTGCAAAACATGTGATGAGCATGGTACCCCCACTTCTCTCGGATCAACCCAAGCAGTCCTTCACCGATGCCTGCCAAAGAGGGCCGTGTCCCGCAGGAAGAACTTCCACCTAGGAAGAATGTCCCTGAGGAAGATTTTTGTCAGATTGACGACAAATTACACCTATTGTGTGTGCAAGGTCACAGGCGGTCCATTTTCTTTGAAGTGAAGAGCTCTGAAGATGGCATCCCTGCGTGGGTGCACAAGTGGATGGATGAGGTTGCTGCTGGCGGTGACGGGAATGATTACTGTCTAGAGGATGGCTGGTATATTTCAGAGGACGAAGACTCTGATTTCCACGAGTACGCTGGAGAGGATATCTACGAGACAATAGATGGTCCCGGAATCCCTCTCATCATTCTCAGCGACGATGACCAAGATTCACATGAATAGATGTGTTATTGTAGGTCTGTTTGTTATATACGGCATAGTATATTCTCGGCCCTAGCAATTTATGCTACTGAACATTTCTTGGACCACTCCTGATGCTTTTGAGCGCATATCATTTTGTAAATTTTTGTAAATTTTTTTGTAAGTAAATATACCAACTTTAAAAACAATCAATTTCTTGCAAATTTACATGGCCAACAATTGGCTGTTAGAATAATGCGTGATAAGTACTTGATATCCTTGAAATAAGTAACTAGTATGGTATATACCTTTCTACATTCAAAAGGTATAACTGTTACTAGAAATGCATCATAGTAGATATAGAAAGATGCGCACAATGAAGAACGCTTCTTGTCAACATTTGAAGAGTAAAAGTTCTGACCTTGTTTAGTAGATCTCGCACTTCTCTCTAGGAAATCCTCTCATACATCAAGCCATCAAAACATCAAAGAGCAAAGGGTTAATTTCCAATTTATATCGAATGAATCCGTTTTGCATAATGATGGCAATAATATTCGTGTTCGGGGGTGGAGTACTTGCATGCCTGCCAAATACACAAGGTTCACTTGGGATTAAAAATGTGTCTCCGAATATTGTCCAAATGTAATGCCAGAAGAAGGTATTGGTAAATGGAGTTTCTAATATGGAAATAAGATTAATCAAGGATATTAATCCAAATTCTTTTGCTCAATATGGCGGAGATCTCATACCAACTTATGGCCAAATTGAGTACATCGACAATCTATTCTGCGAATTTGAATTGGTAATACGAACGTGGAATTGCGCAAAATCAAAGGGGATGAACAAATTGTGTATTTGGGAGAATCCCGAAGTGCTTAAGAAGCACAATAGGGTGGTCACATATAGTGACGATGATTGTCCCATATGTGATGGATGGCCACACTTGGCTCACTCCCTTACATGTTGTCGGAAAATTGACGGGGGTGGAATCTATGTATCTCAGTTTAGCCCACCAGGAGGTCACCAACATTATATGAAGAAGAGTCTTTGGATCTAGGAAATAGCTCTTGATGACTCTGTTACAGAACACTCAATATCCATACTCAATGACCTCGACCATGAACTAGTGCTTGTTGGCGGACCTTGGAATGGAATGACGAAGATAGTCAAAGTACCTTCTCGGCTTGAGGCATCTCAAATAGATCGCACCTTCGGAATTATAATAAAGCGAGATGAACATGAAAATCTACTAACGATATGGACATGTAAGTTCATTGTGCTTAAAATGCTCAGTACCGCAAAGATGTTGAGATCTAGATACCTCCTCCTTTCAACGTCTGTAAACCCCTCACTTGCATAGACTGTGTTTGGAAAGCAAATGAATTTGGTATTTGTCTGAATATAAGTGGCTGTGGATGCGTGGGATCGATTTGGGAGATAAAATATGATTGGCTTATACCTCCTCATGCAACAAAATGGTGAACACAATGAAAAGCTAACCAAAAGACTATGAATAGAACACAACGAACTTTGATATAGTAGCTCATTCAGGTGAACATTGTTTTGTTTTTATAAAGTTCATAGAAATATGATAAACCTAGCTCGTACCAAAATATGAAGTAAATTGCTCTTGTAATTTGGATGTTACAAAATCATATGTATTCTAATTAATCTTGAAAAGAAAATAAAAATTTATAAACTAAATACATGGTCATCGATTATAGTGTAGCCTTTTATGATTACTCTATTTCTATTGTATTGTTTATTGTTTTCATGTTTTCTAAAATAAACTTGTATATTTTTTTTTTATCATCAAATTAATATAATTTTCTTCATTCATTTTTTACTATTTTACTTAATTGTTATTTAGTTGCTTTCGACATTGAGTTTATGAATTTTTTTTTTTCTACTCTTAACGTTATACATTTCTTATCATTTTGATTCCTCTAATTTAATAATTGTATTCAATACACTGTTAGTAATAGTTTGTATATTTAAGTATTATTGTACTTTTATCGAATGATCATTTACTGTAAATAGCTAGTCATTATGTATAAATAAAAAATAACTCAGCTACAAAATATCTTAATCTGATTATATAAGGTTCATCAACTTAGACCTTCAATGATTCCAAGACCATTTTCTATTCCACATTAAAATGTAATGCCACTATGGTAGCTCTCTAATAAAAGAATAGCTTTGCGAGAGCACCCTTATGAAGAGCCCTGGCAGTTTCTGGCGAGGAGCAATTACATTTGTCGGATCTGACAGACAGTTTTCCTTCGCACCCCCATTCTATTTTAAGTTTCCAGCTAAATTGACCAAACCAAGCGGTCGCCTTTCATCTAATAAATGAAGTCTAATTTTATATCATTGCATCTTAAGATTCCCTTGAGTAAACAATCTCACTTTTTTTCCATTTTCTCAAACGAGCACTTATATTTTTAAACCTTATAATCAGTTCTATTTTTGCATTTGGTCCTTAATGGAATCTCTCTTTTTCTTGAGTTTTATTCTGTTCAATATTCATTTACGCTCACACAAGCATATAGCTTATAATCATTCCTATTCCCCATAATGAACCTTATTCTTTTTTTTTTACTTTTCTAGACTAAATTTACAAATTCTTTTCGATTATATTGTGCTTAACTTATTATCATTTAAAGCGAGCAGTCTTTTTAATTCATGCGCATAATTCTACTAAATCCTTGTTATTATTAATAATTATAATAAATCTAACTTATTTGAATATATTTTCATCATTTTTCATATTGATATAATTTTTATTATTTGTTTTATTTTACCCACCAATGTTGTTTCCTTATTATCAATTTTATAATCCTTGCTATAGTATATTAATATTTTGTTTTTGTAGTTCTCCCTATTGAACCTTTTTGAACCCATGTAATGCCCTTGTGTACCCCTTCATGTATACCTACCTATACGGGGGTAGCACAATCTAGTCCATACTCTAGTTTACCACCCTTACCCACCGCAACTGCCCATTCCTGCCCTAGTTACCAATTTCCAATACACTTGCCCCTCTAATCTCGGCGATTTTGGGTAGCTCCAAAACCATCTGTAGGATCTACGAGATGGTTTTTGAGCTACCTAAAAATCACTAGAGCCATCTTCTAATCCGTTCTATGGTGCATTTTAAGCTCTATTATGCGCCCCATCTCAAGCTCCATTCAGTGTTCACACTTCTTTCTCTAAACCCTAAGGAAAACCCTAAATCCTCGCCGTCTTTATCTTGTGCGCCGCCAAGCCCTTCCACCGCCGCCTATTTATACAGCTGCCAAGCTTCACCTTCTCACATCATGCTGATTCTTCCTGGCCCCCTCATCTCGGTATTCCATCTTTGTCTTCATCTTGGTGGTATAGTCTTGGTTGCACATTCACGATGGGGCAGCTTTAGTTGGGCAATTTTGGGGGGCAGTCTCGGTTGGGCATTCACGATGGGGCAGTCTCGCTGTTGCAGTGTTGATGGGGCAGCTTCGATTGGGCAATTTTTGGTGGAGCAGTCTCAATGGGGTAGTCTCGCTGGAGTAGTCTCCAGCGGGCAGTGTTGGTGGGGCAGTCTGAGCTGGTCAGACTTGGTGGAACACTCTTGATGTGGCAGTCATGTTGGGGCTGTCTGGGCTGCGGAGTCAATGTGGCAGATGTTGTGGGAGTTGTTGTTAGGAGTTCTTTGTTTGGAATCTTAGTTGATATGATGTTTAATTAGCTAGTGAGCATGCTTTCTAATACAATACCTTGTCTATTGTTCTTGTTGTCTATAGCTCGCTACAATTATGAGTACTTGAAGTTTATTAACAGTTTAATTCTAGTGTACATCGTAGGACTCGCACATTTGTATTCGAGAGCTGCTTGGTACTATAAAGTACAATCTATACCTTATGTTATTACCATTTTAATCAACAACTAGAACTTAGCTTGTTTATACTTTACAACATAAAACTAGATTGAATGTTCGGTTCACGGCTAACTACAAGTCAGTTTTCTGCGTAGATGGCAAGTTGTCCTTTGGGCTCTTCAATGACTTGCTAGCCATGCTTTGTAGGGTGTGCATGCTCCTGCCCCGCAACACCTATCGATCATGTCTACGCCAAACCCAAGAAGGCACGTGACAAGAAGGCACGTGACCCGAAGGGAAGCAAGCCCACCCCAAATCAATGATAGTAGAGATACGCTAAAGGTCATGTGCGTAGAGGGACATGGGAGGTCACTTTGCTTCGAAGTGGACAACTTTGATGATGACATTCCTCCTTGATTTCAGCGGTGGATTGACAAACATGCTGCAGACTGCGGAGGGACTATTTGTTGCCCGGAAGAGGATGGCAACAAAACCGACGATGATAGCTCCGCAATTAACGTTGATAGTGTGAAGGATGACACTAGTGCAGTTCACATTCCTGGGCTCTCTCACATCCTCCTAAGTGACTCTGATAGCCATATCGATGAATAGACGGTCTCTACAAATCTAATTTGTAATTAAATATATATATACTCGGACCTACTAGTAATGTTGCATTACTTAGTCTATGTTATTAAGGATAGATCTAGGTAACTTTCAAAAATTTGGTAAATAAGATATTGGTCTTTCATACCGTGTCTCAATTTTGCGCAATGCTTATGTGAGTTTCTTGCATGTAACGACAAAAATTTAGTAGACGAGCCATGTGCTATAAGAGTAATGATAGTAGCATATCAGGAGAGTTGTACATAATTTCATTAAAGGAAAAAGGACAATGTTTCTTAGAAAATGATACACCTCAACAAAAGGAAATGACGATTATAGTCATTGCAAGAGAATTAATCCCTCAATGAATATCCTAAGGACATTTTTATCTAATGTGAAGCGTATTGACTTTGTGCAAGTCAATACCCGAATATTGAACCAATTCTACAAAGATCAAAGTACTCCAACTCAACATCGGAGAAATCATGGTGAGGCAATTTCGCTCTGTCGGATCCAACACACAATTAGAGCTCATTCTCTAATTTGCCAACCCCAGAAAGCTCACCCTTTCTAACCCACACTATAAAGTAGGACCTCGTCTTCAGCATGCTATTAAAACTCTGAAAGGTGTGTGATTCACATTCATCTAGTCTACAATGTATGAAAGTAAATGTTTGGATACATCCCTTGTGAATAAAGATAAACACTAGGCCATTTTCATGAATCATAGTTCACATGTGCACTTCTTTACTGCCAATGCAGCTCAGAACATACATGCCTTTACACCAACTCAGAACATACACCTTCAACTTATCGAAAGTGATATCCTTAACCAACACTGTTCCTCAATCTATATAAGAACTTCATACATGTAAGTATATTCCGCTTAAGTGCGCCTGGTGGCATATATAGAATTTAAGCATAAATCTAAATTACCCATTCTAGTTGGAGCAGCTTCAATTTCTAAAAATGTTACATTGAAAATTGCCAATTTAAAACTTTAAGCTGATGACGGTTGTCACCTTGATGTAATCAACTCGGCTCTAGCGTGCATTCCTAAAAAGCAACAATCCATTTGCCCACCATTAAATACACATTTCATACAAAAGTCTTGGCATATAGCAAACCAGTGATAATTGAAACTATTGCCTCAAGTGCAATATTAATTAGACAATTTTGTTTACCAACAACGTCGACTATGACAACATCTATCATAGAGCCTCAGAGTTGTTATCGCAACAAAATTGAAAAGTGGGATTACACATACCTAATTTTCATGATCGCTTTCGAAGCACGGCGTTTAGATGCATCTTTCTTCTTAGGGGCCACAATTTGTAGCCGCAATGCAATGCTTGTGGTGCCTAATACTTAGGAAACACTTTGATTCCCTTGGATGAAGATTCAAGTCTAGACATAGAGGACTGGCCAATGCTGTAGCCCAGAGGAGGGCCCATCACCTCCATGGTGTAACCATTTCGAAGGTGATCATGCAATAGTACTTTCTGTTGCAGTGAGAGATTACGGAGCTCTGTTTCTACAAGTTTCTCGTCAATCTCAAATGGAATAACCATGTCGGTCATAAAGGTCACGGCCTCAGTTTGGTATGCATGAACCATACCTATACCCCACTCGTCTTTCTGCTTTCTTGCATCTCGGGACTCCTTGAAGGCCGCTACATACGCCAACCATGCTGGCATGGAATCAATCAGCCGCACCCAACAATCACCTCTCTGGTGCAGGTTCTCAAGCAGCGTCATGTAGTCCTAACACCAGTCGGGGTTCTCAATGTATTCTTGATGCAACTTGGGCATGAGGTCTCGAAAGAGATCAACCATCGCTGACTCAGCCGTGACCCAACTGTGGTTGAATAAGTTGGTGATCACTATGAAGTCCAATCTACAATTCTCAAACTAAGAAACCTGAAAACAAAGCACAAACAAAGTGAAAATACAAGAGAGACAAACATGAGATTACATCCTCCAAATCAAAACACCTTAACCTAGAACTCGCACATTAATGCTCAGTACCCCAATAACAATGCAGTCTAGTTTTTGGCTCTTGGATCCAACATCATGTTTTCAGTGACTAAGATGTTCAAGGGTAAGCCATTGAGTTTTTACGTACGCGCAAATTCATTGCATTGTGCTAGGTTTTTTTTATATTACCTCATGGAGGATCATTAATAATCGCCGTGTACCTAGCTGTAGACCGTTATTACTACTTACTCCTATATTGCTTTTCTTAGGAAATGCCTAGAATCTTAATCTAATACCTCTGACTGCCGTATTTATTTCACAATTTATTGTTTTTGGCAGAAAGGAATACCCTACACTTTACACATGAAACTATAATTGAGATCTTAATGCTATGAAAATATACAATTACCCTTCTTCTGTAAATGAATGGGTTACTTGAATATCCCGTTAGATAGGCACTGATTTCCCGTCTTAGTAACTCAGCGTCACCCCAGTTTTCTCTAGTCATTTATGTTCAATCCTTTTAAATGACATGGCCACCAAAAATTTATAATTAACCTCCAATTACGCGCTAACATTTATCAGTGGTTTCCTCCACCAACGACTGAGCCTCTATTTAGTTGCTAGAAGGATCCTCTTACAAACGCATTGCTCCTTTTCTCTCCCAGTCTCTTTGCTTATTTTCCTAACAACATTGTTGAAGTAACGCTTCACATCATCTTTTCTCTCATTCTCTTACGAGCACCGTGGTCATGGATCAATCTTCCCTCTCTGCCCAGCCTCTTCAATCCTCTTCCACCAGCCATACCTTGTTAAGAGAGCAGATCAAGTCTTCAATGCCTCCAACTTCAGCAATGCTTCGGGTTTGATTAATTTCCTCTTCTATTAATTTCAATAAATTTGCTTTTTTAACTCCCCACGGTTTTAATTAGATGTTCGCATTTTCTTCAAGATTTAGTACCTCACTTCTTCTTTTGCTTCCACTGCATGGAAGACGGGTTATCATGGCATAATTGGGAGCTGAGGAAGTTTCTTTTGAGAGTGAAAGACAAGTACAAAGATCGACGGCGTGGCAAGGAGGTGGACATGTTCTCGGACGTCGAACAACTTCAGCAAGTAATTCGATCAAATGGAGCCTAGATAGACTGGACCAAGGACAACGTTCGCAAACTCAGGCGTGTTGAGAGTGCTTCTAGAATATCATGTCTGGAGCCCGACCTCCTTCATTACTACATTCCCATTCTTAGATTAACATGGACGTCTGCAGACAACGTTGTTGATCTTGGCAATGGAGGTCCTGGACCGTCGGCTTTCCTAGAGGATGATATTGACTATATACCATTATGGATAGAAGGTAGTGAGTAGCCAAATCCCTTCAATTTCAAGAACAGTGACAGCTTGCTCGGTTATTCTAAGGATCATTTTTGATATGTACAAGTTTTTTTTAATATATAAATTTAGCCAATTCCCGAATTTTAATATGTAAATTTCATTCATCAATTTCATTCGCTCATGGGATTATAGGGTCCCTAGCGGTAATTTTTCCCACGGTCATAGGATCCATGGCGCGATTCTGATTCCTCACTTTTGCAACCCCGACGCGATTTTGGCTACTCACCGCTCACTGCTCACTGCTCGCCGCTGCCACACAAGAATTCCCGATCGAGTACCATAGAAGGTCCAATAGCCGATCCAAAAGTCTTGTGTACTACTCCAAGTGAAGCCATTTTTTTGCGCTGCTACTCTTTGTATGAATGCCCTTTCCCATTGGAGGATTGGAATCCTCCAACTTCCACCGTCGATCACAAATGCGTGACAAAAAAAGAAACCCGAAGCAAATAGTGAGTACATGTGAGTACTTTTTGGTAGTATAGTACCTCAGAATTTTTCCACAAGTATATAAGGGCCAATTTACACCTAGGGGCCGGGCCAAGTTTTCTTGAGGCCAATTGCTTGATTTTTTAGGCCATTTTTGGGTTGGGGCCGGCCTCAAGTCCTCGTTATAATGAGATTAGAACAAGGACCGATTTTCCCTTATGTAATGGCCTTCAGGCCAAGAAGCCGGGCCAATCCAATAAATCTAGAAAAACAATCAATCATTGATGGTGGACATGAAGGAGCAAAGAAGGATGTGGTGGATGAGATTGTCATAGGCTCCTTCCTCGCAACCACAAGATGGTGGGCTCAACTCCCCGTGGCTTCGGGAATCAATGTGATTGATTGAGGATAAAGGATTTTTTAACGTGAAATAATTTTGTTAATTAAAATCTGACATTGGCTCCGAGGCCAAGAGTTGGCCTTCTATTCTCCCTGCACCCAATTCACCAAGCTCGGGCCATGTCAGAACTTGCATTTCTTGATTAAAAAAATTCTGCCACCAAATTGGCCCGATGACTAGGTGTAAAGGGGTTGGGGCCAATTTTTGCCTCTCGGCTAGTCACGATTGAGGATTTCAGCCCTCAAAGGGGCTGAATTGGCCCGGCTCCTAGGTGTAAATCGGCCATAAGGTATTAAGGTCTACCGTACTTCCACCCAGCTCGTTTTCGTGGCCAATTTTGAGCCCATCCCTATTATCATCAACATTAATATACTAAAATCCTACTATTTTTACTCTGGGGATCGATTAGTTACTATTAGCTTTAAGCCGCTGCCACATTGTCTAGCCACGGACAGTACTACAAAGCCACCAAAGGATGCCATTCCTGTGGAGTGCCTTTATTTGCTGAAGCAACGACTGATGCTGCCATCGCCCATTACAGCTCTGATTTCACTCCAACACAGGCAATGACAACCTCACCTCTTGATGTAGCAGGCTAGCTCTAGCACGGCGTTGAATATGCCTACCGGAATCATCAACACTTCGGTTTGTACTACCTCCGAGGCCAAGAAAGGTGTTCTGCTTGTCGACTCCTACTTCGTCAACCCTTGCTCTTTTAATCAGCCAGCACTCAATTCCGCCCCAGCCATACCGACGGCTGATCCTCCCACCATTACACCCACTGGCAAGTATTGGCTCCACGCCCCCTTTCTTTCCCACGACCCTAGGCACAAGCAGTTAGCGACCTCAACTCTACACTACATAGGTCGCCCTCCTCTCCACCTTGCTAAGCCATTAGGGTTTGGTTTTTCAAGGCACACCCTAAGCACCTCTGTACCTTTCAAGCTGCATACTCGCGCCGCTACTTCTGTGCAGTATGCCGAGTTTATCAACGCCGCAGCTCGCGCCTCTAACCTTTGCAGCCGAATTCTCTTGAACGCTTCTAGACAGGTGGCACCCTCCTTGCGGCTTCCCTGATTTCCAACACCTCTAACGTGCAGCAACAACACAATGACGTTGCCTTGAAGATTGCCACCAAAGCGCCGCACCATCTTTGGCGCAGCTATTGGGGAGATTTTGGACTCAACCCAGCTAATATCCTCTCTTCACTTAACTCATTTGGTTAAGGGAGATGATACCTGGATGATAATTTGACAATATCTGGGTGATACTTGTCTGATACTCATGTAATGCATGGATGATTTTTAGTTTTTTCAACTGGAAATTTGCCTAAGACATTCAAGTTCAACCGGCTGAACCTCAATTCTGGTCAGCTGATCTGTAACTAGCTCCCGGATCTCCCTGTACATTGCTTTGGCGGCCAACCCGTGCTTTGTCAATCCAGCCCATTGCTCACCCGCACATTGCATTGCTATTGCCAGAGAAGCTGCTTGCTCCATCCCCTCATCACTGTCGATGAGGTTGTCCGTAGTCGGGTTCTCTACCTCCCCATCTTCTTCCTTTGCCTTCTTGTCAATTCAGTAGTCATCGCTTAGGTCCCTTGTAGCAGCGTTGAACCTAGTTTGGAGTTCATTTACATCCTTCTCTAGGTCCACCCTTCGCATCTCTGCTTCGAGTCAAAGTCGAGTCAAAACAGCCGCCTGTCACTTTTGTACCTGCGTCAATTCCAGCAGTCTGTCTCTTTGCAGTTTTGTCATTGTCATTGTCATTGCCGCCACAGTCGGCCATTAACCCTCCCCCTCCAGCTCTTTCGCCAACAATCCTTGTTGTAGGTTAGAGTTTTGTCAACAGCATAGCACATCCTTAGAGACAAACGCCCTGTTCAACCAACTTGGCACCGCCTTGGAACACCAAACAGTGGTTCCAAACTAGCGAGGATACTTCCAATATCCTCATAATTCTTCTTTTCTATATGCAGGTGTTCTAGACCGGCCACAATGACATCACTAGAGCCAACCTTGTGCGGCGCAGATCTTGGCGCTCGTCTCAGGTCTCTATTGCGGCAAACTTGAGACCTTGAAGAATTATTTGTCACGAGGTGTTCTTTGTTGGGGAGCCAGCCAGGAATCTATGGAGGAGGCCGGCCATAGCATGCATGCACCGGAGGACTTATCAATGTTGCAACGAGCGGCTCCTTACAACAATCACATGTTGACTTCAGTCAGTCAACGCTAGTTCATCCCCCGAGCTTGGGAGCAATGGAGCATAGCCAACTTTGCAAGGACAATGGCAAGTAGCGAAGAGGAAGTTCACTCAAGTCAACGCCCGTGGCCTTAAGAGCATTAAAGTCTAGCGCAACCTCTATCTTTGATGGGAGGTAAACTTTAAAGAGGCTCTTACCATCCCTTTTGATGCACATCCCGCTTTGCAGTGCGGCTTTTGGCCGTCTACTCAGCTTGCCCATTCCGTTAAAGATGAGTTTCAGGAAGATGGAACTTTGCGTGAAGGGTACGTAGAAGATGATCATTTTGTTGGTCACAAACAAAATTGCCTAGGGCCTTCATTCCGTGTTGCCCGAGAACTATTTGCAGAGCACTTCTTAGCATTACGACCTTGCAATGAAGATGACCATCCTTTCTGGCTTGCACGGGCCCTGACTAACCCTAATTTGAACCCGGACCTCCCGTACACGATCCAAGTAGAGTTCTACCATCCAATTTCTTGAGAAGAAGATGTTTTGAAATTTTATACCGGTTGGGATGTGGATGGGAGACTTGATTGGACAGTAGAGAAGGATGTGCCCAAATCATGGTAGAGTACTGATGCAGTCCTACCAGCTTAGAAATCAAAAGTGAAGAAAGATGTCACAGAGCGGGGACGCGGAAAGGATCCAACGTTGAAGATCCCGCAAAAACAAGTGGACATTATAAAGGCCTCCTTGGAGAGATTTGTTTCCTCAAAATTAGAATAGGTATATATCATTGAAGTTGATAGTGTAGAAGTTTTGAATTCTAGCTGATTACTTATTTTTGTTGCGAGGCAACTATAGTAAATATCTTTTGTCCATTAACTACAAGGAAACGGGTGTAAAAATGACAAAAACTTGACAGTGAAATGTCCAAATCAACAAAACCGGTTTTTCTACCTGTGTTTTAGTCATTTCGGGGATTACAAATTTTATTCTGTCAGATTTCTGTCAGTCAGGGGATTCCCGGGTCCAGCGTGGCACTTTACGAATCTTCAATCACGGAGTTTTCCATTGAAAGGTAATCACGGTCTGACATGGCAATTTCAATTTGGAGATTTACCCAGTCTGACCTTAAATTGTCGATTTCACTTAAGTTTTTTTCGGTAGGAGTGTTGAAAGGGAAGTTAATTGCGGTAATATTGTCAGACTCTTTTACTGCTTCCGGGTTAAATTCTAGATTTAGATTGGCCCTGGTAACTGCTTCCTCATGAAGCTGCTGCATGTTCTCTTTTTTGCTAACCACGTATATTTTTAACATATTACATACAAGAAATATTAAACTTCCACTTTGCTGATGAGAATGAATTTATCTTAATTAGAGTGTCCCGGATATAGTATGAAAAGGGTCAATTTTTCCCCCACTAATCCAAAGTCGAATTAAGAGAGCTTGCATCGTGTAATTCATTTATGTGAATTGCAAACGATTAATTTCTGAAATCAGGGATCTCCAATAAAATAGAAATGCCCTATGATTCGAAGAATATAATCTATTTAATTGGATTAAACAATAAAGAGATACATGAAAAATTTCTATCTTACTCTCCTTAAAGTAGGTCTGACTATTATCTGAAGTTAAAACCTTTTATCAGGTAAATTTTGGATAAAAGTCGATCTGAATGAATTCTGTCGATTCCAAGTGGTCTTCGTCCAGAAGATGCTTGGCCACGTGAACCACATGAATCAAGAAACACAATCACTTCAACATTAACAACAGCGACAAATTGAGATGCTGCAGTGGGCTTCTTCAGTTGTGCCCAAGATCAAAACCCACCACATCATAAATTGTACAGATCTAGATAGCACTGTATGAGAGAAATTAATTGTAGGACAGATATTGGGCACATGTTGAATTCGATTTTTGGGCACTTGGTGAATCTTATCCGGTTTAACATATGAGACTAGATACGGGGAAATCATTGTACACCCAAATTTCAGACTTTCAATGAGGTTTCATTTGGGACTGGTACATTGGCTACTCCTAGTGTTCTCATATTCTTATACAATTTCTGGTTAACTGAAAGACAGTTTCTCAAAGACCTCTGGGTTGAAAGTGAATGACAACGACTGTATGTACTTACATGAAGCAGGTGTATACTGATGTGACAGCCGATACTTATGCTCGAGCAGTAACATATGAGATATCCGCTTCAAGTGTTTAATTCATAAGGTCTTGTTCTTGTGCTTTGACATGCATGAGCAAATGAACATCGTCCCCGTGTTAGAACTTACAAGTGACATCTCTTTCCTTGACACCTTAGTCCAGCAGTCCGTAAAGCTCATAACAGTAACCTCAGAAATATTCAGTTATGAGCTGCAAACATAGATATTCTGTTATGAGCTTTATGTTCGTAACCTTTTGCATGTCTGCATTGATATGTCTTAGTGCAGTTTAGTAACTTTTCACTCTAGAGACTCTGTAATGTAGGGTTTGCACTCATGGAATTCATGACGTCCAGCAAAGTGGAAGGTGGGGTGGTTTAAAATTCTGACCTTCGCCGTGTGTTCTTAACTGCTACAAGGGTCGACATATGATGAGCCCCGATGGTAACGCTTGCATGATCGCAGTGAACCCATTCTGCTACGGGGATCTCCCTTCCCTGACCCGTTGCTTGTTTAACTGCAGTGATGACCAAAAAAGGATTAAAAAAATTATACGTGTATATGGCAATTCAGGTTTCAATGAAAAACAGTAGGTGACTTCTTACCTATACTATAGGCGCACCTAGGTTTAGCACAAATGCTTAAAACAAAAAACAGGTCCGGCAATTACATGTACAGCTTTGGCCTTCAAAAAAACCTAGACGACTGGGGGGAGACAGAGTAACAGTTTAAATTCGACGTCATTATACATCAACTGAGACGAAGTGCAAAGTTGAAGATTACCTATTATTTACATAATGGGTGACAGGCGACCATTTCTACAGAATGCTTTAGGTGTAGTGGTTCATGGACATACTCTACAAATCCAAGTATAAAGAAATTGATATTTCACAGGGGTTTCGTGTACAAAACAGATGTGCAAATCTCACGCTTCGCTACCACAACGCGAAAGATCTAAGATCTGTACTGAAATACTCGAAGTCAATTGCAGGTACACTACAAGGACGTTAGTTGTCCTAGGTTTCTATAAGAAGAGGACGACCTGTAGCATGTACGAGCTAGTTCTAAACAATGTAACTGATGGCAAAGATGTGAAGTTCTTGAGTCTACTCATACTTCAATCACATCGGCTAGATGCATTCACAATCTACTTGTAATTGAAGGATTTGCTCCACTTTATGGAGTCCAGGTACCAAAGCTGTAGGTAATGAAATAGACTCTCCAACTCAGATGACACTCCCCCGAAGCTAACATACCTGCTGCTTTACTCACTGGAGAAGCTCACAAGTATTGTCGCTGGTTGCATTGTCTTTAGCATCAGGGGGAGAGCACAATAAAGTGTACCACAAAGTGCAACATGTGACCACCAACAAGTGAATATGAAGTGTGCTGTTTTTTAAGGCTCAAAGCTGATTTTGAGCATTTTGGTGTAGTTTTTGAGCATTTTCGTCACTTTTTAAGGTGTCACAAGGTATCTTACAGGCATCTCCATAAGAAAAACATCTTCAATTGAAACTTAATTTGACCGCTAGTTCTAAATCATGAAAATGAAGATGTTCTTTTTTCACTTTTTTTTTTCCCGACCATTCGCAAACATCAGAAAATTATTTTTTGAGCATTTGAACACCACAATATTTGAAGGGAAGAGCCCCAAAAGTTTCGCCCAAAACAGTGTCCAGAAAACGTCACGACGGTACTTTTGGTACACTTTATGGGTCCAAACTGTTGGAACCCCCGCATTTCTAGAATGGTACCTTAAGAACGGAGTGGACAGCGAAATTAAATGTGACTTTCGAGGAATCCATAAACATTTCTCTTCACTTTCGCAAATAATCCCATTCACTTGAACCGACTTCGCGGTATCTGTTCCACTTCTAAACCTCGATGTCTTGTCTCGCACATTTGGGAAGTTCAAGAGAATCAAGTCTATTTTTGAAATCCATAACTAAATTTTGAATCAACATAACTTAGATCCCACTTTCTTGAGTGTTTATAAGAAGGGCTGAAATTGTCAAATAGTTAAGCACTTTTTTGGTACACTTTATTGTGCTTGCCCCCATCACCTGCTCTCCCTATAGCTTCGGTTTATGAAAGAGGGGCTCACTCACTGGTTTTGCTTGTGTCCCCTGTGAATCTGTTATAGAGTTGTCAACGCAATCCATCAGAATGGATAAAGTTCTCCTCTTTGGCTGGCTGGCAGAGGTCCACCTGCAAAGAGAATTGAACAATGTCAATCTCCCAAACATGCCTGCACTTGCCATGTATTTCCAGTTTTCTAATGAGTGTGATTGGAATGATGGTTGTTACCAGGAGATTCTCGATCTAGGCAATGCCTCCGCGATTCCCATGGCTGAGTACCGTCGTCGTCTCCAGGAGTCTCCGAGTCTCCGCGGGATATCACCTGCACATCCCATTCTCATCAGTGGTGACAGAGTCCCGGTTCAGTCCGTTGACAATGGGGACTCTGCTCCATGGTCAGTTAGCTATGAGTCTTGTGAGAGCAGCGAAGAGCTTGCCCCGTGGTCTCAGAGCTATGTGACGGCCGAAAGCAGCGGAAGCAGCCAGGACTCCAGCCCAGAATCCGCCGACCCAACCAGCGAAGTAGTGGGGCCTCCTTCACCCGTCTCTGTCTCTGTGGCATTTTCGTCTCCGGACTCTCTTCCCTGAAGCTGCTCCCTGGGCAAGGTGAGTAGACACTGCAGAAACCAGTATGACCTAGTTGGTCAATAGTCGAAGTTAGAGAATAGCATCGCATAGACGACGTTGTTTTGAACTGTGAGCTCAGTTTTATTCTACATAGCGTAATTATGATTTCCTTTTTCATTTTGAACAAGCCAATGAAGGCTTCATAGTTATTGGTTTAGGAGAATGTGTTTCTAAAATCTCAGACTCGTAGGGAAGCCTCTGATTATGCACTTGACTTTGCATATTCCAAACTTTGAACTTAGCCTTTGTCTGTTAAACTCTGTATCTTCTGTATAAATTGCTATTACATATTTTGATCCATACCTAGCTATTGTCGACGTAGAATTACAGACATCGTTGCGTCTGTTGCTCACTGTTCCTCACCTTTCCGACATCTCAGGCTCCCTCTTTGTTCACCCACGGAGCATTTTTATCGTATTGGCACAGTTATACATACCTACTAATTATCGGTGTCCGCTGAGGAAGACGACGCTGCTTCAGAAGAGGAGGTGTCATCAGAAGTCCAGATTTCAACCGCACTCTCTGTTTCACTGTCGTCAATATGTTCATCAACTTCTTGTCTTTGCCGTATGTTTCTGCTCATCGTCGGGACAGCGTTAGAACTTCGTCTTCTTCGGGGTCGACTCGTTGATGGGATGTTAGCATCTTCAGAGCCTTCACTTGCTTGAGCCACATTCTCTTCTTCGCTAAGATCAGTGCCAGCCGATGGTGCTCTCCCATTACGTTCCCGCCCTGGTTGTGGGTTTCCCCTGCCTCTGCCACGAGCATTTCCCATCCTTCTTCTCCGTAATGTTTGATTACCCCTTGCCAACCTCCTTCCTCTGTTCGCTCTTATAGTAGGTTCTAGTATTACTTCTTCCCCGGTATCCGCTGCTTCCTCTTCGTTTTCCTTGACGTCACGATCTGGCCAAAGACCCTCGAAATCATCATCATGCCCCATCTGAAACAGGTGAGCTTCGTGATCACTGCCTTCATTTGGAATGACACGTTTTCCGCGGACTTCTTTTCGCAAAACAATTCTCCACCCTGGAGACTCCCTAGCATCCGAATAGAAAACTTGCTCACAATGCCTAGGGAAAGCAAAACTGTCTCCTGAGATACTCCCGTACCGTCTGTAATAGTTTGCCAGCGTAAAACCCCACCTAACCCTTTTTATGGTTGCGTTATCGCCTCTGTATTGTGCTTTAACAAAGTCACAGACTAATACCACGAAGCAATGACACCTATAATTAAGTTCTAAAATTTCTTCAATATGTCCAACATATTCTACTTCAGCTTCGAACTGATTGTTATCTCCAGTTCTATTTCTGTTTATCTGTCTAAAAGCCGCAGCAACTCCACTATCGCAGGTCCTCAAAGGTAACTCAGAACTCAGAATTCGGTAATGATTACCGAATGCGTACATTGATCTATAGGAAGCAGCCATCTGTAATGGTCCTCTAGCTGTGTCTACCACCATCGGGCTCACAGTCAGTCCTCTCTGTCGGTCACCTCTCACCTCCTCTTGAATCCACAGGGCAAATTCAGGCAACGGTTGGAGATTTGATGGATATGCAAATCTCCTTCTCCTCCCCCCTCGATGCTGTGCTCGTCGATAAAGTTCTCTGTCGCGGTCGCGTTCTGACTTATCCACTTCGTATTTCCTACATCTCGTGATAATGAATGAATTGGTTTTCAGTTCAATACATGCTCTGTATCAAAAGTATGTCACAAACCAATGAGTCGCTATTCCACAACCGATTCCATGCTAATCCATGCTTTCAATAAATGCATCTCTCTCAAACATCGTTTCAGTGTTAATTGATAACTATTGCCAGAATCATTGTGAACGGCTTAAGCATGCCAAACAAAAAAAAAAAACAATAAAATTTAAATTCCACTTCTTTAACCACAGATAATGGTGGAGACAGATCGAATACAAATGACATCAGTACATCGATGAAGAGGACCTAAAATCAACAGCAAAATAAGTGGAGCGAAGAATGATACTTGAGAAATGGGAATTGAAATGCGTAATATACATAACAGTCGAGTTACATGAGTAACTATTATACTGTTATCACGAAATAAATCACATGCACACTAGACCATTTTAAGAAATGTGAAACTCTGTTCTTGCCAAGTACCTTCGTTTCAACATAAGTCTGTCATTGAATGATGGCATTTCAACATATTAAATGAAGCATTTATTTTTACTTAGACAAAAAACAAAATTGGGATTCACGTAGACTCGCATGTTCAGAATACTTACCTCCTATATGTATCCATGTGTTCCGTATTATTCAACACAAAGCTGTGGATGTGCTTTAAGAAGGCTGTCGACATGGGACGATCTCGCTCGGCACCTTCCAATATCTCATCAAACATCGCAGGTTCCTCTTTATCATCCCTGGCTCGCTTGGTTGTAGGAGTATACTCGGATAAAAATTCGTTCAAAAATCCGATTGCTTCCTCTCTCAAACAACCATTCGCCATACTTCCCTCAAGTTTAGCCTTATTTTTCACAAACCCTTTCAATCCCTTCATGTACCTTTCGAATGGGTACATCCAACGCGTGTGCACAGGTCCACAGAGAAAAAGTTCTTCAACCAAATGGATGGGAAGGTGCATCATGATCACGAAAACAGAAGGAGGCAGTTCTTTCTCCAGTGAACAAATTGTCTCTGCAACATCATCCAAAAACTCCATTTTCTTGTCTACATCGACTACCTTTGCGCAGATTTTCCAGAACAAACGACTCACCCGCATGACAGCTCCAACAACCTTTTCATCACCCACGTTACGCAAACATACAGGCAGAACCTGCTGCAGCAAAACGTGGAAACCGTGAGTTTTTAAACCTCTGAGTTTTCCATCTTGGATTCGTTGTCTCAGAGGTCCAACGTAGTTACTCGGAAATTTCATGTCGCTAAGTATACTCAGAAATTCCAATCGCTGCTCCTTCGATAAAACATATGAGGCATCGGGTTTGAAGTACGTGTTACCATCCCCGTTGCGCTGCAGGTGCAGATGATTTCGAATCCCCCAAGCTCGCATGTCCTCCCGTGACTTCACACCATCTGTTTCACCAAACAAAGTCCGCAGCAGATTCTCGCAAATATTCTTCTCACAATGCATTCCGTCTAGAGTGTGTCGCACAGGGAGCTTTTGCAAGAGAAAATAAGTGTCACGTTAATGATATATATCATCTATGAAGAAGGTATATGTGTTTTTGAATAACACCTACCTTTATATTTAATACCAGAAGAAGCAAAGTGGTTTAACAGTCTGCATTAATATTGAGCACTCTGATATTATAAATATATACAGTTATAATCAGAACCGAACAGTACCAAATGGGATAGACAGGGAATAACCTTATCATACATGCTGGGCTAATCACTAACTGAAACTCAATGTATTAACATCTGATCGTACATATTCCCGCAGGTAGAATATTCATTCTCAGAAACAACATTGGCATGACGTAATTTGAATCCGAACATGTGGATTTGGAGAACAGAGTTAGGAACCTATGACCTGAACAGTTCCATCTATCGTGAGTGTTCTGAAGAAAAAACTTTAGAAAAGTAGATTTTACATGACCCCTCCATTCGAAGACATACTTCAATACAAATGTGAGTGTAACATCAAACTGCATTTTATTCAAAGAATCTAAAACACTACTGACCACGGTTGTCCTTATCTTATTTTGAATTCATATTAAAGAATAAGAAAAGCAGACTCCCTAATATATTTTATGTAAAACGTACTCACGGTGAACATTTACTAATCACAGTGCACTATAACCCCTCCGGCCATGACTGACGACCAAATTAACGTGAACCTCCTATTGAACGAAGCAAGAGGTCGAGGCAGTGCATTGCAAAGGCATCTGCTGCAATGAACCCTCATCCTCTGTACAAACACGGCAGTACAGAAAGTGTCTGCACCAAGTTTCTATGAACATTCTACGTGATTGGTCGACTATCAATATAAATTAAATACAAAAATATAAAAGTTAAAACTACAAGACTGAATAATGTAAGGTGGCAATCATTTAAATAACTCACTACAGACCAAAGCACTGAATACATTTGAATTCTAAAGCGCACAGTAAGAATGAGGACCAATATATCGAATATGAAGACACATAGAAAGGCGGTTAATATGCATGGTCTAAAGCAAGATAACACCAGAACATTGAAAGTAGTAAGACGAGGATAGAAATCTTTACCTCCCAGTAAGGAAAGTCGTACAGAATGCTAAGTCGTTTCACTCCAGTCTTTTTAACAGGATCATCTCTTGAATTTTTACGACCACCCAAGTCTAAAAAGGAATCCCTCCACGCCCCCCTTTGCTTCACCGTCAATCCACTTTGCCGACATGGTTTTGGGTCGTGATTGGAATGCGCGTTGAAGGCTGCACGTGCATTTCTCCATCGGTGGTCTGCGTTTAACCATCGTCTATGCCCCAGGAATACTGTCTTCTGTGCCTCCCGAGAATGTTCGGCACAAGTTGCCTCCCCGCATATCGGACAACCTGCATATCCCTTTCCAGATTGGCCTGATACAAGTGTATAAGCCGGGTAATCATTTATGGTCCACAATAGTATGCCCCGTAGAAAGAAACTCCTATTGCTATCCACCGACTGTGACATATCCACCGCCCTTACCCCCACCCAGAGCTTCTTCAAGTCATGCACCAGTGGTTGGAGGAAAATGTCGATAGTATCTTCACTTGGAGACGATGGCCCAGGAATGATCATAGCCAAGCTAATAAAAAACCGTTTTTTAGTAGATACGGTGGTAAGTTGTAGAAAACTATCATCACCGGCCAAACCGAATGTCTTGAAGACTGGAGGCTGTGAGGATTAACTCCATCCAATGCGAGCCCCATCCGAACATTCCTGTCATGCCTACTAAACTGTAGGAAGTTGTCATCGACAAATTTCCATTGCTCACTATCCACTACAGACCGCATCTTGTTGTCCACAAAATGATTCCCAGCATGCCAACGCATGTGCTTTGCAATCTCAAGACATCGGAACAGTCTCCTTAGTCGTTTGATAATCGAGAAGTACCGTAGCACTTGGACAGGGACAGACATCGAACCTGAGATCCACCTTGATTTGTGACAGTGTGGGCACTCCTATAAGTGCGATTTTTCCCTCCAGTACAATGTCTTCCCGCAATCGCAGCAGTGAATTGTTTCATGAGACAACCCTAACTTCATGAGCAAAGCCTTCATTTCGTAAGAGGATTTTGGACAGCTGTTCTCAAGAGGTAAGACATCATATTTCAGGAATGTCAATACTTCATCTACACAGTGATGACTGATAGAGAACAGAGTGCATAGAGACATCAGAATAACGCTGAAATGTAACCTGGTAATCCTTGAGCCATTAAATAACGGCTCTACCGATTGACGCAGCAGAGACTCCAGTAAAGGAGTGTCGTCTCCCTCATCCTCTGCCGATGACAAATCCTCAAAGTCGAGCACCTCGTCCTCCACTTCATATTCGCCATGTATTTCGTCCGCTCTGGCGAAGTAGCTCCTTGCCATTTCTTCGAAGTCAATGTCGGTGTTCGGTTCGGCTGGTGCAAACGCTTCATAATCCTCTGCGTCCAGGAACTCCTCCTCTTCCAAAGTATGTCCATCAACCTCTGTACGTGGATCTGTGAATTCCCGGACAGGGTCGGCCCTCACTTCCTCGCGGTCATTAGGATTCCGCTGAAAGGAATTCCATAAAGTCAGTAAACAGCAAAAACAGTGACTGGAGTATTTCCAGCATGTACGAATAAGCAACAATTACTGTAAATCAATATGAATGAGCAAAAGAGTCTACTAAATCAGAGTTTATTAAGTCATACATAATACTGTCAAGGGATATTCTCAAACAGTGTTCGCTTCAGTTTCTTACAAATGAAGGACAAAGTGTTGTGCGTTAGGACAAGTAATACCAAAAACGACAATTATTATTTTTTTCAAACATTAGAAGCAGACTGCAAGCATTTTACAGATGCATTTTAACATGATGAAATGGAATTCACTAATCTCACCAGTAGAGGTTCAGTCAAGTGGATGTCTCTCCCGTGTCTGCGATGGTGTGTCTGGACCGTCTGCACTGTTTGAGATTTGAATCCATGGCATTTCTCGCAACCACATGGGTAACGTTGAATGCCCTGCCAAACCGCCAACGCTCTTTCAACATGGTATGCCTCAGAAAGCCGGTCTGCTCTCATTGCAATGATACCTGAAAATGTATAATTGCAACGTAATTAGTTGAGACCAGAGCATTTTATTTTTCGGTTCTTATTCTATGTCACTTAAGATGTTTTCAATACTCTAATTCACGCCTTCCGCTCTAGAAAACGTTACGCATTCAGAGTACCGAATGTTATCCTCATCCATGAAATTGGTAAAAAAATCAAAATAAAATTATTTATAAAGTTTACAAAATCACTACAGTGATCTCCTAACGCATGCATGAGAGTGCCCATGAACTGAACCTTCACACGACTACTTTAAATTTGCAATAGTGACTATCGGAGATGAGCACTGCGTTGTATTTCAAGAGGAGAAAAACGATAATCTCAATAAATTTCGAAGTAACCCTAGACATGACTTGCAACGCCTTTGAATACTGAAGTCCTTAATTGCGAAAAGATAGCTTTTGCCAATTATTGGAGAAACCGATTGTACTCTACGATTAACTTCCGAAAACATAATTGGATAGAAAGAGAGCCTAGGTGGGAATGCGCATACCCTAATCGATGCGCAGACAGTCGCAATCTCTCTCTCCCAACGCTGTCTCGTTGTCTTGATGTAGAGGGACGGTAGACGTGGGTTGATACTTTATAGATGTTCTCGCTGCACGTGCCTTCGCGCCAAGAATTCCACTCTTAGAGTTTATGTCACACTTACACAGAAGATTAGCATGAAGGTCTCGAAGTACGAACTCAAGCGACTTGCTACAATTGCAGCGAACGATAAACTCCTACGTGAAAGAACCGGTGTGAAGAACTGGTTGTGGGTTACTTACTTTTCTTCCAAAAATTCCCGTAGTTGTTGACGCCCTTCCCGTTGAATTCGCCATGTGTGCTAGTTGCCAAGGTTTTCGCATACAATTTCGTTTGGGTCCTTGTCATTTAACGCATAAAGTTGCCTCATTTATTGTTCTCTCCAAGGCACGATCTCATTAGCAGACCTTGTGTTACTTGCGTGTCATGCGATAGGTAACTCACGTCTACATGTACGAAGATTACATTCCAAGGCGGGCGCTAAATTTAATTTCAAACTCTAAATATAAATGGTTTTCGTGTGTGCTGAGTACCTCTTTCATCAATTAGGATTTAGTTGGATGAAAATTCTGTCATAGTTCACCGAGACACGGAATTCCATACCAGCAGCTGCACGTCCTTGTTTCTTGTCAACTGGGGTTTGCATGTGCTCTGTCAATTTCTTCTTCGGTGCCTTGGCTCTCACCGCTCTGCAGGTGGTCTGTTCCATGTGCTCTTCTGCCTGCGTGTATGTCTCGAGGCAGGGTTGGTTGTGGCGCTTAAACCTGTAAGTTAAGCTTAATAGCTGAGAGTGTATTGTCGAACATGTTCACTGATGCTTTAACTTCATTAGATGTTTTCCTAATTTCCTATGCAGATACACGGTTCAGAACAGGAAAGCATTAGAAGAAGCTCGAACTGCACTAGTAACCGACGAGATCAAAAGGCCATCTCAGTGTTTTAAGTGGTCTGACGATGACGACTCTGAGGAATGCTCGGTTGAAGTGAGATCTAGTCGCTACAGTTCAAGAGAGATAAGCAGCGGAGAGAAGTTTGTTGTACGGGATTCCGTAAGTCTCAGCTCGGAGGACTCAGGGGAGACTTTAGAGGAGCAGGGAAACGACTCAGCGGAGTTTTCAGCATGCTCTAGCGACGAGGGGGAGAACTCTTCCACAGAGCAGTCGACATCCTGTGAAGAGGAGTGGGTTCCAGACGATAGGAGCACAACCCCTGAATCTGCATCAACTTCTTCAGACAAGGTATGTTAGTATTAGAACCCCGAGTGAATACACATATATAGGTTGTCTCAGCAGAGCATTACGAGTTCCATCGTCGTTAACGAACATGTACAGTACGTTCCATGAGAGCAGTTCCAGTTCTGTCTGAAATAGTAATCTGACTGAGACATGTTCTATTTTATTGAACTTAAGTATTTCATCAAATCCAAGGCTATTTGAAGCTCACCTTTCTCCAGTACAGGAATATGTCCGGATTAAATTTTATATTAGAGCGTCGTGTATACATTATGGAACATTAAAAATATGCCTGGAAGGTCGGTGTAACCGTCGATTAAATGGAAGCAGCTGACCATGTGTTTTCCATCATCACCCAAGGCTATAGGCATTTGTAGTGAAGATTTGATGAGAAATGTATTTCAATCACTGTAAGTCTTCATTGCACCCACAGTTTGCTTTTTGTTCCTACATGTAAATCACACATAAAATATCGTTTACAGAATACGAACCTACAGCGGCTTCCAGCGTAGAGGTCATTTTTTAGCGATAGAGATACTGTCATATTCGTAGAGGTCATACAGCATGGTTGTCATAATGGACGGACGGGCCAAAAAATTGTCGTGTAGTCACGTGACGAACGTGACGGACGGTTATCGGACGGACGCTTATCGGACGGGCTCCCGACCGCGAGCAAAATTACTGTCCTCACAGTTTACTACTGTTTACCATGGGTGGCGCCCGTCGTCGTGTCCGCGCGCGTCTTTGCGCCTGTTCGCGCCGGTCATTTGTGGCTGTTCGCGCCCGTCGTCAGTCTCGCGCGCGCGCGGTGATCGCGCCCGATTACCCTCGCCCGACCAGGGTCGCCCGCGCCCGTCGCGCTTTGCTGTGATCGCGCCCGTCGTCAGTCTCGCGCGCGCGCGGTGATCGCGCCCGATTACCCTCGCCCAATCAGGGTCGCCCGCGCCCGTAACATGCTCGCGCTCGTAGCAGCCTGCGCGCGCCCAACCTGCTCGCGCCCACACTGTCGGCCCCGTGAGTATAAATTGCCACCCTCCTCCACTGATTTCGCATCCCCCCACTTTGTGCATTTTGCCTTCAACAGCCCAAGGGTAGCTGATTGCTTAGTGCTACGGTGGGTTTCTCAACATTCGGTGTACCGTCCAACATGAATTCCAACGCCTGCAATTGCCAACAAATCAAGTCCATTATGAGTTTAACGAATGGTGCTACTCCGCCGGGCACTGCACAGCGAACGGACACAGTTATTTGGTCAAAGCTAGAGCGACTCCGTCAACTGATTGAGTTCTTCGAGGATTGGATCTCTCGCCGTGACAAATTGGTGGCCTACGCAGAGAATGGACGCCCTCTGCCTCCAACCACTGAAGAGCAGTTGGCAACCCAAGCGACTGTCGAAGAACTTGACTGTGAGATTGGCGATCTCATCAAAGAACTGAAGAAGGAGATGGCAATACTTTGTGTCCCCAATATTGTCTCTAGTGCTCAAACGAACCATTTCGAGACGCACTTGAAAGACCTAGAGGACCGGTACCTAGAGTGCATGGCACTGTAATCGACATTACAATGAAGTGATACATTTCCAAAATAAATAAAGTATTCTTTTTTAACTCTGAATTTGCAAGTCCTCTTTGGTTACTCTGATTTTTAACAGTGTTCTAGGTTGTGGTGGCGCCCGTCCTGGCCCACTGCTCGCGCCCGTCCATTCAGCGTTGGCGCCCGACGGTCGCGCCCGTACAGTTCGGATCGCGCCCGAAAATATCCGCGCGCCCGCGTCGATGTCCGCGCGCGCGCCCCTTCGGTACCCGGACGACGCCCGCTCGCGCCCGACGAAGACCGGGTCGGTACCCGCTCGCGCGCGGTAAAACCCGCGCGCGCCCGTCATATACCCGCCACTGAACCGCTCGCGCCCGTTGATATCCGCGCGGGCGCGGACGGATACACGGCCGAAACCCCGCCGTCGGTGCCCGCGCGCGCCCGTCGGGTTTCCGCTCGCGCCCGTAGCAGGCTGTTCGCGCCCGTTCCCTGGCGCCCGTGACTATAAAAGGGCGATTTCCCACCTCATTTTGCACTCCCCCCCCCTTTGAGCACCTTGCCTTCAACAGCCCCCGGGTAGCTGATTGCGTGGTACTCAGGTGGGTCCCAGCACTCTGACACGTGTCCTTGTTTTTATTCTCCAGAACTCTATGGTGTCTGTGTATTACATTTGAGAATTTTGTAAATGTTTATAATTTGTAAATGTGATTGAGGTTCTGGGGTAGTCGTAGGCTTTTAATTTTGCACCTTCGGAAGACTTCGAAGAACGATCTACCTCGAGCAGACATGGAACGGCAACAACCAGCACTCACGGCGGCAGAGCAGAGGAAAAAGCAAAAGGATGCGGGACGGCCCAGGCATGGAAACCTCCAACATAAGAGGGTCCACGTCTTATTGAATCCAGCAAAGCTGGCATTCAGAGGGTGGGAAGCTGCATCGCAACCGTGGACTCTAGCAACGTGTGAACAATTCATTGAATGGTGCCACATTGGGAAGTTTTTCCCGTTGCACCGTCATAAATGCAATCGTCAATCAAACAAGGCAAACATGAAATATTGCAAGAACCGTCAGTTCGGGAGGCGGTGTTTGGAGGTGTGGCAGGTCCTATACAACCAGGCGATGAACGAGAGGAATGAGGTTCCGCTCTTTATTTGTAGAATGGTATATGCCGAGGTAGTGCTTCATAGGCAGGTGGATTGGAGGACCATACGGTTGACTCCTAGCGTCCACCGGCGTCCACATGAGATGGCGATACCTACGGGGGTCCTAAGATTCCCAGGTGTGGACTGGGCATACTTGGATGATCCTGAGGATCAAGCGCCTGTTCAATGGAGTGACTCAGGGGAGGATAGTGATTCTGATGGTACGGTAGACCGTCC
This sequence comes from Ceratodon purpureus, assembly GCA_014871385.1. Classification (NCBI taxonomy): domain Eukaryota; kingdom Viridiplantae; phylum Streptophyta; class Bryopsida; order Pseudoditrichales; family Ditrichaceae; genus Ceratodon; species Ceratodon purpureus. The sequence goes on along the minus strand of CM026426.1, from coordinate 39,706,303 downwards.
CCCTCAGTCATAGACAAGAGCAGCGACTAGTGCTAGAATCACACGGTTAAAAAAGAATGATCCTGAGCTAGCTGCCTGTTTGTCGACGAGGAATCGTGCACCGCCTGCAAATCCTACTGGACCGGGTATTCCTCATCAGGCTCCTCTAGCAATCGTCGGGGGCCCAAGCAATGTTGATGTTGCTCCTCCAATATTAGTTCCACAGATTGCAGGCCCGAGCAATGTTGATGTAGCTCCTCATGTACTGAATCCACAGATTGCGGGCCCGAGCAATGTAATGGAAGATGATGACACTGGGTTTGCAGATGAGTTGGAGGCTACAATAGCCGCCGCTGATGCCCAGGGCCTGCAAGTCGATGCATTGCAGAAGGAGCTGGAAGGAAAAAATGCAATAATTTCTGAGATGGAGAAGACTATCCAGAACTTGTACGAGGAAGCTGATAGGATGAATGAGATTATACGGAAGCAGAATGAAGAGATTTCGCAACTTAGATCTGCGAAGACTCCGACTTACGTACCCGAAGCAAGCCAAGCTCCAATCCCTGGTAGCCCTGGAATGAACGAGGAAGACGTTAATGCCATCATTGAATCGGCCACGCACGGTCTCCTGGAAGATACCCCGGTCCGAGTTCCCCGCAAGCCAATCATTCCATTCGCGTCATCAAGTCAAGTGATGCACCCCCCCCAGCGGCAAATCATGTTCGTAGATTCTCAAGAGACGGAGGACTCTTTGGGATTTCAACAGCCATCAGTACCCACTGTCTCCGAATTGCAAGCTACCAACGGGATGCTCAGAAAGTATCTGATCGAGATGAGCAGACAGTACTACCAATGGAAGATTGCATGCATCATGAACGTCGACCGTTTCAGACAGATGCGCGCTGAGTTCGAGAGGATTGACCGCGACTACCTCCAGCTTAACTCCAAGAGAGATTTCGGACTTACCTCGTGGGCAGATCCAAATGAAATGTTCCCTGACAGCCTACCGATGATTGGTAAAGCAATAGATTGGACGCGGTTGGGGTGGGAGTACAAGACCGCCATATCCAATGAGAAGATCGCTAAAAATGCAAAGCCAAGCTTGCTCTGGCCCAATCCAGCGAAGTATGTGTTGGATGGAACCCACTGTGCAATTTGTACCAATCTATTTGGGCCAGAGGGGGGCTGGCAATTGGGATCCTTTCAATGCATGTATCATCCACAATGCTTGATTTCCCATGCCTTGATACGTCGGAAGTGTGCAGTATGTAAGGCCCCCTTACACAAGCGTTTTTATGAGCAATTCGGCCTAGTGAATTGGATGCCACCGCATTGGGAGCTAAATAAGGAAAATACTCCTGACTTTCCGGACAAGTGGGGTGAAGACTTGATTTGGAATTGGCTTATGGGAATGCACCAGTCCTATGTTAAACAAATGAGCGATCAGTGGAGGTGGGACCAGAAACCTGCGGAGATTGTGAGGATCTGCCACGAACTCATCAAGGGCGGGACGGAGGAGGAACTCGAGGGAAGGAGGAATTTCTTCTACCAAGTGCTACATGGGTATTGGGATATTCAAACTTGTACATTCCAGTACGGCCCCCATCCTCTTGGATTTAAGTGGAATTCCAAAGGGGAGTTGGTTGCGGATCAGATCAAGGAGTTGCACGACATGACTGCAGAGGATTTCCGGATCGCTGAGGATGTACAAACCGCGGAATCTGAATGGGATATATTGTTCAAGAATCAAGCCGTGGATTTCCTATGTGCTGAAGTGGCTCCGGAGGTCGTAACAGTGCTCCGTCGGATGCGCAACAACAACTTCATGGAAGCAATGCTTGGAGGAGATGGCATAGCGAAGAGAACCCGTTCTGCCAAGCGGAAACTCATCGCCAACGATGGGGCAGAAAGTAGTGCAGCAGGTTCCTCTCGTGCTCGACACGATGAGGGTGGATCGAGTTCCTCTGCACCGGGCACGTGACGTCGTGGAGATCCATGAGTGAAGACCACGTTTTGTAAAAAGATATCGGAATATAAATACATGTAGATGGCATAGGGGTATGGATAGGTTTGGGATTACATTCACATGTTTAATGTTTGTTAAACTCAAACAATGGATGATAATTTGCTTTTGTAAATCATTGTCGTGATTCTCAAGACGCTTTTATGCTCCCTTCATAATACATTGGCCTCTCTTTTTTTGGATTGCCAATCATGTTATTCATTCCGCCCGTTGTCTCATCTCCTTCCATCGTATGATAAGTGTATAAATATCTCTGTTGCACACCAAAATGTTTAATATGGACAGTGGATTTAAGTCACGCTAAGGGTCCCTTCACACCTGGAGGTGTGTACCACCGGCTACCGACTGTCTAACTCCGGGCCCTCCAAAAAACCCGTTTCCGATTCACAGGGTTCGAGTTAATTTACAGGGGGTTGGGTCTCGTGATAGGCCAGAGTCGGGGATCGGGGGCTGGGGTTCTTGCTGGATTTAAGTCACGCTAAGAGAACTTCAGTTACTGTAAGTGTATTTAACTTATGGACTGAATTTTATGTTACGTGGATTTGAACTCTGATCCCGCCCGCATGGTCGCGCGCGTTTGCGCGCGCCCGTAGTGTGCGTACTCGCGCGCGCGCGAACCTGCCCCAGCGAGAATAAAACCAGGATTACGCCCGCCCGTGCGCGCGCGCACGAACTGCTCGCGCGCGTGCGAAGTGCTCGCGCCCGTCGCGCCCACAGCGCGCGAACGGATACTGAAATGTGGAACACCCGACGGTGTCTCCGTCGTTTGGCTCGCGCCCGATTCCGCATGCGCCCGCCCGATTTCGCGCGCGCCCGACAGTGCACGCGCGCGCGCACTGCAACCTGGGTGGGGGACTAATTTTTCTCCCCAAACTCTCTTTTCCATTTGCCCGCGCCCGTACGCGCGCGCGCGTCCTGATCGCGCCCGTCAAACCAACCGCGCGCGCGCGGTCGCGTGATTCTGAATCTCTTCCTCCCCCACAATGTCCCCCGCATTTCGTTCGCGCCCAATTTCGCGCGCGCCCGATTGCGCGCGCCCGTCAATACTCGCGCGCGCGCACTGCAACCATGTCATGGAAGTAATTTCTCCCCATTCAGTCCCTCGTTCCATTTGCACGCGCCCGGACGCGCTCGCGCCCATCAATGCGGGCGCCCGTTTTGCACGCGCCCAAGCACTCCAACAACATCACTCAAATAAATTTTATGATTCCACCACTCTCCCATCGTATCCCCTTGTTTTTATTAAATAATCCCACACTCTCTAAATTTTTAATTGTTTTTTTTTCCCCTCTTTGAACACTACGTTTTTATTTAACTCGTAATCTCATTTTGTCTGTTCATTTTTATAATATACTAAAGGTAGTAAATCTTCATGTCGACCCAGAGTCACATGAAGATCCTCTAAGCGCCTGAGTTCAGCTGATTTATATCCACTATTTTTTTTTTCCCACTGTTTTTTTTTTCCCCCTCCGTTGAACACTACGCTTTTATTTAATTCCTTCTTTCATTTCGTTTGTTCAATTTTATAATTCCACCTCTCCCCCTTCTTCCCGCCTTATTTTTATTCAATACTTCTACGCTCTGTAATTTGTTTTATATTTTTATTTCCCTTTCGTTGAACACTACGCTTTCATTTAATACCTTCTCTCATTTTGTTTGTTCATTTTTATAATTCCACCTCTAGTCTATCCTCCCGCCTTATATTTATTCAATACTCCTACGCTCTTTAATTCCTTTTTTTTTTTTTTCCCCTCTTCGTTGAACACTATCATTCTATTTAATTCCTTCTCTCATTTCGTTTGTTCATTTTTATAATTCCACATCTCCCCCATCCTCCCGCCTTATTTTTATTCAATACTCCTATGCTATTTAATTTGTTTTTTTATTTTTTTCTTCATTTTATAAATTTGAATGCCTATTCGTTTACTTTTTTTTTTTTTTTTTTTTCTTTTGGGTACTCCAATCTCCCATACTAATGTATGGTATTTCAGTGTAGTCCAGTCTCTCCCTTAAGCTTTATTTTTTTTCTTTTTTTGAACTTACGACTTTTAAACTTCATTGAGCGCGCCCTGTTGGATCGCGCGCGTCCGAACGCGCCCGCAGGCGCCGGCGCGGTGGTGTCCGCAGTGGACCCACTGAACCTGCCCACGCGCGCGCGCGCACACTCGCGACCGCGCCCGCAAGTACGCGCGCGCGCCTGCTTGTTCGACGCGCGCACGCGTCGTCCCCGACCTGCGCTCGCCCTGCTCGCGCCCACCCGTTCGCGCGCGCCTGCTCGCGCCCCACGCCGCCTGCGCGCGCGTTCGGGGTTTCAACTGGATTAGTGCAGTAACTAGTAAAATTTATCCCATATTTTAAGTTAACACTCCCTGAGGTTAGCTTAAAACGACTTACCTTCCACTAGGAGGGCAGAAACATGAGGGGCGAAATGACAACCTGCTCTAGTTCTTAGACATGTGTGAATGGAGTGGTTTGTCCTTTCGCACTGTCATGTTTCTCATTTTTTTTACTAAAATAGGGTTCCTTTTAATGTAGATGTGCACGTGTATGTAGTTCACACACTTTAATTTATTTAAATTTTATTCATTTTATCCCCTCGTTGTTACTTCTTCTCATAGAATTGAGGTGGTCAAATCGATCCCGGCCGTTTGATCGCGCCCGCACCCGACCGCCCGTGCGCGCCCGCGCCTGCATTCGCCCGCCGCTCTCCGCCCGTGCGCGCCCGCGCCCGCATTCGCCCGCTGCTCTCCGCCCGCGCCCGCCCGCGCCCGCCCGCTTCGCGATCCAGCGCTCGCGCGTGCATGCGCCCGCCCCCGCCCGTCTTCCACCGCGCGCGCTATCCGCCACGCGGCCTTCAATCGCGCGCACCCACCTGCGCCCGCCCGTTCGCCTCGGAGCGCGCCCGATCTTCTGGTGCGCGCGCGCCCGTTCGGTCGCGCCCGTCCGGACAGTACTCGCCCGGTCGAGGGCGGCAGTATATAAACTGCCCCCTTGATTTGACATCCACCTTACCTCCTTGCGTGCTTCATGTCCTGGGTCTCCTTGAGGGCTCCTTGCTTGAAACTGTTAGCTTGGGGAGACACTTGGTTTGGGTGGGGGGAATGTAAAAATTCTTCTCTCCATAAATCAATGTGTCAAGCACTTTTCAGACACACTAAGTTATTCAGATAATAATCTTTTCGTACTACTGGTCCTATTAGTCCCGATACTTCCCTAATCATTCACTATGGATCCGGATGAAGCGGTTGAACCGGTTGAAGTGGTTGCTCCGACTAGAGCCATTCCAAGACTCGGTACGAGAGAGTGGGCACCATGGTTTTCGATCAAGTTCCAGGAAGGGTCACTGTCACATAAGGTAGCCCAATGTGTGTATTGCAGGACCAAGTTTTCGTACGTGAGGCATAGGTGCTTTCAGCATTATGGTTGGGACCAGTCCAATCTCTCAAGGGTTTGCCAAAAGGCACCTACCGTAGTGAAGAGGAAGTTTCAGTTTTGCGCTGGAAAGATTCCCGGCCCTTTGACACAGGAGGAGGTGGATGGTATCAGGCCAACGTTCCCCGCGTCAGTTCAACGTGGAACATCCAGTGCTTCTACACACGGCACTCTGTACGGTGGATCCGAACCCTCGTATAATGATTCCGAAGAGGACCGAAATGTCTCCAGTGTTGCACCTAGTAGGGCCGGTTCGAATACCACTAGGAGCTTGCGGCAACAGGACATGAGTGAAGTACTCCAGATCGCCAAGCGGAAGGAGCTGGACATGTTGTGGTCATCCTTCTTTTACGAAGCCAACGTCGCATTCAACGTGGCCAAGCACCCAGCATTTATTAAGGCGGTGAGCACAACCGCGGCTGCCGCATTTAACTACAGTCCTCCTTCCTATGACGCGATGCGAACAACGCACATCAAGGAAAAAAAGAAGTTAATCAAGGCAAAGATTGATGAACGTACGAAAACCTCGACCGAGTTATACGGGGGTACCATATGCTCCGATGGCTGGGATAATGTGAATCGCCGACCGTTGATGAATGTCATGCTAGTATGTCCGGCAGGCGATGTATTTCTTGGGTCTGTTGATACGACTGGCGAGAAGAAGTCAATGGGATATATTGCCGGGGAGATGAAGAAATATATTCGAGAAATTGGCCCTCAGAATGTTGTCCAGATTTGCACGGACAATGCAGCCAACATGCTTGGCGCCATGGATAATATCCTGGAGGAGTTTCCTCACATGTACAAGCAGGGCTGTTGTGCCCATATTCTAGATCTTCTTATGGAGGACTGGGGCAAGGAAGTCTTTGTGAAGGATTTGGTCGCCAAGGCTAAACACGTGTGTCATTACATTCGGAGACATCATGTTCCCATGGCCCTTTTCCGCAAATTTGAACCGAAGTTGTCCTTGGTGGTTCCCGCTGAAACCAGATTCGCTTGTAACTATCTGATGATAGAGCGCCTTATGGAGGTTAAATTTGCTTTGGAGCAAGTGGTCATGGCACAGGAGTGGTACGAGTATGTCGACGGTTTATTCAACCAAACCGAGGGGGTGCGTAATCATGCACGCGCAAGCGTAGTGCGTCAAACAATTCGTGACGATGGGTTCTGGCATCAGTGTGACAACTTCACGCACCTAGTGAAACCAGCCCTAGTAGCTCTCAGAACCTTCGATGGAAGCCAGCCGGCAATGGGCAAGGCATGGATTACAATGAGCAACCTAAAGGATCACGTGTACAATCTCCGAGGATCCCCTTGCTTTTTCCCACCTGTCATGGCAACAAGGATGGAGCTGCGGTTCGACCGTAGATGGGACATGATGCATACCGATCTTCATTATGCCGCGGCGCTCTTGAACCCTTGGGTTAGAACGCATAAGGGCTTACAAGTCATAGGAGAAGCGAAGGCGGCTCTCAATCGGGTGTTTCGTCAGGTGGGTGGCCAAATGGGAATTCCATTTGGCGATCTTATGAAAGAGATGATCGAGTTCGACGAGGGACGTGGCCCTTACAGCCCCGAAGTGACCATCGATATCAGAGGTTTGAATCTGGAACCCCATCAATGGTGGCAGAGGATTGGAGGGGGACCATTGGCAGTCATTGCGAAGCGCATTTTATCTCAGGTCTGCTCCGCCTCATCGTGTGAACGGAATTGGAGCATGTATTCGTTTGTCCACAACAAGGTACGCAACCGCCTGGGGTTAGAGAAGTCTGAGGCCTTGGTGTACATTTATACGAATAGCAGACTCCTCCGCGAACGCCCAAAGCCCAACCCCCTCAGATGGTACGAGAACAATGCATGGTCAGAGGAGTCAGATCCGGAGAGAGATCCAAGCGAAGAGGAAGGAGATGACGACGATCATTACATACCGGTTGACCATGCAGGCAGTGGGGATGATGATGTCTGGGGACATGATAACGTCGACGTTAACACGAATGGGCAAAACGACGGTAATGGCAACGGACGCGGTGACGCTAACCGCAACAATCCGCGTGACCGCAACAACCACGATGATAACGGTGATGCGTACGACTTCAACAATGAACCAGAATATAACCAGGGAAACCCGGACATGAACATCTATGGAGACGAATTACCCACGCTCCCGGTATTTGATGAAGCGGCTAATGCAGAAGGAAGAGGCGCTCGTGACGAAAGAGATGCTATTCCAGTCCAAATCAATCCTGAGAACAATGACGGGGTTGCAGATGATTCATCCAGCGAGGACCATCTAGGCAACGATATCCATGCTGGCGATGATGATGAGGACAGTGACGAAGGGGGTGATGGAAGTCATGGACGGGCTGTAGATGGACCTCATTGGACCGGCCTCGTTAGTGGGGAGGGCAACTGGGGAACCGTTCCGGCACAAGGCGACTCAAGCTTGTTTCAAGAGATTCCTCCTGCTCAGGAGAGAAGGACTGTGCACGCAATCCCCGCACAGACTGTGGCTCCATCGCAACCCACTGGTACGGGGGGTATCGAACCAGATACAATCGTGGATGGAAGCCTGGCTCGGAGGCCCACAAGTTCAATGGGCGCAAAAATAGCTCGACTCCTTAGATCATCAGCAGCGGCGAGGCCTCCACTCAATCGAGCTAGTGGTAGTCGGCGTGGTGCCTCCACCGCCAAGCTAGTCCCCGTGGCGCCAGCTATAGACGAAGCCGTACAGAATGTGGCCCAACGTGGTGCGAAGAAGTCCACAGCCAAGGTTGTTAGGAAACCACCATCACAAGAACCCCGCGGAGGAACACGAAAGTCAAGCAAAAAAACTGGACCTGATCCCCTTCCATTCTATACAGGGTACACTGAAGGGGGGCCTTCTTCTGGAACTGGGGTTGTTCGCACACGCATAAACTTTGAGGATGGCATCACAGCCATCGGTAATTCCGGAAAGGAGAGGCCTATGAAGCGCCTAGTAAGTGCCAGAGATGGCAATACGGGTGAAGTTTCCGTGCAAGTGCGCAATCTTACATCGGAGGTGGAAGGAGAGGTACAAGCTCCAGTGGTCGGAGCTCCTGAGGATGAAGGTGACAACGAGCACTCAGAGGAGGAAGACCCCGATTGCGATGAGGCGCCAGATGACGAAGATGTGATAATCCGGCACGAATTGGGGCCCACTGTAGCTCGGAAAAGACAATCTTCACGCAAGAAGAAGCCCCGCAAAGCAAGGAGAGTCTAGACTGTGGTCACCTTTTTAGCGCATGAAGTAGCAGTAAATCTAAACATACAATCTACCGGCTAAAAACCAATATAAATACTACGTTATTCTTAATGTTTTTTTTTTTTTTTTGGTAGCACCTTCTTATTACGTAGGCTTATACTGTTACTTAGAGTCAACCTAGTTCATTATCTCACACTCGAAGGAATTGTATGGTTGTGCTCTGTATTAATTTTTGTGCGCTAAATGCGGTTAATATATCTCCATTGAGTAATTTCGCAGTGAATTTTTTTGGATTCTGTTCAATATACGAGTATACCGTAACCGAACGTGTACAGTGTATGTAACGCTGCCTATCCGGGCGCGTGCACTGGGACGGGCGCGTACAGGAAGGCGGGCGAGTGCACGGTGTCGGGCGCGTGCGCCGGGACAGGCGCGTGCACGGCCACGGGCGCGTACAGCGTGCTCGCGCGTACAGATAACCGGCGCGCGCAGGGGTACGGGCGCGAGCACGCGGGCACGGGCGCCTGCGGCATCGTCGGGCACGCCCGATGTGGGCTGACGGGCGCGCACGTGGGCACGGGCGCGCAAACGCGGGCACGGGCGCCGGCAGTCCCCCGCGCGAACGCGGTGGACGGGCGCGTGCAGACGGGCGCATGCGGACGGGCGCGTGTGGAGGCCCTGTGCGCGCGCGTGTACGCGCTTACGGGCGCGAACAGCCGAGGGGAGCATAAAAGGCGCCCCTTAACCCTTATGTTCTACTTTTCAAAGTCTCCTCTTCCAGGTGGCTCCTTGTCCTAGCCCGTGACTCCACGTGCTCTGCTTGGAACTGCAGGAAGTGGGAGCAACCAGATTGGGTGGGGGGGATCTTTTGGTTTTTTTTTTATTGTGTGTCCAGTTCATTATTCCAACTATGTCGGTCTCTCGCGGATCCGGGAAACGCCCTGCCTACGTAGATCTTGATGCTCCTGTAGAGGATGTGATGGCAACCTCCACAGCACCGACCGCTACAGGCTCAAACCCGTCATCAAGCTCATCGGGAAAGAAGAACCGGAAGTCGGAGAGTGAGAGGGACCCGGACTACCCACCTCCTCGGTACCAGGAATTCGTTAGAGAGCTAGCATTGGAGTGGTACGGATGTCGGAAACGGGAGATGATTACCCGTACGTACGTTCAGAAGGGGGAGACCGGAATTAAGGACTTAAAGACCCATTTGGAAGAGTATTTGTGGAAGAAGCTGGACCTTTCCGAGAGGTATAATGATTGTATTCATTACTTTCATTTCCCTAAGTGGATGGAGCAACAAATAACAACAAACACTACGAACATTGTGCATGTCTTTGAGTGTGTCAACAAGAAGCCAAAGGAGGGCTACTCGCGGGCGCAGAAGGAAGAGATAGAGAAGCTCAAATATGTCCAGGATTCGTGCGCGAGATTCTCGAATAATAAGACGAGGGCGAGGCCATGGCTTGAAGCTGGACTGAAAAGCGCAATGGAGAAGTACTTGTGGGGAGCAGTGGTTGGAGTTCCGAGAGGGGTCAAGTTGGTTCCGCTGTCAGGCACAAAGGAAGGCGGTTATGGTAAAGTCCGAAAATTACGTATTGTTGGCATGCAAACCATACCTGAGACTTGTGTCTTTGCGGGGAAGACGTCCAAGGCTCCTGACGAGACCCAGAAGCGGCACGAGACATCAATAGAAGCCATGGTTTGCAGAATTGACCATCCCGGCGTTATTAAGTTTTTTGCGGTCAATGACTGGACGATGGAAGCCTACACGCTTTGGTGGAATGGGGATTGCCTGCAGAATTTTCTGCACAAGTTCAATTCAAATATCGGTGAGGGTACTCAGAACCGTAACATCCACAAGCAGATCGATATGCCCATGGAAACACGTGACCGTGTTAAGGCCTTCCGCACCCATAGGGCCAAGCTAGCTTGGGCACTCATCTGTATTATGGACCGGGTGCATAAGGGGTATTTGCAGCATAATGACATCTCCCCGGGAAATGTCTTGCTTCACTTCCCAGAGGATAAAGTGAGCGAGGTTTACATTGGAGTATGCGACTGGGGCCTTGTAAGTCGAGTGTGTGAGACAACTCCTTCAAGGTACGGTTACCCAAGTGATGAGGCGCGTACGGAAGCCTTCAAGGAACGTGGTAGTTTTGTGGCTCCGGAGTTGTGGTACACTTATGGTAAGCGAAATTCGGAGACCTCTTATGAAACTGTAAGGAGGAGACATCTATATACGCAGGCTGCCGATGCGTACTCGGTTGGAGTGGTAGCAAATAAGATTTGGGATAACGAGGACGACTTCGACCTTTTCAAGGATACAGCGGGGAAGGCTAGATTTGCGGTGGCGTTGAAGGAGCTCACAAATCCCGATCCCAAGAGCCGCTCCACCTTGCGTTTGGTCCACGCTACTCTAACAGCCCCTCCCTACAATTTCCAAATCCCAGAGTGTTGTTATCGCAAACATATTTAGAAGTAGGCAAGTAGTGACAACAATGTGATATTCTCAGTTCTCCATAAGAGGGGACATTTTTTGTAAGTGGTTTACTGCCACAATTTTGCAAAACTTTTCAATAAACATTGCACTTCCCAATTGCCCTCTTCTGAAATACATGCCCTCTCTTGTCATTTATGATTTTGCCCGATGTCGCTCTTTCCCTACTAACCTGCAGCGCTCGCGCCCGACCGCCGGCGCCCGATGCAGCGCACTCGCCCAAATGCACGCGCCCGATCCAGGCTCGCGCCCACATGACCGCGCCCGATAAGTGTGCTCGCGACCGTCAACTGGATCGCGCCCGCAGCGACGCTCGCGCCCGTTCGCAGGCGCACGCGCGCGGCCGGAACGACGCACGCGCCCTCGCTCTCGCGCACTCCAGCGCGCGCCCGTGACATCGCGTTCGCGCGGACGCTCGCGCCCGTCGTCCTGCTCGCGCCCACCCGCTCGCGCCCGTAATCGCGCTCGCGCCCGCACTAATTCAGCGCTAGGTAAATTCGTTTCACCCTTACCGTGAGTCAACTGGTCAACGCCCTTATGTGACGGACACGGGGGTCTGTCTTGTCACCATGACGGACTAACGGACTAACGGACGGTCGGTCCATTATGACAACCATGTCATACAGTACATCTATATGTCATACAGTACATAGCGATAGAGATCCCGTAAAACATGTTTTACGGGATGTCTGGACGTTGTTGCAAATATGTAGAGGGAGTGGGTTGTGGTATAACTTTTGGAGCTGGCTACAAGCTTCGTGTCATGGTATGGCGGTCCTTGATATGCTAAGTTCATTGCACATGTACCTTGTACATGCATGGTGTAGCATGTGTCAATCATGGGTAAAACATGGCACTATCAATTATCCACTTTCAAAGTAGCGTAGAGTTGATGCCGCTTTCTAGTCTTTGACAATGCAATACTTCCTGCGCATTTGCTGTGATTGAGTCTCATGCTTGAAGTTCTCATATTCTCTTGGATGTAATAGATGTCTACGCAGACACATTCATGTCTACCAAAATGTGTAGATGTCCATGCTAACATCCGTGGACGTTCACCAAGACATTTAACCATGTCTAACAGCCGGCGCTGTTCACATTTGTCAAAGCGAGCATGTTGCTTTGCGATTGTAAGATTGAACGTCCCCTTTGTTGACTTGTATTTCTAATATTTCCAGGGCAACTAACAACAATGCATTTGTGGTTGCATGTTTTTGTAGGGTGGGTGGTGAGGGGGGAAAGGAAGAAGATGGAAGTTGGGTACATCTGTATCAAGGTGAACAAGATTTTGATCAACCGCCGCTTTTGCTTGAACAGTATGATGGACAACAAGGAGCATTAACCACCAGAAGTTACCAATGCCCAGTGGAATAAGCTTGTGCAAAAGAGGGCCACTGAGAAGTCACGTCAAACATCAAAGAAGATGCAAAAAGTGTCCAAGGGGAAGAATTCACATTCTAAATCAAAGATGGCTTCCCTCCGTAAGGTGGCCGTCATTAAACTACAGTGATAAATTTCTTGTTGAACCGTTTTGTTGCTCTATGTTGGCTCTTGTGATGTGTTTTTCACTTAAATAGAATGAAATGTGGTTGAAGTCAAGTCCTATAAAGACCTATTGGAAGTTACAGGTACCACGTTGGACACTATTCCCAAATATAGACCTATTTGAAGTTACAAGTCCCACGTCCCACGGTTGGGTCTTTGCAACGAGAGAAGAAGCTTGTTGACTCGAAGCCTAGAACCTTATAAGGTATCCTTGAAGCCCTATCCAAGAGACTAATTCTTGGGATGATACTTTGAGGAAAAACCATAACACAATACTTGCGGAAGTAGGGGGACGCCATGGGCCAGTGGGTTTAGTTGGGGAGTTTGGTGCTCGTTGTTGCTCTATTGCCAAGACCCAGGCAGCATGGGTATGTGGGGAGAGGGACGATGCACGTCACAGAGATAGTGGATGCATTGCATGCATGGAACTGCAGTTGTGATACCACTGCTTTGCACAGTTACTGGAAATTGGTTCTTCATGTGGGTGCTAGTTTCATGGATTGACATGTTCTTTGGGTGGTTTATCGGTGGATTGGGTTGGTTTCTCAGTGGCTTGGATTCAATGTCATGCACAGGATGCATTGCTAAAGGAGTCAAATTGGACACTCTTGGAGACATCCCTGGACATCTTTGCCAATATATGCACGTATTACACGTCGTGATGGATGTCTGATAGGACGCCCCTTCATGTCTCAGGAAATGCGGATATTTGTCCATTGTGGCTGCTGATGCCATATATTTTTGGTATAGAGCTCCGTCGTTAAAGTTGATCATTGTCATGTGTAGTTCTAACGATGCTTTGTGTAATTGTGCAAGATTATTTGCCATAATCAAGATCCATCGGATTCTAAGATAGTAGATGAGATTGAGGAACGGAATCAAGAGAAGAAGGATAGCATAGGTGGTGATGCGGAGAACAACCTTTAGGATTTGGAGAGCCGCTTGGTTGGCTTCGAGGGCAAATGGATGCAACAAACAAACATACGGCTAGAGGCAAAGATTGAGGCATGGAACAAGTGCCTAGAGTCAAAGATTGATGAGTTGACACTACGCATGGAGACCATGTTCTGACAGCTCTTGTTTGGGAAGGCATCGCACGGGATCTCTCAAAACGTGTCCACGGATCTCTCAAAGCTTGTCCATCCCTTGACTTTGCAAGGTAACTACAGCCCCACGTCCATCATGGAGACAACGTGGCCAAGTTCACCAATCTATGTTGCCTTTGGCGTGTCAAATTGCAGTGGCCAAGAGGATGTCGAATTGGGAGCTATGGAGGATGTCGATGAGGCACTTCGATGGAGGAGCTAGAAAGAGGGTGCACATGGAAGGGAGAGGATGTCTTTGGCGACTCAACGGCACCAAACAATAATGACAAGGTTCAAAATGATGATGTATATCTGATTATAGATAGTCCGGCATTTGCAGAGCCTATTTGATAGGTAAAGTGATGGAGGATGTGCTGAGAGCATGCTTGAGATGTCATCACGTTCTAGATGACAATTGGACCAGCATGTAGAAACGCTTTGACGTCCTTTGTAAAATCTTTGCATTTGTAAAGACGTTGATGGACGTATTCACGGACACGCCTGTGTTTCAAGCAACGCTGCTGTGACAATTTAGTGATGTTTAATTTTGATCACTCTGTGTGTTGTTATTGTCCATGTAAGCATCACAAAGTGTAAGACATTCGTATTGAAAATTGTGTTTATGTCATATTAATATGAAGTTGATGACATGGTTAGACATGGGCCTCAAAATTCTCTCTTGTTTGTACAACAATGCTATGTTCAGTGTGCTTGTTGTGATGAATTGGAGGTGTGGGACGACATGGAAACACCCGGGGGGGGGGGGGGGGGGGGGGGGGGGGGGGGGGGGGGGAGGGGTCTGCAAGAATCGAGCAGCGTAGAATGCAGCAAGGTAACATGCTAGATGCATTTTCAAAGACACCTAAGCTTGCAGGATTGTCAAAACGAGGGAGGGATCAACACAACAGAAGTCAACGGCAGCATCCAAATTAGCAAAGGCTGAAGCAGCAAAGGCTGATGCAACAAAGGCCAAAGGATTGTCCAAATAAGGGAAGCCGCCTTGAGAAGGTTGGAGATATGAAAACACACTCCATATTTGAACTTGTATGTAGCCACATTGGTTTTTAGAACTACGTGGTGAGTACTAATCTACATTTTCCAATGTGATAGTGAAACAAACTATATTATCCATATTATCCAAATTCATTGCATAATTATATTCTATGACATGTTGACATTTCACAAGTACAGGTAGAGACTTCAAGAAGGGTAGAGGCGGCAAAGAAGAAATGACAGAAGGCGCCTCTAGGGAAATGGATGAGTCACTGCACATAAAACCTAAAAATATTAAAATGCAGATGACTGGTATACGTGCAAGTTGGATTAAAGCAAGCGGACAGCAAAGACGTTGTAGAAGATGTCTTCGAAGCTGTCCATTGAATCACATGGACGTTTCCATGAGTACCTATGATGTCTATTAGAACATGTCTAGACTCTATATACGTTTTGGTCCATAGTGTAGTATGTATACCACAGTGACAAGCAACGAGAACGTTGAAATAGTTATGATGAGGGTTATGTGTGTAGCATGACTAGATTGTATACCATGTATCTTATCTTTGTTTTGCAAACAGTAAGTATTGAGATCTTGTATGGTCCTCTATCACTTGATTAAATGATGACATGCTGTTGGCATGTCAATTAGGAGCAGCAATGGACAAGCATGGAATTAATGAAGGCTACAAGGGAGCATTGACAGGCTGGGAAGACATCGGAGCAAGTGAAAGACATAGTTACCTGAATGTCACGAGAGATGTATAGTATGACAATTAGATTATGGACGTGGGGCTGTCCGTAGGGTTGTCCACGATGTCTTAGTGAGTGTATGCATGGTCACGTTAGCATGCAATGTGGAATGTCTAAGTATATGCTTCGATTTCTTTTGTAAGACATTGTACATGGCGTCAAAATGTTATCCCGGATGACTTTGTAATCATGATTATGTTTTTTATGAAAATTGTTTATTGACATAGGGATGATCTTGGCAACAAGTATGTCATGGAGATGATGTCTATGTAACATGTAAAACATAATGTAGAGATGTTTTCTCTGACGTCTGGGTGATCACAATGACGTCTTTCACAACTATTGTTACGTGACAAGGGGATGTTTTCTAAATTGATTGTGTGATGAGGCTAATGTTTGTTCAACGCATTGGACGAGATGTGTTGAGATTTTGTAGATGACTATGTGAACATGTTAATGTCCTTTGTATCTATTGTTAAGTAACAAGGAGATGTCTTTAGGGACGGCTATGTGATATGTTTGATGTCCATGTAAGACGTGGTAGATGACATAGAGATGTTTTCTCTAACGACCAGGTGATCATGGTGATGTCTCTAATTACTCACTTTAGTGACTTAAGGATGTTTTATGGGATGCCTATATATCTAGGCTAATGTCTCTTTTCATATATGTGAGACATACAAATTTTTTCTCGGAAAAGGAAGCTATATGCAAGCGGTGGGCGGAGAGCGAAGAGCAGAAATTTTCTGCTCTTAGAGCAATAAATGGAGAGAAAATTCTAAAATAGATTTTTTATAAAATAGTTATAAGTTTGACAATATAGAATCTTTTCTGACAAATTCAATATTCTCAAGAATATTTTCTATTATTATCGTTAGTTTCGGCATGTCTAAATCGGGTGTTGATGTGAGAAGCCCGATATTGGATTCTAAATGGTGTGGTCAAGCGCAAACAGCAAGGCGCTGAGTGGCATTTACACTAAATATATGGAGGACCCTTGGGACATTTGCTCTCTCTTGAGTTGGTCTGGAGGAGGAGCGTTCCAAGTATTTGGTGGCTCGAATACAATTTTTGCCATAGAGGATATTGGGTGAGCTAGTGTATCTCTCGCTGACGAGGGGTAGTCCATTCAAATCCTATGTTGAAGACGGGGTGAAGAGCTAGTGTTAATATCACGACCGTCGCATCCTTTAGCTATAGAAGATGGAGAGAACAATGACTTGAGGTGGTAGTACCTATTGTTACAAAGGCCCCCAACAATTTGTCTACTAAGGAGGCGCATCCATATCTCTCCCAAGCCAGTGTACTCGAGGGTTGGAAGAATCCCCCCAGAAACATATTCAAGATCTGAAATTTGCGGCCATGGGGGGATCACCCCAGTAATTAAGCTTCCTCGGCCGGGTCGGAGCCCTCGCTCGAATCCACGGGTAGATGAATGTGTCACACGTTTAATAGAATGTACCAGTAGCTATGTAGAATG